>JAVLVB010000173.1:3979565-4044219 GCA_032876305.1 Orestias chungarensis | reverse complement strand
ATATATATATATATATATATATATATATATATATATATATATATATATATATATATATATATATATATATATATATATATATATACCAGTTTATATATATATATATATATATACAGAAAAAAGGAAAAATAATAATAATATTAAAAGCTGCCAATATGCTCATTGTCACTCAGGAGGACATGCAAAGACAACCAATATTTCTCACTTAGTCCATAAAGCTGGCTCTTATAGTAGAATGGGAAAAAAAAAGTGGATAGAGTCTCACAAAATCCTTTTTGTATTTATAGCTATAAGCCATGGGGACAAACCTAACACATGGAAGACGTCGCGTTTCTCAAAAGAGAACATGATTGAACGTTTTGCCCCCCCCCCCCAAAAAAAAACCAACAGCTTATGTGTAGCAGAAAACTAACAATGCAAAACCCACTGAACACAGCATCTCCACGTTAACATATGGTGGTTGCAAAATCATGCTTTGGTGATGTTTATCTTTTGTAGGAAGAGGGAAACTGTGTCCAGGGAGCATGGGAGTCAGTCAGAGGGGTTACACGAAACACGCACCCAGAGCTGCACAAAGTACTTTAAACAAACAAATACTTATATGTTACGGTGCCCTAGTTAAAATCTACACCCACATTTTTTTGAGAATCTGTGGAAGGATGAAAAAAAAAAATATTGCCCAACCTAAACACAAATGTGTCGGAGTACATAAAATCATCATCAAAAGGTTTCTCATATCTAGAGCTGAAGTATATTTCTACTTTAGAGTTCGCAATATTTACAATGAATGTAAATTGAATCATTTTAATCTATTTAAGTTGAGAGAGAAAACACCTGCATTTAAAACGCACTCTGTGGTCGCTCATGGCCCAGAAATCATCATATGAAGCAGCACAATATGGGATTTTAATGTCCAAAATAAAATCATCATGTTGATTTCATCCATTATTTTTTTTTGCTGGGCCAAAAGCCATCTTTTCATAATAAAGTACAATTTGTTCCATCCAGCTAAAATAATAGAGAATTTCATGTTATTTCCCCTCATGAGAATAAAACTTTGGATGCTTTGTAGACTCTGGAGAGCACATCTGATGGTGAAACTGACACCATCATTTCCAAGTGTTGGTTGAGTGAGAGCGAGTAATACGCTCAGCAACCCACTGTGTTCGCAGCGAGACCTGCTCAGACTCTCTGGAGACAGTCGCAGATATGAAAGGGAGAAGACCTTGGTTGAATGAAGTTAATTATGGTGATGAAGTGTGTGGTGGCCAGTGGGACTGGAGACTGAAGCACCGCATGATGTAGATATAAAACAGGAATAGAAGTTTGTCTTTTATTGCTTTTTCTTTGTTGAATATGATACGGAGATCACATCTTGAAAACCCTAAACCTGAAATGTTGAAAACCCTAAACCTGTGAATCTTCCTCTGTGCACTGAAAAACTTTAATAATGGAGATGGGTAAATTTACTCTATGCCACTTATTTATGTCCCAAAGTATGAATTAAATCACATTTCTTGTCAAACTTGGCCTAAATCTGAGTGACAAGCTCACTCTCACTACATTATTGCATTAATATTGAAACTAATTTGATTTATTACGATAAGAAAAGAACGTTTATATAAAAAAGTCAATTTATGTTGGATTAAATACTGGGGAAATTCTAACTATCCATTAAAAACAGTTTATTGCATAGTTGTTTAGTTGGTAGCCCACTGCCCTGCAGCAAAAACGTCCCAGGTTCAAATCCCAACCTTTTGATATTTTTGTATGGGAGAATGGATGTTTTTCACATGTTCCTCACTCCTGCTTTGTCCACACTCATAAAACCTGATTTTTAGGTACTTTGCCCCGTTTAAGTTGCCCTTAGGTATGATTGTGTGTGTTTATGGTCACGTTTCCCTGTGATGGACCTGTCCAGGGTTCACCCTCAAGGATAAGACAATGGATGTTTATTGCAAGGCAACTCGTTTGGTATGTTTTACCAAATCAACCAAGTGGCTCAGTTGGTTTTTATTTTAATGATGACAACAAAAGAAGTAATTTAAACTTTGGAAAGACTCTATTTTGAGGAAATCAGAGTAATCAGGCTCATCAGGCTAACTTAATCTAATTTTATTTTATCTTATTTTAACTGAACAGTTTGTCTTACGACATCCTAAAGGAGCCCAAGAAGGTACAAATATTTCTTAATTTCTGTGTATTTATTTTATATTCAGAAATACAAACAAATTAGAAATAGCAAAACTTGTAAAAGGCTGCATTTCAGTTCCACACTACAATAAATGCATATTTCATGAATCTTGCCTCATGCCAAGACTGACATTTTCGGCTGTCCTCCATTTCACGCTGCTGGACTTGTGTTTGCTATAGGTACTGCACCTGGTTTTTATTCTGCTGTCTCCTGAAAACATCTCACCCAACTGAAATAAACAATTTACACTCTTCATTTTGATTAGTAAGGGCTCAGAGCTTGCACCTAGAAACAGGGATGAGTTGAAATCCCTACTGACATTGGGGGATACAGCTTAGTGAAACGACAATCACCTTTTAAATGCACCATGTCTTGCTTTGAAAATTAAGGAATATGGGAGTTTTTAGGGCTGTTATCTAAATACATGATATACCTGTCAAATTGTTAATCATTTTATGACTGGCTTTTGATGGACAGTGAGACGTACACAGAATTTTATACTTTATTTGCTCTGCATGATAAAATTAAAGAGCTTTCTTGCATCTGATTTAGCTACTGATAAGCCGATGAAAATGCTCATGGTGTCCACCACAAAAGCTTAAATTTCAATTACAAAGGAAGGAAAATCGCATTGATTTAAAAACAAAGGATATTAAAAGGAAAAAAAATTATGTGTGCATTATTTATACGTGTATTTTGCATGGTGCGAAAAAAGAGCTACTCACTTAGGTTTTTCACCATAACTTGAGGCACAAAACACATTAGCAAATAATCTGGAAATAAAAGTCACCGTCCTAACGTACATTCCAGAAATACTGAATCGGACTATTTAAAAAAATTATAAAACATCTGGATTCTGGTTTAGGAACGAAAGTAACCAAAACCCCTATCATTTATATAACCTTCAAACCAAAAACTCTACTGCTGGATTTGCCTCGTTGACTTCCTAAAATGTATTCAAATTAATAAAAAAACAAATGTATGACCACTAAAGCCTGTTAAGGGAGGCTTGCTGCTCAAAGATTCAGAGTGAAGCTGCCATGCTTGATGCAAAAGCGGCACATATTGTAGTCTGTTTTTTTCATCCTCCTCCCCCTCAACAGCAGGTCCCCTTGGTAATTCAGTGGCAGGGTCATGGTCTGATTTTGAACTCAAGGTCTTGTGATATTTTGGGCCAAAGGTCAACCCAAACACAGACGAATGAAAGAGCCGGAAGGGGGTCAACCTTCTTTGCCCGCTGCATGGTAATTGCAACAGCCAGCGAGCAGAGCAGGAACGCCGTACTATTCTATATGTGACAGTTTTTCTAGGGACACTAGCACACATGTAAAAGCGGAAGTCACAGAAGTTAGTGGCATGTTCGTCAGTGGAGAATGGGTGATTGAGAGGGATTTAACCTTGGAAAGCCGAATACTTAAGCCTGTCACTGAGTGATAGAGTTTTTTTGTTCCTGCCAAGCAGAGCTTTGTTTTGTCACTTTGCTCTGGAGTTCATGGCCAGTCAAGGAGCAGCATTACCTTTTGTGATTGGAGGGGTCACAGGTTAACCGAAAGTACTCTACCTGGCTGTAATTGGTAAAAACAATTATTAAATTAGAAACATGTACACTTATTTATGTCCATGTCTTCCTGTAAATGCTGAACTCTTTCAAACTGAGAAAACTAAGATTTTTTTGGAGAACAGAGGATGTGTCCGGAGATTTCTGACTGCGCTGCAGCCACTGTCTATGGTATACTGTAGTTAGAACAGCAACATATCTACAGCTGAGAGGAAGTGGTCAGATAAGCTCCACAAGAGGGCCAGCTCTGCCCTACTGTAGAATTGGCCTTTGTTACAGTAAACATACTGGGAGGCAAAGGAAATCAGACTAAAACAACATAATTGTTGGAACATTTCTCCCACTCCCTGCATGAAGCTGTTCCTGACCTCGAATGTTCATCAGGGACAAACTGCTGCATCCTGGTTGCACAAAGAAGCATTACTGCAGATCCTTTCTGCCATGCTGCAATTTTGTTAACTAATTTTAATACTCTGTTTTTGTTACTTTTCATTTAATACATGTATTCATAGTAACTAAACAGCATTATTAGCTTATTCTGTAAACTTTAAGGTTTCTTTTGTATCTTTTATATCCAACAACCTTAATGCAAAACAAATCTTCATGAGAGGTAACAAGAAATAAGAAACCTTCTCTTCAACCCACAAGATAACAACAAACCAATTTTGAAAAAAATAAATAACTGCATCCAATTTTATTGTCATACTTGACACAATTTTTGAGTGGTAACTTTTATTTTGAAATGTACTTTTTTGTTTTATTGTGTTAATGGTGTTGAATTCTCTCCCCTCCACCATAACAGCCAGGGATTTATTTATATTGGAGCAAATTATTGTTATATTCGATGCACACACTTTCATACATTCAGTTTAAGGTTTTTCTGCTTATCTCAAAAATTTAAAGACAGCTTTATTTGTCCAAACCACAATATTTTTAGACAATGGCATGGGTGATAATAAAGAAACAAAGGATGATATTCGGCACACTTGATGCAACACAGCTGGATACATGGGCATCTATGCTGATGAAAACCAAAGTCGAACAAGATCAAAGGATGCAAACATGATAGTAAACTAATTCAATTGAAAAAGCAACAAACACCATAAAGTAAGCTCCTTAATTTCATCTGAGCATTTTAAGGACAAAAACCATACGCTGCCCTGAGCATTCCATCTGCTGATGAAGTTTGCATGATCTGACTGAAAGCTCTGACACAGCTGCTGCGTGCTGCTGCTTTCCAAATAAACATATAGGCTACAAAATATACTCAGTAGCTGTCAAGGTAAAGAACAAACTCAATCCTTAAAGGTATTGACAAATTCATGAGCTGGTCTTGAATTTCATGACTCCCCTAATGATATTGTGTTGTCCTCTGTGGGTAGCACCTCTGAAACAGATGAAATTTCTCTGAGATTTGCCGGGCAACTCCACCGTCTGCTCATAAGAGGCTAATTTGATTTCTCCTGGAGTTTCTTGATTGCGAAAGAAACCTGATGCGGGCCGAGTTTCAAATCCTGAGAGAATGCGCGCTTTTCTACGCTCCGTCAGAAGATGTGAATGATGTTTGGAAAAGCAAAATTTTAAATAAGGTCTCATATGGCCAGGAGAGATTTACAATAAGTATCTGATTAATGTTTAGATGGCAACCTAATTACAGAAAGATGAATGTCAGATAAAAATAAAAGAATAAATAAATAAAAAGTTCAGGATGTATTTCTGTTTTCATGTTTGACCTCTTTCAAAAAAGGCCAAAGCCAGGGCAGTTTTTTTTTTGTATTTCTTTCTGTGTTTTTTGAATAATCATTTTCATTAATTTCAACACCAAAATCATGGTCCCTTTCATTGGTTTTCATGTAGCATATGTTAAAGCAGCCATATGGAATACAAAGCTTCCTACCAAATAGTCTAGAAGCTCAATAAAGATTGCCATTTATTGAATGTAACGTTTGACCAGTTGTAATAAACAAAACCGCATTGTAGTTGATTACTAATAAAAGGGTTACATATACTTACTGACAAGCAACATAAGCTCTCAGTGGAAATGGTGAAACAGTGAATGCCCAAAAGGAAGTGGGACTTTATTCCATTGATTATAATACTAAATCAAACAGTGAATAGTTTGCAAAGTGCAGTTTGGTCCTCTGAATCTAGTAGACTAAATATGTAACATGCATAATTGGAGAAAAATCACGGGACCCGAAAAAGCATAGAAGAGGCTAAACATGATGCACACAGTCGTCACATGAATTAGCCACAAGTGGCATATCAATCCACAGTGGCGTTATACACGGTGGTTGCAGCATGATGTAGTGCTTCACTCTCAACATGTCCAGATTTACCACCAGAAGTGACCTAAATTCATCTGTTGAAGTGCTTTGAGGGATCAGGATGAGTAACAAAAGCGCTACATAAATACATTCCATTTATCAATGAGAAATTTCACAACGGGCTCAGATTATGGTTGTCCATGGTTATAAAGACCCTGGATTAATTGTTAAACAGGATGAGGTTGGCACTCATCATTAGTTCATGTAACTAATCCAAATGAAGCCATCTCAGCAGCATACGAATGGGAGGAAGATATTTCAGTCCATGTCGCTGGAATGAGTCCAACACCTGTATCCAGATGGCAGGCATGGCTATCATAGTGTTCTGTGATGCTTGGCTCAATTAAACAATATGACCTGCAGCAATCATGTCTGTCCACTGGAAAATAAGAGCTAATGTACGTGTTTTACTTTCTTTAAGCGTGTTACATTGGACAATGTGGAATAAAGAAGTTATTATTCACAGGAGGTCAGCTACCGAGTTTTATTTAGAGCTGCATACTTAAAAGGAAAACCCCTGGAAACTGGAAAGAAAACGGTGCTCAACACATCTCTAGATAAAGTCGATCACAGTATTTTCTCAGAAAAGCTTAAACACATTGTGGGAAGCAAGAGAACAGGACTAGGCTGGTTTAATTCTTATTTTAATCAACAGATTCCAGTTTGGTCTTATGAATAATACATCTTCTTTATACTCCAAGTTTACTTATGGAGTACCACAAGGTTCTGTGCTAGGTTCAGTTTAAATAATTTTTACCTCATTATCACCCAAAAGTTGCTATTATATATATAGTAAAGCTATCTTAGATATTCAAATTGGTTTGATGATCTGCAACATTTAAATTAGATAAAAACTAAAACAACAACAAAATCTGTGAGGTTGGAAATTGCTAATCCCCTCATGTGAAGAAATTCACAAAAAAGTCCTCCCAAAAAACCTAGTGTCCCCTCTGCAGCATGTTGCTTTTAAGCTTTTTTAAAGAAATACATGTGTTTTGTTGGACGCCACAATTATTATAGTCACTTAACAAAAAATAAATAAATAAATAAATGGACTTATTGTCACGCTTTCCCAAGTACCTGCTTTCCTTTCTCACTTTTGTGATTGCATCTTCGATTGAATGAGGGGAATCAATGGGGTATAATGGTTTTAACCTGGATTCACCTCATCTTGTCCTTCATTAAAAGGAGAAGGAACCCTTTTGTTGTACTGTATTTAATCGTATTTACAGTCTGGGCACTTGTCTGTAGCTGTTCCAGTGCAGCACAAAAGGAGGGGGGGGGACTTTGTGTGAGGGAAAGGTTGAGTTTGAGCGTAGATGGACATCAAAACAACAAAGGGCAGCGGAGGCAATAATCCCACCTAATGCCCCCTGTCTGCCCTGTGTCTGCACTGGCTCACTTGGGAGTGGCAGATTGAGTGCACTCATGCAGAAGGTTATGTGGGCGATCAAGTGCTCCTCTCAGGGGTTTGAGCGTTGGGGATTCTGGACAGGATGGCCTTCATCATGTCCGATCAGACCAGCATCTGAAGCTGATTCAGCGGAGCTCTGCTGCCATGACCTTGTGGGTCATGTATTATGTAACATGCTTTGTGTTTCCTGGGCGGAAAGCTCTTGCATACGTGTATGCTCTCTGACACAGCACGGGGGTGAGTAAAATAAGATAAGATAAGATAAGATAAGATAGACTTTAATGATCCCGGAAGAAATTGTTTTGCCAGGGTTACAGAGTATCAATTAACAATTAACACGACACACTCATCTCACATACAATACAGTACAGTACACAATCGACATATAACAATAAGTACACTACTATTTATGCCTCCTGCAGATGGAAGAGGAATTGTATGCAGATGGAAGAAGCATTGATGAGAGTTTAAGGAGCTTGTCGTCCAGTTTCACAATTTCTTTGTTCCTTCCTTGTATCTATTTAAACTTATCAAGCTCAAGAAGGACCAATCAAATAGCTGTAGGGGAAAATATCTTAAAACGATGAAAAAGAATGAATATGTACTGTGCTTGACACATTTATATTGGCCTACAGAAACGCAGCTGTATTGTAATTTTATGTTTCCTAAAGAAAAAAAATGATGAATCATATTTAATGCTCAATGTCCCTAGCTGAATAACAGAGGTCCCTGACTTCAGTTGTGGCCTGATGCAGTAGACAAGAACTGCATCTCATAAATAGGGAGGACTCATGTTTCTCAGTTGTATATTCCCAGGAGTACACCACCAATCACCGGTCTGTGTAAAAAAAACAAAAAACAAAAAAAAACATGGTCACATGATCTAAAGGCATACAAATATTGTTCATAGATCAATTTTTCATTGATGCTCAGCTATTTAGAGTGCAGGTGCTGCGTCGGCATAGTCAAAGGTACTGGTGGAGGGGGATCTTGCAAACTACGCTTTCCGGACACCAGAAGAAGAGAAAGAGCAGGAGGAATACAGATGAATAACTACTACAAACGTGTGAAATCATTTTATGTTTGTATTTAGCAATATTTTCTTAATTTAATGTATTTAGCTTTCAGAAACATATTTGTTGATGCAGCCAAGTGTTTGAAAAAGGTTACCATAGACCATTTGAGAAAATCCTATGAGTAATAAGTGCTTCTGGACGAAGCTAACAGCACACCCTGATATAGGAGGGATTTTGGAGGTAGCTTTTACCCTTTTAAAAAAATCTGAGAGTTGTCATATTTATGTGTTGATAAACAGCAGACATTTAAACCCAGAGGACGCAAACTTTCTCAGCGCAGGACTGACTCCTATTAACACATGACGCAGAAGGAGAGGAACTTCTCGGGTAACCTTTATTAAAACCACTTTACTACGTGAAATTACTGTTACACTGCTTGCTCAACTGAACCAGGCTGTTACTCCTCTCAATGCACAACGAAACACAGATTCCTTGACGTGCTAATGTCCCTCTGGTGTTTAGCTGGCCACGTTCAGGTGTCACGACACACGCACGCACATTGGGATTATTTATTAAAATAAAAGTTTGCCCTTTAACACAGATAAGAATACAAAAATAGCCAAATCAGTGTATAATTATCAAAACCCTTTGCATCAAAACATTTATAAATGAATGCTTGAAAACCGTTACACAGACCTTTAATAAAAACACATTTCTGTCCATGTATAAATTTAGTTTAGTCCTCAGAAATGAAAACTGGTCCAGTCTTATTTTAAAAATGTCACCAAACCCTTGTCAATTAAACAGAGCTTCAAAAACTATATACATATCTTTGGTGTTGATAATACAATTTCTGGAATATAAAAATAATAATCCCAAAAAAAGCCATAATTCAGATGGATAAATTATGTCTCTCAGGCTATAGTGTACACTATTTTACTCACTACACTGTAGTTATACTGACAAATTCTAAAAAAGAAAGTAAGACATCGACATCCTTGATTTGCAGCTTTCCAGCAAATCATTCATTCATTCATTCATTCATTCATTCTTTTCTTTATGTCCGGCAGCTTCCAACTGGATGACCTAGTGTGCCTATATTTGATGTTTTCTTTACTTAAAAATAATTTTGAAGGCATCATATACAATAAATTCAAAAATAATGTTTTCATCCCAAAGGCAAATTAAATGTTGTTCTAACTCCAAAGGTCTTTAAATAGTCTTTGGGGATTGTGGGGATGTGACTGAAGGAACTCAGAACCTCAGAACTGTCATGTTTGTTAATAGTTAATATGTAGTCAGCAAAGACAATATCCCAGTTACACGGCATGGATGACACCATTAGTTGTTGTCAAGCAGATCAGAAGTGGGCAGAGAACCCGGAGTTTGTACTCATTGAAGAACAATAAGAACACGGGCGCAGATAGGTTTTTGCAACTGGGGGGGACAAAGCATGCTACGCGCCACTACTGTGACATTTGTTTTTCTCAGAATTCAAACTGTAACATCTTAAAACATTAGGCTTGGCATAATCACAGATTCAAGTACACATTTCCAAAACACCCCCACCAACTCCAGAAGGTTGCAATGGCCGATTTAATGGATAATAAATAAATAACTAGAAAATTCCGGAAGAAATTTTGAAGGTGTCTGCCAGTTGTGTGTGTCTGCTAGGTACCGATTTATTCTAAAGAGTAACGTCTAGTAAGTGTAGTAATGGGGTTTTCAATTGCATGTTGAGTAACAACTACATACTCCATTGGGTATGTTTCGTTTAGCCATTATAGATAAAGTTAGCTTAAATGCTAATTTTAGCCACAAAGCTAATGTTAGCATGTAGTGTGTCATTAGCATGTTCAC
The DNA here is from genome assembly GCA_032876305.1 of Orestias chungarensis. Classification (NCBI taxonomy): domain Eukaryota; kingdom Metazoa; phylum Chordata; class Actinopteri; order Cyprinodontiformes; family Cyprinodontidae; genus Orestias; species Orestias chungarensis. The sequence continues at coordinate 4,033,850 of JAVLVB010000173.1, read as the reverse complement.
TTATCCTAATACAGTTGATATATGATGCACACGGTACTCTATAAGCAACTATTTGCTAAAATGCTAACATTAGTTTAAATGCTATCATTACTATGTGGGGTCTTAATTACATGTTGACTGACACCTAATGTCTGCATTCAGTATGTAAAGTTTAGCTTATACATTAAAATGAGCTAAAATGCTTATGTTAGCTATAATGCTAACATTAGCATGTAGGTTGTCATCAGTTTGTTAACTGTTAACTTATCCTAAAATAGTTAATGTATTACTCACACGGTAGTGTATAAGCAAATATTAGCTAAAAAGCTAAAACTGCTATGTGGGCTCTTAATTACATGTTAACTGGCACCTAATGTCAGCACTCAGTATGTAACGTTTAGCTCATACATCAAAATTGGCTTATATGCTATTGTTAGCTATTATGGTAACGTTAGTATGTAGGTTGTCATGAGCATGTTAACTTATCAGAGCCTTACTTCAGAGCCTGAGCTGTGACGAGTTAAGCATCCACTTCGGCAAAAAAAAAAATCGCAGATCAAAATCATTGCAACTCATGGGGTAAGCTGGCCATTTTTGCTCCGACTTCTTTTGCTCGGGGATGTTTTTCTAAAGAACGGTCAGCTCTAGAAAAATTCTAAATAATAATAATAATAATAATAATAATAATAATAATAATAATAATGTATACTTTATTGATCCCGTAGGAAATTGTTTTTGGTGTAAACCACACCAAGGCAGCCATTTTTGCAGGCGCCAGGTAGGCAGTAGCGCAAAGGGTCTTGCCTAAGGACCCACACTGGATGCTGTGGTGTATTTTTGCCCTAGGCTGGATTTGAACCAATGAGCTTTGGATTGGAAATCTAATAGTACTAAAAATTTAGCCATGAGGGTGAAATAAAAACAAAGTAATTGTGTTTAAAAAAATGATCTTCCACACTCTAGCTGATGATGTCATCACTGAAGATTTAGTGAAGATTTGGTGATTTTCGCAAAACTTTGGGTCGCTTAGAGGCACGTTGCAAAAAAAAAACGTGATAGATATCGATATACCGTCTTCATTTCTTGACAGAACACAGATATACCTACAAACTGAGATGTAAATGACGTTTTTGAGACAAACGTATGTTGAAACAGTAAATGCTCCAAAATGTCTGATTTTTTATTTATTTTTTGCAACTCCATTCATTCCTATGGGATATTTCGGATGTAGGTTTTCGGACAAATTCTCATCTGTAAAAGAGAAGTAAAGAGTACGCACGTTTTGATATATTGTTTGTGGGGGTGCACAGTACTGTTCGGGCCGCATTAATTCTGATAGAAATTTCGAGGTGAATAATAATAGATTTCCTTTGTGAAATTGGCACTTCTTTTCCTCTATTACACAATTTTACGTCCACGACAACCTAACTTTGAACAGACTACAAACAAAATTGCAAGGTGATATTATAACTTAAGGCATAGTTTACTTACAGTTGTTACTTTTTGAAAAAAATGATCCAATAGATTTCTGTTTTTTAGGTTAGGCTGGCCTCATCAAGCTGCGTGTTGTTAGGTTTTGGGGAGCTTGGAGCTGTCCCATTGATGCCTGTAATACTCGTCTGGGAAACCATGGCAACGACAACAACGCAGCCAACCCAGTAGTGATGGGTCCGGATGCGTCGGCGCATGTATCAAGCCCATAGACCAAAACATGTGTCGATGCGCGTATTGATTTTAGCAAGTCACGTGACCGATACAGCAACTGTTTCAAAATGAATCCGGGGGCGCCAAACTGTGTTTATAAGGAACAAATCTGTCAACTGGATGCATTGTTGAACTTTTCGGTACAGTGTCAACTATGGACCAGCCTCAAGGCAAACGAAAGATTTCCGCAGTGTGGGACCATTTTGATCTTACATCGTAAAATTATTTTTTAAATTTTGTTCTTCCATCCGTTTCTTTTCTGTTTCTACTTGATCTATCTGAATCCAAATTTTGCTGAAATTGACTTAGTCGAAAAAGCGTAACAGACTAAATTTCAAAACATTGGAAAAAAGTATTTTTTTAATAAAAATTTGTGAAGAAAAACCCCAGTCCACGAGCATCCTTATTTCAAACACATTCACTTAAATTTTCACTTTATGGTACATTCTCACATTATTTATTGACTGTATCTAAGAATAACACATTTTTTTTATTTAACTTAGGTTACAAAATAATACAATATATAATACACAAAAATATACAATGACTTAAATGTTATTGTATACACTGGTTCATCAAACTAGTCTATCTACGTTGCCTGTAGGGATTTTAATGTCCAGCAGATGTCAGTATTCAGTGACACAGTATCGACACAGTATCAATACAGTTTTGCTATGTGTCAAAACGCCTCATCTACCCATCACTACTGCTCAGCTCAACTGACTTGTTGCAAATCATGCACTAACATGCAATAAATTAAAATTGTTAATTCATCTGATGATTTTCCCATGAAGTTTGCCTTAAGAAAAGAAAGTAAGCAGACTTTTCTTTTGCTTTTTTATAAAAGTGAGGGGGGCGGATCGAAGGGCATTCAAATCTGGTTGTGTCAACACCCCCTCTTGGCACACCATCTACCTGTGCCCCAGAATAAGAACAAAACTACTTGAATATGTTTTTACTCATGTAAAAGGGACAGAAATTACACAATTAAGAGTACTTTATAAAAAAGGCTACTCAAGTACATCTGATTTAGTATTTAAAAATGTGCCACTATATATGTAGCATCTTCCATCAAAAACTGTTATTTTCTATAATGTGAAGTTTTTCCACAATGGTCAGAGGGTCAAGAAATTTTACTCAAACCAGAGCAGCTGTACCTCATGGTAATATTAACCAAGTAAAAGTAAAGTGTAGTCAAACTACTCACAAACTACGTTTTCATCAAAAAGTTACTGAAATAAATACTACCAGTTACTACCCACCTCTGCTGCTTGATGATATGATCCTCGTCCGTTAGCATCCGAAGTGCAAAAGTGTTGAACTTCCTCCCTTTGCCAGTGACATTACAAAATAATGAGGACAATTAAGAGGTATAAATACCTATGCTGACTCTTCATGCATTGGAGGTGGAAAGCAAATTTTAAGGGTTTTCTATCGCTTGAGTACATCCTCCCTCTACTGGCTGACGTTATCAACTCATAATGGCCAGACACAAAAAATAAAACACTGATTAAATATGCAAAAACCAAATGCTGTTATTAATATCTTTCGAACTTACATCCATATTTGTGCTCTAAAATGTATCCTGTAACTATTTGCTTTACACCCCACCCTGGGGGACCTTGCTCTTTCTCAATTGCTTTATATCAAAGAAAAAGTACGAATGACCATGTGTTATGAGGTGAAGTCTGGGGCTGCGGGGGTGGGGCGGTGTAGATCTTCTCACTGGGAGACGATCGTAACTCTAGAAAGCGGAGCAGCGAGAACATTGCGTCCGTGTTCTTGATTGGTAACTCATCAGCTCCTGGTGCCGCACAGCAGCTGGTGCGGCGTGCCGCTTTACGGTGGATCGAAGTTGCTCAGGTTTAATGTGTTTCTGGATGTCGCAGCTCTGACGAAGGGTGCAGTACATAACTGGGGAGTAATAAGGGAGGACAAGGCAATCAATACCCTGAGAGGCCGTTTGACCCACACTTTAAAACGACAAATTCCCAGCTCTGAATCATTGAGTGTCTCTCTGCCTTCAGCCGCAGTCAACCTCCCCAAACAAAGAGACAAACCCTGAGTCGACTTGACATTTGTGAGATGTGGAGATTAGCTTTCTTTGCATGCCTTACAGCTGATTTTATATGTGTGTGGGTATATCTGTGTGTAACGTATCCTTTTCAGGGTTAGTCTCAAAAAAGCCAAACTGGCAGTACGAGTCTTGTAAGTAAAGGCGGTGGGGCTTCACCTAAGAAAAGAGGCTTTTGTCGAAGCAGCCTCCTGTTTCCTGGCAGATAAAGCACATCTGCTTTACTCAGAGATATGCGCCTCCACAGCCTCTCACTTTTACATTCGCATTTTCATTCCTTTTCCCTTTTCATATTCATACCATATTCACTCATATCTATTTCTGTTAGTCCCTCATGCATACGCAGTCCCTCCATCCTGGCTGCGTCTTTTTGATCCGCTATCGCTGTGCTTAGTTATTATGACTCCTGTTTTTCCTGAAGTTACCTCTCCTGGTGATTATCACGGCCTCTGACAGAGAGCCGCCTCTGGGATTGCACTGCCAACCTCATAAAGCCATTGGTTTGCTGAGAGGCATTCGGACATCTGGAAACTTATGCTTATCACTGCAACAATGATTTGAACTTTTTTATTTACTTTTTTACAGTACGTTTATTATGAATCTACATTTGTTTTGTTTATATTTTATCTGTTTTTATTTTTATTCAGTTAATTATTTATTTATTTATCTATTTTTGGTTAATAAACTAACTCTGAAAAAATGCTTCTCATAATGTACCTCTAATTGTAATCCATAACTTTGTTAATAAATCTCATTAAAACATGTGTGATTCCCTCAACAACTCTCCAAAAGCCGTTAACTAAGACAGATGTGTGTATATCTTGAGGAACTGGCAAAAACAGAAATTCAAATGACTTTAACCATCTCTAAAATCAGAGGAACCATTTTAGCGAAACGTTTAAAGTTGCTGAAACTGAGATGAACGAGTCTGGACTAAGACCCAAGTCTTGCCACTACCTATAGTGAAAACATATTTTGGTGAACATATTCTAGTCCTAGCGTGAGAAATGTAAATGTGAAATTGGCTAAACTCTCATCGACTTCAACAGCAATTCCTTGATTTGCTCAGATGAGCCTAAGATTGAGTGGTCTGAAACAAACACAGCAGATGGTGAGTAAGAAGAATATCTGATGCTGAGGTTTCTTTGATAAACTTTGTAAAACACTAATACTTTTTAGAAACAAATATTGCTTTTCCTTCCAAAAAAACTGAAAATGGTCGCAAAATTAAAACAGGAATGATTTCTCAACCACACAATCAGCTTTCCCCCGTGGCCAGCTATTGGCAAGTTGATCCATAAAAACATAGATGTGCGTTGTAACTGGAAGGAAGTACCAGCTATAACATGGTGAAGGAAGCACACCTATGAAATATATTCTCTGCAGGTACTAAGAAAAAAAAGTCATGATGTTATCAGACATAAATTACTGGAATATTTTGGAGCTCTTTTTATTGAGGATACATAAAGTAGACTAATGCCGGTACTTGTGTTGGTTTGCCACAGGGGTGCAATAAAACCTAAGAAATTTATCAAGGTCTCGTGCCGAAATGCGCCGGATTTTAGATTTCTAAGTTACGCACCAACGCTTATATTTAAATTTTACAGCGAAAAAGAGTTGATAAAGGTTTAAAAAAATCCTGAATAGTATCACTCCCAAAATTCATTCTTAGTACCCTTCAGATTGGTTTTGAAGTTAAAAGTCAGGTTTTGTGTCTGTGTTCATGTTTTTTTCTCATTATTTTAAATGAATCAATAAAATATATCATTGTAGTTAAAAGGAGGGTTATTATTGTCTCTTGTAGAGACTAGTTCCAATATAGTTCAATTTCAAATGGAGAAATCCATATTTTCTATATAGAAAGATTAAAAGAAGATTACATAACATACAAATCTCCTTCCTGTTTGTAAATTGCAATAAAATTGTTCCTTGAAAAGGAAAACCAATTTACACTTTGGATTGATGGTTTAGAGATTCAGATCTGATACGCCTCATTAGTTGCTTTCTGAGACTGGAAAAAATGACCTGAAAATGATATTAAATATTAATAAATTAGTTGATTTTAAACTGTATTATGTTGTTGTAACATTGTAGTCAAAAAGCCAGCTTTGTGCAGTGAAAAGTTGTGCAGCCTGTAGCGCCAACAAGTCTCCAGTCATGCCAGTTAAAGGCCTGAATCCACATCCATCCACAGCTCTTTCCAGATGGGTGTGAGCTAGTCAGGTTATTAAAAATTTTAAAACTTTTCTCTAAAATTGTCTTTTTTTAAATTTTTGAATCTCAGCTCTAATTTGATAAGCGGCTTTGCCGTGAACTATTTCCAAGATTTATTTACACAGTGGAGCGATTTTCAAAGAAAAAATTTAATCTCTGGGTCATTTTCCTGTTTTTAATTCCAGCATTTTAAAAACAACTAAAATTACATTTTCTCCACTTGGCAGGAGAAATGGACCTGAGGGGACAAAAAGAGACATAAGGGGACACAAACGACAGATAAAATAAAAGCAGCAACATTGATTTGGAGAACAAGGTAGAGCCAAAGCCATTGATTTGAAAATCCAGTAGTAATGACTTTGCTCGACACGGTACACAGTGTCATTGCGGCAAAAATCAAACCACACAAAAGCAAACAGGGCTTAGATGACCAATTTTATCAATAAATTACATGAGATCCACATATGTTAGGCTAAGTTGCTAGACTATGGCATTCCAGCACAGCGTCAAGGGGGGTGGTGATTTTATGTAAATATGTTTCCGTGTGAATGCAGATTGCTCCTGGGTCCTGCTGTGTGACGGTTGCTTTATGGCATGGGGAGATGCCGCGGTATGAAGACGGAGAAGAGGTGTGAAGGTGGGGGTTTTGGGTTGGAGAAGCTCATTCATCAAGTCATTACGGGAGGTGGCTCCTGTGGTATTTCAACCTGTCTATCAGTGGTGGGGGATGAGGAGGAGCAAGAAGGAGGAGAATCCCAGAGGAGGAGCGGTGCTTGGCTGTCCTTTCTCCATCTTTCTTCCTCCCCTCCCCTCCTCTGGAGGCTCATACCCTCCTTCTCCTCTGACAGCTCACCTTCTGACTGCTATTACTCCCCCTTCTTCCTGTTCTCCATCACACTGACTTCCACTTTATCTGCCCCTCTATTACATCTTCCATCCTTCCCCAATTCTCCGTCATCTGCACACACACACACCATCCTCCCTAAGTATTTTCCGTACTTCCTTCACTCTCTTTTTTTTTACATTTCTCCTGGGAGGCAGCCCTTGACTCTCAGATGTCCCTTGCATGCCAAAAATTACTATTGACATTTCAATTCAGTGGTTTTTTTTCTCCCTTTTTCTCTGCTCTCTGCTGATGCCTTATAGCAGGAGGACATTTACATGTCAATGGGCCAGACAAAAGAAAGGCAGAATGTGCTCCTTCCTGTCCCCTGGAGACACTAGCTGTGGCAAAAAATTTGCAGCTTTTGTGACCAAGGAGTTTTGTGCGTTGCATGTTTGAGTTAGTTGAAAGATTGCTGTTCTGTAATTAAATCTGTAATGACATTATCTTAAAGAAAAGAATCATCAGGACTTTGTTTAGGTTTTTTTGTTGCCAATTTAAAAACGTACCTGCTACTTCCTTTGGTAGAGTGATGAGATGACGGTAGACCAGTGGAGTCACAAGATCAAAGCTTCCTGCTAGTTAGCTGGAGATTTTAGAAATTTAGAACCGTGGCCGAACGTTCTGGCAGGTCCAGTGAGACGGCTGAAGGTTTAAAGGCATAACCATGAGAATCACTCTGCAGGCATGCACAGCAATTTGATTTGCATGCACATGCATCGTTGGAGGAGGAATGCAATTGGCTGCACATGAAGACTAGCTAACCCTAACCCCCTAACCCATTTGTATGTATCTGGGTTTCAATAGACTAGCATATCTTATGAGCATTAAAAAAAGCATGGGCAAAAGTTTTGTTTTATCACTGAGATGTTTTCACATTTTACATGTTCGGTTAAAATCTTGATTTAACATGTTTCACAGTATAAACAAAAGTATAAAGTACGCTTTTGTTTTTTTTGGGAATTTTAAAAATGTATTCATTCCCTCTGATGCAAATTTGTAAAATCCCTATTTTTAACCACTTAAAACAAGATTGTTTCTAAAATCCAAAAACTGAAATGTTTGCACATTTGTGTAAAACAATCTACACCATAACCAGATTGGATGGAGAGTTTATGTGAAGACAAGAGTTTCCTCCAATTTAAAATTTCTTTAACATTAATAAAGGCCTTTATAACATATGAAAATGCTTGATTGAAACGAAACCATTGTTGCCCTGATTGTATCCTTAAAGTATTTGTTTCTGGTAGAAGGTGAACTTCCTTCATAAACTGCTTTGCAAGTTTTATTTCAGCATTGTCCTCCGTCTAGCTTCATCCGTCTTCCCATCAGCTATCATCAGTTTACCTGTCCCTGCTGCAAAAAAGCACCACCACAGCAGATGCCGCCACCACCATTTGTCACAAAGGGAAAGTATGTTCAAGGTGACTTTCTGTTTTGTTCTCAAAAACCTCTTCCAGACGTTTGGCTTCATGGCTTTAGGTAAACTACAAATGAATCCAGATCTAAAGGCTATTATAGATTTGAAAAGTACATAAGTAATGGCTGTCCTGTCAGCGGATCCCTGATGTCACGGTTTCAGTCGCTGCAACTCTCCCAGAGTTATCATGTTCATCTGAACTACTGTTTATTTAGGTTGATCAACATGCCTTGGTAGGGATTTAACAGCTTTTCAGCTCTATTTGTATTGAGAAAAAACGTATTCTCTGCCCACTCGTCCCCTCATAAGTTGAGAAGTTGGTTGTATTAAAGATATCAAACTAAAAGGGCTAAAATTAAAATACATGCTTTTTATAAGTTGAATTTTTAAAACTATTTAAACTATATGTAATTTACATATACTTTACATAATTCCCTCAAAAGTATATTGAAGTTTGAAGGTTTAAAGTAACAAGTGTTGAATAAGTATATTAGGACAACACGTATGAATACCACAGTTTCTTTCCAATATGAGTCGCTATGATTGCGGCTGTTATTGAAGCATCTTCTGCAGAGACAGAAAGGAGTACAACAGCTTCTCCATTGAATCGTACAATTAGTTTTTCCTATTGTCCTCTTTGAATCATGAAGTTGCTGGAGTCTGCGTACATGTTTGATATAGTGGTACATCAATAAAAGCAGACATTGTGCAAACATTTAGCTAGAAAAGTCTCACCTGAGCTGCACATGAATGGATACTGATATTTCTCCTTGCAACTTGAGCATGAAGAAACTCTTAGGTTTGTGCTTCCTGGGGTTGCTTTAATCATAAAAAAACAACAACCTACAATGTGGTGTGCTTATGCATGCAAGAGCTTGCATTTCATGTTTATTTGTGTGCAGACTCCTGGGTGTATTTTTCATGCTGGAAGGTTTTTTTCAGACATGCATCATCATTTGTAAAGCCCTGTGAGGCATCCCCACCTGACGAGTCCCAAGACTCACGGCGCGTTGCGATTATCCTAAAGGAGATGCATTGCATATGTAAATGTTCTGTTCTTGAACGGAGAGACGGCAGCTGTTGAAGCGAGTGGAGAAAAAAGAAAAAAACTAAAAGTCCTTCAGCATTGATCTGCTCTTCTGCATTTAATCTGGGTTAAGTGTTCAGCTTCCATTAGGACCAAATTCATGGAGGGGGTTTATAATTACGCCAGAGTCAATCTGCATTACTCCTTAGCGCTATCGAACAGCTGCTTACTTCAATAAAAACACCCGCCAGATTCACGGACAACAACTCCTGTGTGTGTCTGTGTGCGTGCTTGTTTTTACCATGGTGTGTGAGCATATTTTTATGTTTTACACATAATTTAAATCAATACACACAGGAAGGAGGCACTGCCGCTTCTGACCTGCAAACGCACCGAGTGGCCGTTGCGCACCAAACGTTGTGCCTGCTCCACAATCCTTTCAATCAGTGCAACAAACAACTCTTTCAACATTTGTCTCTTTTCTCCCCCAGGACATGATTCCTCTTCTCTCTCTGCCTACCGAGGACCATCAGTCTGTTGCTTCTCCCTGTTGCCCTACTTTCATCATTTTATTTTGTTCTTTTTTTCTACCATTGAGAGCTTTTAAGTGTGACCTCAGTAGCCCTGGAAAAGGACTGCTCCGAGTAACAAAGACAGCCAACCAATCTGGATTTGTCTGAGTGGCCTCGGCCATGTGCGCCCCAATCTTAATGAGGTTAAAAATAAAACCTGAGTAGATTTTAAGGTAGTTGGTGAGTGCACCTTGTATGCAGATCATTCAAACAGTCTCAGTATTGTCAAAATGCAAAAGATGATTATTTCTGACTTCACTTATTCATTTGTTTCATAGGCCCTCATAATCTGCATGAATCATGAGTTCTAGGCCCCCAACTGAAGAAAGCTGAATTATAGTTAGGCTGTGTCTGTATCTTTGAGGCTCATGAATAATTGTGAAAAATCTGGGTATGTAAACTTTGAGTTGGGCTTTTTTAGTGTTATTATGGGCTGGTGTGCTGACTGTGAGAAAATAGCACAACAGGTTATGTGGGCCTTCGATCCAGTCAGTAGATCTTGGTCGGCACTCATCCCATGTGGTGTCTGCTCGCTGTGGGTTTTATGCCCCAGGTTTGAGGGTCCTAGCTCTTAATAGTGAGCCTTACAAACCTTTGGATGAACAAACTGCAAAAAAACATGTAGAAGTTAGCAGTTTCAATATGAGGAATGTTTGCTTCTCTCTTCACGTCCAGCTGTATCCTACATGTAGGGTTTTCTGCATGTACAGCTCATTTCAAGTCAACTCAAGTCATTAAATAAGTTCAAGACGTAGAGTGAGTCTGCAACTTCCGATTTTTTCCCCAAACAGTCTTGGATTTCCTCATTGTCATTTAGCAGCAGCCACTGATACACAGCAGAATGAAAGTTGGAGTCTATAGTTGTGAGCCGAGCAGGTCCTGCTGAAGCAAAGCATCCCACAAACCTTCAGACATACACAGCTCTTAGAACCTCCTGATCCATCACACCCACATTTATACAAAACTAAACGAAATACTTCAAAACTTAAAGGATATGGTTTTAGCTAACCATTGGCCTCTCTAACCTAAACTATGTTGAAGTCAATAAATGCAACATTAGCAGTTAAGCGTATTAGTTAAGCTAGGATGGATGTGTCAATCATAGCAACTGTCAAAAACGTTTAAGTGGATGCTGTGTGGACCAACTTAAAAGAAACGATTGATTTTGGTATTTGTTGCGAGTTCCTGGAAGGTAAGAAGACGTTTCTACCTGGAGCCCCATTGCAGGTCAATGCATGCTAAACTGTAGGAGCAATTCCCAAAGACCGTGACCAGTACTTTCCAGGCTTTGTTGGAGTTTTGATGAAAAGTATTGTTCTGATGCAAGACCATTGAACAACTGAACATTGTAAAAATTAACCTCGGCAGTGTGGAACCCTCTTGCAGAGAAGGTGTTTGTGAAGGAAAGCATGTACTGTAGCTGCAAAGATGCTTGCTCCGGAAAAAGCTAAATGGTTTCAGAGGTCTGAATTGATCATAAAAGGGGTGGTTGCCGGTTCAAGCCCAAGCTTTTTCCGTCTCTGTCATTTTGTCTTTAGGAAAGACAAGTCACCTGCCTGGTAGTTAAAGAGTCTGGTGGCAGCTGTGGTATCATATAGTAGACTTATGATACCGATACCTTACCATTGGTGGTTGAATGACTGAATGTAGAGTGATTTTCTTTCACTTTTGTTTAAGTCGTCTGGACTTGATTAAGCGCAACAAAATTGTGGGCCAATAACCACTGTTGGTCAGCTGGATTCAGTTTGATCACATGCTTTTACGTTCTGTGATCAAACTGCTTTTGTCTCCACGAAACTTTGAAGTTCAAAATGTGTATAATTTCAGTTTTTCATGATTCCGACTCTCTCATCCAAAGGGAGTATGAGCTCCAGAGCTGCCCTCAGGGTTTTAAAGTTATTCTGGCTAGGCTGAGGAGTTCTGACAGCAGACGGGAGGTGTATTCATGCATATTTAGGGACTTCTCATTTGTGGCCAATGTGGCTGAGTTTCTTTCAGATTTTACAGACGCGAAAGGAGGTGAGAGCGCAAATTTCAGGTGATGAAAGGGAGAACTGAGATGTTTTATAGATGGGTGGAGGAGAATGGGAAGGGTCTGCTGGGTAAAACAGATTCAGAGTTTAGCGATGCTTCCAGTGTCTGACATATTTCTGTGAAACTGTTAGTCTTCAGAGGAGCTGCAACTAATGGCATTAAAAGTTTGCTGTTGAACAAACTAAACACTTTGTTGTGTGTTCGTCCTTTTTCAGAAGTTGAAACAGAATCTCCTTCGTTGAATTAAAGCAAAAAGCAAATATTTGAATAGAAATAACAATAATACACAATAGTTATCTTGATAATACAGAACTTTAACTTCTAGAAATCAAATAATACTTTATTTTCTTCAATACTCTGTCGCCTTCATATTGGGCCGCAACGCAGACATGAATAATCTTTCCACAGCCTTAGATAGATATTATTCAGTGTATCAAGAACGCTGTCTTCTCCCCATTTTAAGTGTGACAAACAGCGAGAGTTCCTTAACTATTTTGAGTGTGCACAAAACATCTGTGGTGAGATTAAGATGGCAGTATATCTGCTGCTAGGAGGATATCTGTGCACGCAGGGTTAGTCTATCTATTAGGTGTAACAAGCATACAGGTTGCAGATTTGTCATAAGGGAAATTGATGCTTCTTATTGTAACAAAAAGGATCAATTGCATCACAATATTAATTTTAACGAGAAACCAAAAAAGCCAGTAATTGTTTTTCCTGTTGCAGTTTGAATACAAGATCTGTTTGGCAGGATTTATGAAGAAAGCCCCAAAATTATATTTACAATAGAGTAAGAAAGGGCAAGGGAAAATTCTTTATATTGTGGCTTTAAATAGCTATACTGCTAACAGCTAACTAAAAAAACACAACTTTTGGATGTTTTGTTGTTGCTGTTGTCCTACTGTACCTGTTTAAATATCTCCTCTATGCTGATAAATGGACTTAGCAGGGCTACAATTTATGGATGAGGTGCAGAAATCTCCAATTATTATGGAGAAATCATAGATTGTAAAGAGACATCATTGAATCAAATTCGTCCCATCCTAAGCTTTGTACTAAAAGTAGGTTCCAGCAACTCCAAAACAACCTTGTAGATCATTGAGATTATAGGGTTATCCAAATTTTTCTTTTTTTATCTTTTGTGACATAAACCTTATGACATCTGTTCTTAAATGTCAATCCTTTTGATATTGAAGAATAAGCCTTGCTTTTCTGCGGACTCAATCAATTTATCTTTACCTGTTTGAAAGGTTGGTTGTTCAAAGGTTTAGTAAATTAAAATTGAAAAATTCACTTAGATCGTTGCCTTAAGGATAAAGATTTAATCTGATAAACGAAATTTAGAAAACAAATCCGTTTAAGAGATGAAAAAAACAAATCAAAAAACAAGTATCTGATTCATACAAAGTGAATGAAAGACCAAAAGGAATTTTATCCTGATCATCTTAGGCTTCAAATATCAAAGTAGAGATTGGATGCAGGCACAGGAAAAATCAACAGAAACCACAGTGGGGAAATTCAACCATTACATCAGGAACAACACGGACAATTATTTTCCTTCCTGCAATGCATTTTTATTTTTAACTTTCTTATCCCCTTTGTTTCTTCAGGTTAGATTTCTAAGGCTAATTAGTGAGTTGCGTAGCAACAAGAACAATGATGAATGCTCCTTCAGCTCTTTAAGCTCATGTTCTCTGTGTTGCTGGTGAACCTTGTGAAGCTTAGAGAATGAGCCGAAGAAAAGAAAGAAAGACAAAACTCCAATCAAATCAGCCATCATTAAGGTCGTAACAGCGTCTTCCCATTACCCTCTTATGAAATCTGTGATGAATGTTGCCTTCATTCATTTGGATCTATATAGCTCCAGAATCTCTCTCTTCATCTATTTTTCCTGACATTCACAGTGTCCCAGTAATTACCCGAGATTTAATTAGTCAGAGAACAAAGGCAATTTGACCTTCTCTGCAGGTCCAGAAAAAATGGGATTTCCATGGAGCACATCATCCAGCAGAACAAAGATGTCATTTTCCGCCAGGTTTTCCTGCTTAAGTGATCATAAACCCACCGTGAAAACTGTTTCTTCTGCTTTTCTGCCCTAACAAAGAAAAGCATTGCTGCATCACAGTTTTGATAAACTTTGTGGAGTTCAAAAATGGAAAATCCCTGTTATCTCCTAACTGCTTTCAAAGGGAGTAATTACTCTAAAAATAAAATAAAATAAAAATTTCCGATTGAGAAGAGCATGCAGCTACATTGTTTATCATGAAATAGAAGAGTAGCTAATTAAAGGAGGCAGCCCTGAACTCAAGGCCATGGTGTTGAGAAGCAGGCAGAGACATGAGAAATAACCCAAACTTATCAGGAATAAAGAGAGACAACTTACCAGATTTAATAAACATACGCTCTATAAAATATCTAAAGATGTATTTTGATTAAAGCATGTCCTATAATAATGCTCAAAATTCAGAACAGTTATGTTATGATTATCAGAGATGTTTAGACCTGCAATAGGAGGTTTTTCAAAAGTCTTCCATGGTGAAACGTATTACTGGGGCCTTTTATCATGTCAAAGTTAATTATGTGTATTTTCTTCCCCCTTTACTTTGTTTGTTCTACTGTTGTGGCAGTCATCAGTGGAATCATTAACATTGTAATCATTTATGAAAACCATTACATGATAATAAATATGCACATTAAACATCTGTCAGCGAGTCAAGGGATTGCAGTAAACCACATTAAATAACCCGTGACAATAAACCTTGTATATGACATAGCAACAGACACACTAAGCTTAAATGTAACTGATTTAAAACAAATGTGTTTCACTTTGGTGATCCGATGGTAACGATGTGATCCAAAGAATCCGCAAGGACTTTGGAGAAGCAGCTCTTGCTGCCTATCAGACACTGAAAGGATGTATGGCCTTTCTGTCTTACACAAACTATTTAAAAGAGAAAACTCAGCAGTCACAAGTTCACCATATATCAGACCCTACCATACTTAAAGAAACTGCAAACGATCCAAGAGTACAAACTCATACTTTACAGACCTCAGCTTGTGTCACTGTTCAACTCTACAATTGTCACACTATGTTGGAGTTGCTCTGTTGCCTTACTTTTGATTTGCTCTTTTGTAGACTTTTTGTTCATCAATTTTTCCAAGTCTGGACATAGTCTCTTTGGACACTATCAGTTGGCCAACAGACCATGCTCTGATTAAACAAGGAAGGACTGAAGAAGCAGTGGAGAATGACATTGGATGCTGGCGAGGAAATCAGGTTACTGAGAACAGCTAGGAAAGGGAACAAAAAGAGAAAGTGAATAAGTGTATGTTCCCACAGCAGGTCTTCATCCTCAATTCTGACTTTTTCCTGAAATCTGATCTTTTGGTTTAGGACCCCAAAGTGAAACCCAAAGTGACCCATTTTCGCATATACGTCATACAGCAGCGCAAGGTTTAATTAACAATGGATAAACATTTTGGAGTTGTTAAGCAGTGGGAGACGACTGCATTGTCACAACATCATATCAAGAGGAAAGAAGCTAAGAACAAAGAAAACAAAGCTGTGCACTACTTGCTTCAACCATTGTCCCTGTCCAGGTTTATCACATCCTGCTTCTTTTGGAGCAGACTCATGAGCGTTCTGTCTGCTTTGAATAAAAATATTGCACGTGACGCCAAGTTGGTACCACATATGGAAGTGACACATTTCAGTTTATTTGGGTGAAAAGATTGGAATTGGGTTGTGAGTCGCAGTTGCCTGCTGTGTGAATGGAGCCTAAAGAAACACAGAGAGGCTGAAGTGGGGCTAAAAGAAATATTAGATCAATGGGGAAATTATATAGTTAATCAAAGATAAAATTTATAATTAATGAACTAAATACAAGGGAATTGTAAACGAACAGACCTTTAAAACAATTAGCCTGCGTTAATGATGGCAGGTACTGTACTTCATTTCATAGTGATAAAAAAAGTCTCTGGAAACTCACACCTGGGTTGCTTTTCAATAAACATTTCTCTTTAACCCTCAAATCCGAGATCACTGCATCTTTTTTTCCATCTATCTACTGTATCTGTTATCTCTTTACTAGCAACACAACACAAATTTAATTGACAAAAAAACAAACAAAAAAACCTTTCCAGTAAAGAGAAGCTATCTTTTTGCTAAATTGGCTAAAAATGTGTATAGAGGAATAAATTTTTTTTATTTTCTTTAACTGATTATCAAAAAAAGATTGTAATCATAACAAACATATGGGACAATCTGTTTTTGCAACTACATTCAATTTATGCGTTCTCTGTTTCTCCTCACCGCTTTCCCGCAGTATTTATGTATTTTTCAAACAGCTGCAAAGTGTTTCCGTCTTGAATTTGTTTATCAATCCACGATGTTCAGTAAAGGATTTCATCTAGATGAAACCAAGTTTTTGTTTGTTCAGCATTTATGGCAGAAAAGTCTGATTCATTTGAAGGCTTTGATTTTCTGTTGAAATGTTTTTGAAATCCTCTATGCGACTTCTTTGATTCAAAAAAAGAAAAGCAAAAAGAAAAAGAAAAAAAAAACTGTGTCTGCACTGAAAAAAAAGAAAAAAACTGACACAGAGGTTATCATACTCAATTAAGCCTCCTAAGCAGAGATATAGTGGTTCTTTGTCGCGTTGAGGCGGAGGGGCCGAGGGCAAAGCGATGTCTCTCGTCGAGTGTCTGCTGTTAACTTTCAGGGCAAACGCAGTTGACACTGTGTGCCAACAACAACAGCTGTGCTGCGTCCCAGTGAGTTTGGGTGCCAGAGGTTTCTTTCAGCGTACTTAAAGAACCAAGAACTACTGGCGCCATCTGATTGGTTTCACAGAACAGAAGAAGACCAAGAAAATAAATAAATCTGTAATTTGATCCTTTAAGCTGTTCTGTAAACCGCATTCCTGATTTTATTTGCTTTGAAGAAAGAAAATTGGTCAATGCCAAGGGAAGGAAGCTCGAAATTAAACTTGTGAGAAAACACTGGCCTTCCCTTGATTTTACAAGAGAAGCAGATTTAATATGAAGTTTTGTTTGGTTTCTGGGATAATTCAGGGCGCAATTCTTCTCTTTCCTTCTAAAACGATCCTCAATTGTAACTCATTTACCAAAATCTTCTCGTCCAGTTTAACAATGTTATTAAAACCGACAGACGTTTGAATGTCGGTAGGTACAAATTTGATTGCAATAGAGCAATTGTTGCTGCCAATTAATCTAAGAAGGATTATGGGGCCAAATCAAGGCACTTTGAAGAATTGGCAGGTGTCGAATGTTCCAACGAGAGAACATCAGTACAGACATCGTTTAGCAGTGTGACATTTGTTTGCAAACAACCACAAGACTTTTGTAATGTTGTCTTTTAGACACATGAGACCCGGATCGAGCTGTTAGGCGTACCACAGGGCTCCATATTAGTTGACAACCTAATTAAGCACATCAAGCATGGGGGTAGAGGGTCGATGGATTGGGCTTGTTTTGCAGCCACAGGACAAGTTTGCTTGTGTCAATAATAGATGTCCTGCAATGGTCTAGCCAAAGTCTGGACCTAAACCTCGATTACCTTCTGTCAAAGTACCTAAATAACAGTGTGTATTGAAATAAGATCACTATTATAGCAATAATTGTAATAAATTGATGCAAATCCTAAATGTTGGGAATTTTTCAAACCCAGAGATGACGGCGTTTGTAACAGATCTCACAGATGAGACCGCATGTAACTCAGAGTCCAGGGTTTAGTCATTGTGAGCTTTTAGCATCCAGCTGAGCCTCCCAGACCCAGATACTCCATGTTGCACGCTTAGGAACCCCTTTGTTCCGCCTCAAATGAAGTTTTATCCACACCTCCTGCCTCTCCCAGCGCGCCCTCTGACCCACTCAGCACAGAGGCCAGGATCCTGGTCGCTTCTCAATGTAACCCTTCAAACTCCCCATATGGTACGCATCGCCTGCTGAGGGAGTCCTTCATTTCTAATAATACGCACAGCTTAATAAAGGGTTCAGTTGAATTAATCAGCTTGGAGACATTAATCAGACATTAATGAAGTATTAACCTCTGCTCTATGCGGCTGTTCCCCATTGTCTGGCTGCATGTTTACATCTTGGCTCGCATCAACCCGCTCTGCTGCTTCTTTGAAAGTAATTCTCTAAGAACTGAAAGTCTGCAGCTTTTCTATGAACCAACAATTGAAACAGGGTCCTGTATTAATTTTTTCTCACCATAAGCTAAACAAACAGTAAATAACACACCTTCCTATTCTGAAGGCAAGGCTCTTTGGATTCATGCTGTAACTGTATAGCAAAAATCTCAGTCTTGGCCTTGAGAGCGGCGGTTGTGCAAGAAATTCTTACCTGAAGGTCCACTTATTATTTCTGAATCATTATTTTTTGAAGCTTGGTATTTTGAATGTTAAATACTGTCAAAAGAAGAGTCAGGAGTGGATATCGAGTCGTGTGTGTTCTTACATCCAAATTAAGAGATACAAAAGTCGATTTGCTTTTTGAAAGTGTTAATTATGGTTGGAATGAAGAGCAGCGGTGAAGGTCGGGGGCTTTTCGAGGAGCAGAAGATGACGTTATGAGAGGTGTGAAGGATGTTTGTGTGCTTCAAATGAGTAACAAGGAGGCAATTAAAAAAAGGAAAATACTTCACCTCTTTTAGCTCTTCTGCCTTAAAGTCTAGCCGGCACTAAATTAGTTGCAGCATGTAGTTTTCCCTAATTTAATTAAGAACTGCTTCTTCTTAATGCAAGCAAGAGAAAATGAGGACTTCAAAAGAAAGAAGTATTTTGATTAGTGAACTCTGTTACTTTTTGTTGCTAATATAGGAAATAGGACTTTCAGTTTCGCTGAACATCTCAAGGAGGACAGCATGACATGCTGCAGCTCTGAAGTTGGTATCCTAAAACCCTGAAGTCTTTCAAATGTAGCTCTTTTTTCGACAAATCTGCATAAAGCACAAAATGAATTTAAGTTATTTTTCTGGAGTTACAGGACGAAGAAATGCTGAGCTCAGCTAGTTAATCTTTCATCGTTTACAAATGGATATATTTTAAGGTAATTCAGACATTCAGACATTGCTATTTAATTTAAATACCAGACTAAGTTATCCAAAACTTATCAAAAACGAAGATCTCCAAAAATCTGATTAATCCTTGGAAAGAATTTTTTTTTCCCCAGAAGTCACAAGATGTCAGGTTTGAACATATAAACAACCAGGAATGTTCAAGCATCTTACTGCTCAAGAGGGAGTGTTGGTCAAAAGGGTCAATCAACTCCAACACAATGGCTGAAAATAATTTAGATTTCCAGAAAGCCTTTGATTCAGTGAAATATGCTTTTATTCTTGAAACATTTAAACACTTTGGCTTTGGTGAATTTCTTTTGGATATAAAATATATATAAATATAAGATACAAAATGTTGTATACAGAATAAATAGTTGTGTTTCCTTAAGTGAAGGGACATGTCCAAGAGGGATTAGGCAAGGATGTAGTGTCACCTCTCCTGTTAATCTCATTTACAGACCTCTTAGCTGTCTTCATAAAAAGCTCCAATCTTCAGGGCTTGCAAATTAGAAATCAGAATGTTAATGCTACTAGATGACACCACTTTGTTTTCAAAAAATCAAAATCAAATCCCACTGTCCATCCAAACAGTAAATATATTTTCCAAAGCATCAGGCTTAAATGTAAATTTAGAAAAATGTGAATTATTGAGTCTCCATGAGTGCTCTCAATTATCGTTATACAACATAAGGGTCAAATTTCAATATTCAGTAAAACAAGGCCACTAAGAGATGAAGAAAAACAGCAAGAACAGCGGAACAAAAAGCCAAATGACATTCTCCAAATCCACTCAGGAAAGCAGGGTTTACTGTTAGGTCTCGTGGTTTCATCCACAATGAGACATGTGGAAGATATAAATAGAAGGTGAAAGCCTCAGAGCATCAACCAAACTGTGAAGTAAGGTGGTTGAGTATGTTGCGGAAATGTTGTACACCTTACAAAAATGGTAACAAAATGGTTCGGCAAGAACTATTACGTGAGACTTCTGAAGCAGGATCTCAAGACACCAGCTGACGAGTTAAACCTTGAACATGAGTGGGTCTTTCAATTAAACACTGGCCCTAATTATATCACCAAATTAGTTACAAAGTGCCTAAAAGCCAATAAACATTGGAGAAACAAACAGTAACATGGCCGACTTTGGACACTTAAAAATGTGTATGCCGTAACGAATGCTGAAAGATTAGGAGTGTCCCTTGCTTCAGCATACAGTAGGCACCACCTTCAGGAGAGATCCACCTGGGAGTTGAGGTACTGCCGAAAAAACATCATCACCCTGCAAGCCAAGGAACAGAAACTGGTCGCAAGATCAGGAAAGCAGAGAATCAAGTGGTGATGGAGGAACTTTGCAAACTCAAAGAGTTGTAACTCATAAAAGCTCAAGATTATTTTAGTCATTAGCGTTAATTAATACTAGGGCTCCTCTGATTCCTCATTTAAGGTCTATTTGTTTATTTCTTGATGGAAAGTACAATTGTTATTCGAATACATTTTTTTTTTCTACTTCTACAAAGTAAAAACTTTCTCCGCGAGGATGGAGAATTTAACGTCCTGGAGGAGCGTTGATTGTCCGTTTACAGCGTTCCTGATTAGCGAGTAACGCGGCAACAGCAACTAACAATTGTAATTATGCTAATTTTTCTAAAAACTCAACACAATTAATCAATAAGGTGCTTGGAAAAAGTCAGCGAGGGAAGCGAAAACGAGAGCGAGATGGAGGAGAGCGAAAATCAGGAAGGAGGTAAATTATATACCATTAGACAAATGTAGCTTTTGTCTTCGCCGCGATGCAACGAAACAACGGAGGTACTAATCATCCGCAGTCATTCAACCGATCCACTTGTGATAATCGTCTATTGTTAAAGGGGTCGGGGGGGGTCAACTCTCCGCCAGTTCAATCATCTCTGAGAGATTCCTTCAAAGCTCTGAATGCAGAGAGGAATGGCCTCATCAATCCTGTCTGCAGGGGAAATAATTAACTTGGAAAAATAATTAGCCGACGAATTTTGGATCCACTTTAATCAGGTTTTATATTTAAAGCTGACAGAGAAGAAATGGAGGAAATGTCGGCTGGATTTTTTACTGTGTCAGATCTATGACAGGTGTTGCTGGACGTATTGTTTTGCTTACACTTTTTTAAATCATTAGCTCTCAGACGTCTGCAATCAATATATACTTGTATGCTGCACTAATTTGTGGCTTTTAAATATTCATTTTACCGGGAAGTGTTCAAAACTTTGGAATGATGAAACACCCACAAATAGGCAGCATTTATTGAGGATTTTTCCATCAAAACCTAATGATACAAACAACCTCTTTTATATGTGGTTAAATGTTCCTTAGCAAGCTCTATTTAATCTTCAGTACTGATTAAATTCTGACTGAATATGTGACCTCTCCTCTGGGGAGGATTGGGAGATGTCAGGGACCAAGCAGTATGGCTTAGTGGACACAGGTATTTGTTTCCAAAAGTGGGTTTTTATTAACACACAAAACACAGAAAATCATTAACAAAATCAACAAGTAAGCAAGCCAAGCCAATCACAGAGGCCCACTTAATAAACTAGACCTAAAATCATAACTAATCAGAATCAAACAAAAGACAAAACTGGCCTTCTGAACTGACACAATAAGGGGAAACCTAAATACTAGTTTAGCTAAACCATATGAAACACATGGGGGGAAACAAAATGGCTGCCACATAATAAACTAACACAACTCAATGAAATAATTCAACTTGTTTGAGTCCAATGAAGGGTTATAGCAGTGTCTTTAGCCGAAGCCCCTTTTCCCAGAAGCAAGGAGAAACCACTCCCACAGGTAACTCACACAAAGAAAAAAGTATTAAAGCAACACCAAGTAACTTTTCAAACTTTATAAAATGTTTTTATAACTTGTGATTATACGTCAACTTACAGCTCGTTGAATGACACCTCTGTCATGGGCTGAGGGGGTCTGTATCGCTTTAACCGGCACTATGAAACTTGGAGGAAGGTGGCAGGAACCTTGCCACACAAAATAACTACAAATGTGCTACAAATGTACTTCCCCCGTTTCATATTTTGAACATCACAATATGACAATTAGATTCATTAGCTCATCGCCATTCCTCCTTCACACAGCCACTGGAAACAGAAATGTTCTACAATTCAACTGCAGGCGACCGGGAGATCAAGATTTTACGACACTATGCGTTGGTCCTGAAGGGAAATGCAGTCTTCATTTAGTCAAAACACTACTTGCTTAAAAACATAGGATATATTTGACATTACAATGTTTATATGTGTGCACTCCATACGTAAATTGTAAGGTTTCATGGGAAAATAAACACATTTAATAAATAAACTGAATATTGAATGATCAATAAAAAATTAGATCAAGTCACTGCTAAGTAAACTAAAGTGAAACCCAATTGGTGAAGAGTGGCTTACCATCACAGTGGAGGTAACTTAAACTGGAGGATTCCAGGTCTGACTTCAGGATTTAAGCATATTCTATGTAGTTTTAATAGGGCTGGTGTTTTAAATGTTTTCGTTTTAAAGGTTTTTAGAGCGGGAACAATGTTGTGTTGTTTCACAACCTGAAAAACTTGACAAAGTACCATTGTTTGCACTCACTTGTTGCAATCAAACCTGATCCCTGACGAGAAGTTAACGGTTAAACCGTCTTGGTAAATGCACATTTAAGCTCGTAGCTCCAAACTAAAGTCAACCATATGCTCTAAATGTCTGTTTTAAAGAGTTTGTCATGGTTTTTGGTTTAGATTCACTCAAAAAAGAATGGTTCAGCTATATGGCTCAAAATTAACATAACACGGTTTTAATCAAGCGTTTAGTCTGGAAAATAAATTAACAACACCTCTGCCTGTGCCTATTAAGCGCCAGATTACAATAATTCCACCAGCTAGCAATTAAACCCACATAAACAGAACACACAGATCACTGGCACCAGGGAAGGCTGCACACTCCTCCACTCTGAGGTCGATGTGGCTGCATGGAGTCAGTCAGCCTTCAACGAGTCGTGCCATTCATTAACGGGAGGCAAAGACTAACCTGACAAACACAAAACATCACAGACAGCCGCCTGGACAAGGATAATTAATACAGCCAGCAATTTGGCAAAGCTACAAAGGTCCCGACTGCGAGACATGAATCGCCGACTGGCAGCGAGGTCGTCTCAAACTGAAAGAAGGAAATCTTAACAAGCCATCACAACATTAAACTCTCTCGATTTAATATATCACGTCGGAAATGACCACATTCTTTAGCCTAAAGTCACAGACACATGTTAACACATGAAAACAGGCCCAGGATGGTGCTATGTAATTATTGCCCCTTCATTCTCACCTCAGACCGGCTTCTTCACCATGGAAACAGCGGCTAAAGCTAATGAGCATCATTATGTTTAACAGAACCCTGTGGTATCATTTAATTATCCAGGAAGCTTCGTTATTTTTTTCCTGAATTACTCTTTGTGTATTTTTCACTCTGCAGGTTACCAAAAACACAAGATTGTTTTTTAGCATTATGACGTCTTTACAGAGAATACAATATAAAGTAAATGCCTAAATCCATCCTTTACTATGTTTCCTCTAAAGCCACGCTTTTTAATCTCTTTTCATTTTACCTGTTTTTTGAATTTGGCAGCTTCCTTACGAATTTGTATCTGTATCTGTTTTGTTTTGACAGGACAGGACAGTCAACTTAAAATATATATATAATATGATACATTTAGGTTTTGTTAACAGGTACAGTATCTATTTAAAGCATGCAAACCTCAATTGACACCCCCCTCTTCGATTTGCAGTGTTGTGCAGATTTTTCTTTGTTTCGTAACTCCAAATTATTTGGAGAGAACCCAACCATTTTAGGATCTCATGCTGCTTGGGAGGCTAAAAGATGTAGGCGCAATGCTTTTAGGCGTCTGGTGTTGGTACCCTGACTCCTCTGATTAATGGGGTTACCTGCTATTTATTTCTTTACAAATAAAAAAGTTTAATCTTTTTATTAGCAAGTAGAAAACTTATTTCAATTGTGATCGACTCACGAGAGCACGTTCCCCTTTTCTCATTTGAATGTAGTTAGATAGCATAGCAAATAGCAAATTGGGCTATTATTTGTGATTATTAAACATTTCATTGATTTTCTTACACTAAACAGTAAGTCTTAGCCATCTCAGAACTGAAAAAGAGCAGTTTAATTCATTATTATCTATTCTCATTTCCATCTAAATGAAGATGCTTTATATGCTATGAGGTTTACATTTAAATCACATTTGAACTATTCAAAGGCAGGGAACAGAACCTTGGATGTTCGTCCATCACTACGGGGAACACAAAAACAAAGACAGACAGGACAAACAGCCATCAGCACACTCACACTTGTGGAGTGCACAGAGTAAATACTGTAACTGCCTATTGCCTTACACCACTGAACACTGATGCTGAAGTTAGGATATGATTAATTGCTTTTGATACAATGTTACAAAGGAGCTTTTCTGTCCAGACTAAGTAGATCCATTGGTTAGACCACGGCCGAACATTTGAAAGACATAAAAATGGATCCATAACGCTATCTTAGGATCGTGAAAGTACGTAATTACATCAGCATAAAATCTATGCATCTGCATCTATCAATCTATCTATCTATCTATCTAAATATATATATATATATATATATATATCTATACATATATATATATATACATACATACACATATTTTCCACCATTATGATTTATTAGACAGTTATAGACAGTTACATAAAAATTTAAAATTAATATTTTTAAAATCTTTCATTTATTGCTGCAATGTAATTGCAAGGTGAAATGTAGAACTACTGGAGTTTGTGTCTGGGTTACACTAAATATCACATAGCTGTCCTGTATCGTTGTGAACAATCACAAGTTGTAATACATTACTCCTGCTGCAGAGGTCGAACACCAACATCCATGCCCTTAATGAGCTCCCATGGAAACCCAGGAATTTTCAACCTAAATGTGTCTGCTCAAATCATGCAATTTACTGTTTTAATTTACACAGGGAAGATACAAAACACACAGAGCAAACGCAGCAGAGTGAGAGCAGCCATGTCGCCGCTGTTCATCGGCGGCCTATGCTAATATGATTAGACCGGATTATGGTAATGTGCAGGGGGATCTGGTGGGTGTGGGGCGATGCCATGTTGCTCTCGTTTCGGGGGAATACTAAATTGGTTGGGCTGCTTTGATGTGGTGCTGCGAGAAGGCGGGGACTGGTAAAAAAAAAAAAGAGCTGGCATAGGTGCCTCGTAATTCAAGCTGATTTCATTTTTGCTGTTTGACAATCTGGACTAGTGACAGGTAAAGACGGAATGAAACCCGAGGAACACTGCAGACGGGAAGCTGAAATGCTGTGAATATGGAGATGAGTTTGGTGGTATCAGAGGTTTTTTCTTCTTCTCTGTGACTGAATGTGAAATGCAAAGACAGGTTTTATCGGAGTCCTACTGTGATCCGTCTACCTGGACATTTACTTCAGTTAAAACTGTCCAAAGAGATACTGATCAGAGTTACACATCTAACTTTATGCGCAATGTGGCGAAAAAAAAAAAAAATCTAAATTGCATGATACCATTTTATTTAACCATTGAAAAACATGGTTCTCCAGATGAAATATACAGATTTCAATTTATAATCTCTTAACCATGTAAAGCCAGTAGGTGGCAATAACAAGTTGTTGTCTTTAAAAGAACTTTAGCTTTTTTTTTTTTGCTATTTCAAATAGTTTTATTATATCCTCTGCAGAATGAACTTCTATAACACACAGCCCAAACCTAATGAACATGTTAGTTTTTAATTGAACAAATGGAGGTAAAATGGCGCACTATACTTGGTTTTGATACAAACTTTAGTAAATACTTACTGACATAAATCAAATCTGTTTGTAAAATGTATTTTTAAAAGCACGTTTTGGATTTTTTCAAAAAATTTAAAAATGCATTTACCCTATTGTTCACATGTGATCTGAAGAATAATTTTGCCCAAAGAGTGATGCATTGACTTACTTTTGCCGTGTGTAGACTTTATAATAACACAGTGCTACATTAGGACATGCAGCTGCAAAATACCTGCTCCGACACTGGCCTGGAGGAAACATTTATATAATGAGTAAATATTATTTTTAAGAGGTTTGTATGTGCTTGTGGCAACTATGTGCGAAAGACAATCCTAGATGCTGACATTACGTCCTTATATAAATCTGGTTTTCCACATTTAAAATCCCAGACAGGCCCCTAATTATGTTAAAACATAGCTTCTGACCCACTAAATAATACATTATAATTTTGGCTGTTGGGCAATTTTCTGATGGATAAAACTCTTGGCTATCAGAAAAAGTTAAAAGACAACATTTTCACCATTTGTGAGTGGTTCTAAAAACGTTTCCAGTATCACAGTGACTTGAACTTGGTAGATATACAAATATTGGTATGCAAATATATAAATCTATATTATTTATGAAGAAAAAAAAAAAAACAGCTCGTTTAAGTAGACTGGTAGGCTATGGTGTCAAAAAGAGCTGCAACAATATTGACAACATTTCCTTGCATAATTCAGAGGTTTCAAATCCAGTTTGCACCCTCATTTATATTTAATAATGGCTTCTGAGCAAAAAAACAAGATTTTATATCAAAACTTAAAAATAGATATGTTTAGACCACATGCAACAAATAATAATATTGTTCATAGGTAGAACACACATGTAAACTATTGAATAAAAAGTAGCATCAGTCTAAACATCATTTGATCATATGAATGCAATAGAAGATAACTAACAACAAAGATGGACAATAAAAGTAAAAATAACATAAAAAGAGTTGGACATTAAATCAATTTAGCTATTCTAAAGAAGTGTGTCTTATGTCTCGATTTAAAATTTAAAACTGATTTAACATTACAAAGATCAGGGAGTATTATATGAAGGTGCATTAAATGTGCGGGAGGAACCGTGAAATGGAAGATGGCCTTAAGTACCAGGAGAGTGTGGTGACATCTAGCTGCGCCGACAGATAGAAGGGGGCCTGGTTATGGATAGACGATAAAGTAAGTCGCAGGATTTTAAACTCGACGTGGAATTAAACAGGCACCGGTGAAGCTTCTGCAGAACTGGGACGACATATTAAAAAGGAGAGGTTGTTTTGAGGATCTGGGCTGCAGAGATGTAAAGAAACTTCTGAGATGTTTTTGCCTTAGACTATACAGGAGGGAGATTCTGCAGTCATGGTGTAAACTATTGATATTGAGAGAGATGGACGAAGGCAGCTGAAGTTTCTGAAATCTTGTTTCGAGGATGTAACGTCATGTGTTGTCCAAGACGACACCCAAGCCCTTGACCGCAGGGATCGGGGAGATGGAGGAGTTATCAACGTGCATCAGTGTAAAGTTTGTCCATATTGTATTTTCTGAAGATGTGACACGAATAAAAGAGTTAATGATATGTAGAATGGGGCCGAGTACCAAGTCCTGGTGTACGCCTGAGGAAAAAGAGAAATGTTGGGAGGAGTCGGAAAAAATTTAAGGCTGTTCTGATCCTACTACACTGCTTAAGTCCCTTAAGATAAGAAAAGTTAAAAATCTGATCAGCTGCAGGTAAAAGATCATTTGTGTTTTTCAGTAGAACAATTTCAGTACAATAGATGGATCTAAAGCCAGATTGGAGCTGTTCAGTTTATTATTGGTCAGATAATAAACTGAAAATGGAGAAGTAACAAAGACACATGAGACTTTGGACATTAAATCGACATCAGAATGGAATAAAAATAACCAAATTAAAGCTTTACCGCATTCCAGATCTCTTAAGAGAGCTGTGCATTAACAAATGCCCGTTAACCAAAATGAACTGAAGCCAGGTCAAGTGGGCGTTCACTCCTGATCAGATTTTTGGAGAAATCTGGTTATACAGTGCAATGAATAATAATAAAAAAAGCAATAATTCTATGACAAATAATTTCTGACTTCATCTTCCATCTATAAGGGTTAAAAGAACCACCCCTTTCCTGTACGAAGGCACAAAACAAGAGGGCTTTGGCCAAGTGGTAGAGGCCAAAGGGGAAATATCCTCCTAAAACCCAGAGAATAAAAGTTACTTAAAAGGTGAAGAGCAGGCTAATTCTTCCTAATCTTTACAACAGGTATACATGTTCTCACACAGTAAAAGATAAAACTTTATCTGCTTTATAAGGTTTTTTCACGTACGGTCCCAATGTATACAAGACTAATTTGTAAGCATTAATCAAAACAATATACGTCTATACAGTGGAAGCAACAAAGTCACCTTACTTAAGGAACAGCATAAATTAGGTTTGCAGCCCAATGATTATTAGACGGTTAAATCAAACAAAGTTTAAGTAAAAATCTTGCAATTTTATTTGCATATAAAGGCAGCTAAATATAACACAATAAACTGAAAAAGAGAACTAACATTTCGATGAAGAGGGATACAATCAGAGAAACAGCGAGAGATGAAGAGAGCACGAAAAAGAGCATTTTACAGCTGTTTTGAAAACGATTGGAGACGACTATTGGCAAAACATTTTCTTCTTTTTTTGTGCTAGCAAGATTGCATTTACACACAGTGCAAAATTAGAAAGACAACGTTTTTTAAAAAGCATGATAAAACACAAAGAGTATGAGATTTTACACTTTAAAAAGGACATGTTATCCATGGTTTAGGCAGGCGTGTTGCAGGGGCAAGACAATCGAGACCCGTTGGACATTTTCGTCTCTCGTTTAAAATCGGTTTCTACAAAACAAACAAAAAAAAAAACATGAGACACTTCCGATAACGCAAGCACTGAAGATACAGAAAAAAACTTCTTATTTTGTCTTTTTAAAACACAACTTTAGTACAGATGTTAAAAGATGAATATATAATTCATATGGATGTTATTACACAGTTTCCAAATTAAATGAGAAAAACTAAAATAAATCACTCTGGCTGTTATCGATAGCTTTCTCCGTCCCTGGGATCAATCAGGTGTTGCTTTGCAGGGAAGGTGGGTAATAAATAACGACTTTACTCTGAGCTTGCAGAGAGTCGGAGGGGGGGGGGCTCTAGCTGAGAACATTAAAGCTAGTTTAAGGCAGCGTCCCTGTCAGCCAATAAGAGAAGCAGAACTGACGAGAAAGCAAAAAAAAATAAAAAGAAACTACATCATTTTTTTATATGACAACGTAAAACGATGGCATCCGTTTGTCTGGCTGAACCAGACTCCCAAAGAAATTGTACAAATTCACAAAGCGTCATTTATTTTACAGTTCTTTACCAATATTTAATCAAGAGCAAAGATTGTTTAACCACAAAATCTCAAAGCAAAAGGAGAATACCGGCTTGGGACAGACCCCGAACGTTCTGCTGTTTTTTTAGGCTTTATTTTTATTTTTATAAACAACCTGAAAAACTTCTGTTAATTTCTGGTTTTTGAGTTTGTTTATGCGTCTCAAAACTTTGAAAATTGTTCCGCCTTCTTCCTGTGGCTGGCAGAAATGGAGTGTGCTCAGTGAAAAACTGAACGCGTTTCCAAGCGAGATCCATGGACTGTTGGCACGGTATACGACAAAAAAAACAAAACAAAAAAACCCCACATATTCTCCTTTAAAGCCCCCTCTCCATATTTTCTCAGTCTCGTTAACAGTTTGGAGGAGAGCAAAAAGAATAAAATAAAATGAAGACTTGCAAAGAAACACTTGGATCTTTTTTTTTTTTTTTAAGCTTTAACATTTATAGAAAAGAAAAACGATTCTCCAGACGGACGAGCGATGGACCGGTGGTCAGGTCTCAGGAGCTGGAGGGGTTGGGAAGGTCAAACACGATGGGGGGGTTGGTGGGCTGGAAGCTGACGGTGCATGTCGACGCGTTGATGAACGTCGTGTATCCGTCTGTCATGATCCCGTACCCTGTTAGAAGAAACTGCGTCAAAGTTTGCCTGGATCTCTAACCTGTTTGCTCAAACACTTTTGGTTCAAACTTTTTTTGTTTTGTCCAGACCTGATCAAAGAATATATATAATTAAATCCCAAATTCAGCTCTTTCAATAAACTCGGGGCTGAAACTAGACCTGGTCCTCTTCACGTAGAGACTCAAAACAAATAGAGGCACGTTCTCTCATCTTTCCCTATGTGTCATTTTCCCTTGTCCTGAAGGACATGTACGGCAGCGCTCCACAGGTGCAGCAGCTAAGGGTCTTCGTGACCGTATGTAATTTCTTTCGTGCTCATGTACCCCATGTGTTGCAAATGACAATAAATGATTCTGATTTATTCTTTTAAACATACTTTACTGTTTATTGTGCTTTATTTTTATTTTTTGTGTTTTACTTTATTTTACCTGACGTAAAGGAATGAGGTTAATGTAAAGAGCTAAAATAGAAATATATAGGGAATTTATGATGTGGTTTTCTATGGAAGAATATATAACTGAACAATGTTTTTATTGTATTTTATTGTATTTTTTTCTTATCCCTACCTGTGTAATCTAACGAGAATTTTTAGACTGTGGATAAACAGAGGACAAAGTTCTAGCATTTATTCTTCTTCTTTGTTCTTGATAACTCTCTAAGTCTGGGATGTTCTCCCACGGTTTGTGAGAAAAGTGATTTTATTTCAGGCATCCAGACTGGCATAGAGCTCAATACAGCAAAGGTACCAGCAAAAAACAACTGAGCGTTGAATTGGTGGGGAAACAACCCTGATAAATCCAGTAGAACGTCGTTGCTGCAGCCATTAGAAAAGTGCAATAAAATGTTGGTGGGTTTTTTTCTGGACTTAAAAAAAATAAACAAACACCAAAAGCATACGTTGGCAGGTTTGAAATAATAGCCAAAGGTAGTTGAATACATACATTATGTAGTGAAAGAGCTTTTATTACAGAATTGTAAAGCTCCAAAAACTATGCTTAGTAATTGTAAGACCACCTGTTTTAAGACTTCTGTTTTCTGAACAATTTAGATTTAACACATCATCCGTGTGCGTTTGCTCCTCGCCTCCCTCCCAGCTACCTTCATGAATGCCTCCGAAGGCATGGAGTTTGGGTCGCACTCTCTTCTGGACCGTGTTGAGCAGCTCCACGCAGCCGACCCGCTGCAGCTCTTTAGGAACCCAGTCCCTGAAACCTGCAAAGGCATTCACATGTAAACATTTCACTGACTTCTACTTCTTAGATCATAAGAAACATTTGAGACATACGTCACCACTCTGAACTACTAATTTGACAATTGGACGCTCTGAGAATCCTTAATAATTACAGCTACATCTGCAGTTACCGGGGGACAGTGAAGCTTTCTAAACATGCTACATTTAAAGCAAATGTATAACAAAAAATACAAAACAAAACACATTTTTTAAGTTTCAAAGCCAAACTTGAAATTTCCAATTGAGATTCCCTTTTTTTGTAAAATTGGTATTTTATTTTAAAGATCAGTGTACATTCTTTGTAAGCCATTAGTAAAATAAAACCCTATGATGTAAATTCATTGCAGATATGATTATTTATTTCAATTTCTCTTTGGGATATTAAAAGTATTTTTCAATTTGATTTGAATTTGAGGATCTACAAATAAATGGATGGTTGACTGGTGTAGTAGACTGACAGATATATGGACAGACAGATTAATGAAGACATGTTTTCATTCATATCTATTTCAACAAACAATGAGATGGAAAAAATGTAACAGATAAATTTGTGACAGCTGGTTTGTAGCTAATCCATCTAGAGTAAAACACTATACAAAAATTATTCACAGAAAACGTATATTTAGACTCTCCGGTACACGTTTACAGGCTTTCTATTTCAAACCAAGCTTTTTATAGCCATCCCTTTGAAATCACGCCAAGACGTATGGCCTACGAATACACATCTTTTAATCCAACCAGATGAACCCAGATCCTTGGAACCTCCTCGATCTACCTCCTCATTCAAGCTCATCCTACATCTCTCCGGCACGCTCTTCCCTCCAGCACACCATGCTCTCACTTGGTACCCCCCCTCCCCTCTAGTAGTGTGCAGCGTCTGCAAAATCGAGTTTCCATGCAATCAAACAGTCAGAGTCACTGCAGCGGCAGTAACTCTCCGTGGGTGAAAGGGAAGGAAATCACTCAGTAAAGCCAGATGGAGAGTCGAAAGGAGAAAAAACAACAACAACTGAGACCCAAAGAGCTCGGAGGAAAAACCTAATCAATCAGTTTTTCTTTTTCCGATCGGGGAACCACAAAATATTAAACGAGGGAGCATATTAACAGGCTGACGTCCTCAGATGCAAACATTCCACACGAACGTCGTCCTGCAGCAAAGCCTGAATCCAGAGTTTGAATTATGAGGGCCAAGTTTGTTGTGCGTGGCAGCGAGGAGGGTTGCGATTGGTTAATTGGACTCACCGAGTGGAGGTCCGTGGGTCATCAGGATGTCGACGCCCTCGGGGACGAGGTTCCATTTATCCAGCAGAGATTGGCCCCGAGGGAGGTTGAACCCCCAACCGTTAAACCAGGGAGTCCTGCAGAGAGAGTGGACAGAGGAGGGGGGGGGGAGAGACGGATCGCATTAGCATCACTCACACCGCCATTACTGGGGCCCACATCAACAATCGCCCCCAGAAACAATAACCTGGAACGATTCTCCTGCTTTTTTTTTTCTCTCTCCATCGTTTATGTAATAATTGACACAGACGTATAAGAGATGCTTCAAACAGACATTAAGTGTGTCGTCAAATGCTCTTGATTAATCTTCATCTGCACACGCTTGCTTTGCCCTTCTGTCAGTATTTCTACAACTTTGCATGTGAAAAGAGCAGGAAGAAAAATGTCGACTAAACATTTAAAATGTTAATGTTTGGTTAACATCTTTTAGATAGATACTTCTTTATCTGGTTTTAGTGATGATTCTAAGATGTTATGATGAATCTTTGACTGCAAGCTTGCACTGGTGTTTAGGTTTTAGGCTTCCCGCCTCTTGACTGCTCCATCTGACCAAGCCGAACAAGCCGAGGGAATGCAGTTCCAAATAGATTGCAGGAAAATGGAAGTTGGGAGGCTGCAATACTGAGGCACAACGCTAACTGACGGACTATTCGTTGGTGTTTGCAAAGCAAGGGAAGGAAATAAAAGAGACGGAGGACGTAAGCTGGTTAAGGATGGTTCCCACTGAACACATTTATGCATAATATGGTGAGGTTTTTATTTGTACAATTAAAACAGGTTATAAATGTTTTTTTAACGAAGGTCTCAAGATGTGTTTCCTAACACCCAGAGAATAAAGGGAGTCAAAGGTACTTTAGGTACATTCTTAAAATACAAATTCTTCTTTTATTATTATTATTTCAAATCATTTTGTTGCAAATCCGGTTACATTTTAAATAACAATAAAAAGAACATTTGAAATTTAAACAGTGAGTAGGTTCCACATCGTATAATTTTTCCCCCAGAGTATCAATTTGTCCAGAAACAAAAAAAGCAACACCACATTTGTTAAAAAGACACATATTCCAAGATCCCAGACCTCATCATATGTGTCACTTTGATTTCTGATCTTCTCGAGCCTCAGATGAGACAGGAGGTTGATTGAAAATATAAATCGTCAGGCTTCAGTCTTCTCTTTAGGAGAAGACACTCAGGAAGCTCAAAGGCAGTCATACCTTTTCAAACTGTTGTAACTTAAACCGCCAAGACTGGCCAAGATCAGCTTTGACGAACGGAAAACTATGGCCAGTAGGACCTGTGATTTAAAAGCTAACATGGACATCGCGCCACTCAAGAAAAACAAGCTTGGAGCATGTGCTAACTAACGAGCTCCCAGTCAAAACGCGTCCAAACTCCAGCGACCCCAGTGAGGATGAAACAATCCGCTCGGGCCCGGTGGGAGAGAAGTACATTTGTATCAGCAGGGAGCCGCGTCATGTGTCAGCTGCTGCTCCCTCTGCGACCCGCTCGGAAGATTGAGTGACAGCAGCTGGGCCACCTCCAGCGGCCCGGATTGGAGGCTGCATCTCCGAGGTGACAGGCAGCTTCCTTCCCAGCAGACACAAAAGGACGCCTCGATCTGCCGGAGCGGGAATGACGGATCGGCCGCACGGATCGAGGGAACGGATGGATCCGTGGGGGTTAAAACGGATGGGAAAATAAAGGGAGCCGTGCAGAGGTTAGATACAGGAGCGAATCCGTCGACACCGAAGGGGAGAAGGCAAGGATGGAGTGGAGGCTGGGTTGATAAATTGAGCTTTCATTTATCACAATAGTAGTAAGAAGCCTGACAAGGGAGGAAAGGAAGACAGATTATCGCCATATAAAACCTCAGTATATAATATGACCTGCTGCTTCAAACAAAGCGGAAACCCTTCGTTTTAATTTGAGGTATGCAGCAAGAGGAGGAGCTGCAGGGAGTTGATGGCGCTGGTGCGGCTGTCTGAGGAGTCAGGGCTCCACAAACATCAATAGGCTGTGTTACAGTGAAGGATGGATGTTCCAACTCCAATCGATACCGAGTGTTCCTTGGGAGGAGGGCCAGGGCAGCGTCCACGGGAGCAAAGACGAGTAAAACATGAGATCACAATCCCCTCCGGTTCATTCCAACACTGGATGCAACAAAAACAACCGTGTTAATCCGGCCGGCATCGTGGCGCAGTCCTTGCACGATCTGGACTCGCTCGCTCACTTGGCGCCTCGTTCTCTTGTTCAGTGGAGAGCTGAGAAATTAGTTTAAAAATGAAATGTGAGGAGCGTGCAGTGGTGTGTGTGAGTGTGAGTGTGTGTGTGATGGAGGGTGGGTGGGTGAAGGCCACGGAGTGAACCGATTAATTAAAACTAATCACACAAATCGAAGCTAATGGAAACCTAATGGATTACTGAGAAGGCTCTCCAGTTTTCAGATTAAATGCCGCCGCTGTAGCGCGGAGGACGTCACACCTGGCCCAGGCGGCAGGAAGCACCAGCGGTGCATTCATCTGGCTCTGGTTTTGACTAATAGCGACTAAGCCAAAACTTTGAAAAATGGCCGAAATGCCTTCACCCCATTCCCTAAATAAATGCGGGCTTCTTACAGCACAAAGAAATAAATAAACAGCTGGAGCCTTGATTTTGGCTCCGTGAACACATTCATCTGGGAGATGAAACATAGCTCGCTCCCCACCGACAACATGAGCCGCGGATCCGAAGCAGAAGGTCCTGGCTTAATGCAGAACAGGACGCATGAGCCCCACGCCACAATGGCCCCATTGTCGGCACCCGGCCTATGAAATATACTTTCCACGCGAACGCATTTGTTAACCTCCACCTAGATTAATGACATCCCGGTCACATAAAGGGTAGATTGTTTCTTGGGCGGCTGCGACACAGCTCTTATTACACTGTACTGCTCTGTGTGCTGGGACCAGACAACTCCTGGAACACGCTCCCGCCTTGACACTCGCCATTCCGGGGGGTCAACGCCGGGGGGACAAGACTGATGCTGCCTAAAGACAAGCGGCAAAACCGGAGGGAGGCGACGGGGAATCGGCGAGGAGAGGAAGAAATTAAGTTCAGTTGACACTTTAATGCAACCAAAATGCCCTCAGTCAAGTAAAACATCTGCAACGGCGCATCAAGAAAAAGAGCTCGTAACCTTGGTAACGGGAGCATTAACGATCCCCCCACAGAAAAAAAGAGCAAGATGTTTAGCCCTCGTGCGCAGAACGTCAATATTCAATTAGGCCAGTGGACATCATTAGGACGGCGGCGCAGCGTCTCTGCGGGCGTGACACCACTCTTAACCCAACAGCCACCCCCACCCCCCCGAGCAGCTCTCTCTGGGTGCATGGCCAGGCTGTAGGATGCCCCCTTACACAGCGCACACGGTCTGAGCGCTTCATTCTTCTCATTATGCGCGTTATGCCCAACTCCTCCTTCCTATAATGGATGATTTTACCCATTTTTACAGCTCATTAGGTCAGGACAGGGAGAAGCCCCGGAGCATTTGCACATTCAGGAAAATTGGACTGACTGATTCATTGTAAATAACTAAGTGATTGATTGTTTGATGACAAAATTGCTGCTTGGAAAACTTAAAAAATAATAAAAAAGTTCCCATATTCCATCTGAGGGTTTAAGCCTGTTTTTTTCTTTTTCTTTATTAGAACATTTACAAGTGAAATACGCTCTGAAACATCAGCTTATGGAGATAATCCTTTAAAACTGTTGTAACGTAAACTGTAATCCTAGTTTCTGTAATCAGAGTTCACGGATTAGAAAACGCCGCATACAGGAGGATCTATCTGCTAACATTAGCCAAACAAGAATAAACAAAACATAAAACAGGAAAGATTACTTTAAAAGACATTCCAAACCTAAACTTTTCTTACATTTATATTTTGTTCTATACAGAAAAAAAAAGGAAACAAACTGCATGTTTTAAATATTCAAAATTCTCTGCAGGTTAAGTCCTTGCAGTCTTGAATCATCAATTACTACGGCAAAAAACGAGGGTTGACAGCTCTATACATTTTCTCCTTCCAAAGCAAATAAGTCATCTTAAAAATCCACTTGAGTGGATTTCTATATATAATAGAAAACGTGTGTAGGAAATTTTTGTTTTAGCCAATTATCACAAAAGCACTTTTTAAAAAAAAATAAAACAATTCAGCTTTAATGCCACTTTAAATTTATGTGTAGCCATAAAAGGAGCATTGTACTTTCCCAACACAATAACGGTGGTGGGTTAGTTTTTTTAGAATCTATTTATGTGCTCTCTGTTAGTAAAGCATGTCTTAAACAGGCAGCGGTTAGCGTTACTTAATCAATAACTTCTCACCTTGTTTCGGGCCTCATTATATGAGCCAAATCAACATTATCTAACCGCTTCTCCTATTTATAGAGAGTTTATAAGACGACACGTGTTTGTGAGTAACTGCACTGTAAAAAGACAGCTGCAGTCCTTCAAGTAATGCTTCACAAGTGAATCCTTTGACTGATTGTATTGAGCAGAGTTTTTTCCGACTGGGCTCATTCACTGGTGGTATGTTACATATGTGCTGCATGGCTTTCTTATTTAAAACTATTCTGGTGAGAGAGAAAATGCCTGGTAA
This sequence comes from Orestias chungarensis, assembly GCA_032876305.1. Classification (NCBI taxonomy): domain Eukaryota; kingdom Metazoa; phylum Chordata; class Actinopteri; order Cyprinodontiformes; family Cyprinodontidae; genus Orestias; species Orestias chungarensis. Next base: position 3,996,783 of record JAVLVB010000173.1, on the reverse strand, counting down.
CAGCGTGAACAGAAATTATTGCCATTTGAATGCTCTCAGCAATTATTACTGGCAGAGTGGGCTTAGCACAAAGCGCTTTTAAATAGCTGGAAAATGGTACCATACTATTAGGTCTCTGTGTCTTTGCATTCAGGCAGGGGGAATCACCCCTGTCCTCTTGGAGAGTCACTTTGTTACGCAATGATACCCAAGTTTGTGCTTCCTGCCTATTAATTGTGTCGTCCTTAATCTCTGGGTGGTTTGTTTGTTTGGTTGCTCGTCCTTGTCACAGATGTTATTATGATCTATGACCCCGAAAGCACCTTAGATAGTAGGGCAAAATCTGCTATCGGTAACGCCCAGGAGGTTCACATGAAAACCTGAGCCACACACTTCCCCCCCAACCCGAGGCGGTTTCATTTGCTTTGTGGAGCGTTGACTATTTACCAAACCCATTGCAGACTCCAGAACCAGGAAGCGTGCAGAGACAATCATCACCCACCCGTTTCACCCTGGCCGTCACCTGTTTCGGTGCCTTCCATCAGGCTGACGCTTCAGCCACATGAAGACCCATACGACCAGGCTTCAGAGAAGCTTTTTTCCAACTTCCATTATTCTCATGAACAATTGAACAATTTATTTATATATTTTTATAACTTCTATATTTTTTATACTGCACAAAACTGCACTTTTTAAAAAAATATATAAATTACACATGCTAAATGTTACAAATGTTTCTTCACTGTATTTTTCGTGCACTGCAAGCATCTGTGTAACCAAAAACAAATTCCTTGTATGTGTGAGCATACTTGGACAATAAAGCCTGATTCTGATTCTGACTCTCCGCACACAGAGAGCAGCACAGACCCCACAGCAAAGGTGTAAAGATCAGGAGAACTGTGTGCACAAAACTTCTGGACAGTCTTGACATAAATTGTCAAGCCGGAGATCTGATTGCCGCCGCAAATACGGTGACAAGCTAAAAAAACTCGAGCAACCAAAAAGTCATGTCAAGGACATAGAGATTTAATTAACTCACAACCAGCATGTTTGCATAGAGATGTTTTAAGTTTGAGATGAAGTTCATGTTCCACCCTCAATCGGTGAAGAATTTGTCATGTTTGTGATGCCAACATTCAAGGTTTTCCTTCTGTTACAGTAAGACTTTTGTTTCATGTCAAATACTGCTGTGAACAACATTAGCTGGTGACTCAATACCACCGGGTGGGGCGACAGAAAATATCTTACCCTGTCATCACTGAATGACGGCAGGCCTTTTTCTTTTTTTTTATGGGGGCCTTTATGTAACAGTATGTGGACAGAAAGAGGGGCAGAGAGAGAAAAGAGGACATGTGGCAAATGGTTGGGACAGGGAGTCTAACCCGGTGACATCCTTGTCGAGGGCAGTCCCGGCACATGGTGCACCCACTGAGCTTTAACCCACAAATAAAGAGACTGATAAGACTCGTTTTGCCTCTTTACTCCAAAAAAAAATCGGCAAGGCGAATGACGTGCTTTATCTAATAAAAAATGATATGTGAAATTGAAGATTTCTAAGGACAACTGTTGCATTCAGGAAATGTATTGGACATTGAACGCTGAGGGTCATCAGCACTGACTTACATTGAAAGGGAGACTTGAAGAACGTTACCAAACGTTTTGATTAAGAAATGTTTTACATTGAAAAGTAATTTATTTATTTTATTATCCATTTGTTTACCAAATGTCTGGATATGACTATAAACACTGAATAAAAATGCTACATGTATTTACTTCTTAGAAACTCCCAGCATTTGTTGAATAAGCTCATTTCCATATATATATATATATATATATATATATATATATATATATATATATATATATATATATATATATTTTTTTTTACTGAAGCAAGTATTAAGTAAATATTTTGATCTAAATGTGTCCCGATTAGGACTTTTTCACGTTTATGTTATAATACACACTGACGTTTTCATCTATGAAAAGCATAAGGACATACAGCATCACTAACTGGTTGCTCAACTAAACACAAGACATGAATGTATCCAGGATCAATACTTACAAGAATTACATTTAAAAAAAATTAAGGCTCTCAGAATCTCAGAAAGTGTTAGTTTTCACCTAAAGCATACAGCCTTCATCTGCACCACACCCTCGTGAAATATCAGGAGGATGTCATACTCTGAACGTGATGAACAACCTGCGCCATGGCCAGCCTGCAGATAACGGGAGAAAAAAGGGAGGGAGAGGCTAAGAAGTGGTGTGAAGGTCCGGCCATCCATCGTTTCTGACCTCTGAGTCGCAGCGGCCCAGGGGTCGCAGAGGGAAGAGGTCTAATTGATCAACCTGTCAGATCCAATGAGTAGGGCCATGTTAATGGGACTTTTATAAGCCCCGCGGGACGCACCACCTGATACTCAGGACTGTATGGGTATGTGCAAAGCAGAGTGCATGCCCTGTGCGCGTGGTTGTGTGCGCCTGAACTCCCAGGACCCAGGTAGCTTTATTAAAAGGAGCCAAGTGAAGACTCTGCCTGTGCTTTTGACAAATGGCCTCTCAACACCAAGGCCACCATTGCAAACTTTGGGGACGAGGTAGAAGTCGCAGGGGTGAAGGAGCCATGTTGGTGCGCGTACGGGAAAATGTGTTCGTTCTGAACCAGGATTAATAACCTGTGCCCAGTGACTGATGGAGTGTGGAACGGATTAATCCTGCTGCAGTCCTGCTGCCAAACACACAGGCTCCAAGGGTTAGCCACCAGACTTAGCCCACTTAGGAAAGGCTAGAACCGTGGGGACGGTTTCACACCCGGCCGTACGCATAGATACTGTAAGACACACGGCATTTCCCCCGGGGACCGTCTCCACGCTGGAATGCAGCCAGCTGCAGTTTGACCTACAGGCTGTTAATATAAAACAAGCACGGTGGAGATTTCACAGCAAACACAGCTGCTCTACAACAACCTGGTAGCTAGCAGCGCTTTGCTGCACTCAGGACTGAGTGACAATAAAAAAATAAAAGAAGAAGAAGAAGAATAACTGGACCAAGGTGAGTGCCCTACATTGTAACAGGAAATCAAATAAAAGCAGAGGAGGTCAGAGTTCATCTTCTAAGAAACCTCTTCCATAAATGTCACCCTGCAAAACTCCACGAGCAATCCAGCAGACAAAGAGACTGGATTGGTGCAGCCGTCAAAGCAGTAAAGAAACTAAAAGAAACTAAAAAGAAACTAAACAGCCAAGCTCTGTTACCAAATAGGAATTTGACCTCTCATTCAATGGCGGTTATTACAGTGATAATATATGTCTGATTAAAGATATGGAAGCAGCATTTTGTTAAGGTTTTACGTGAGGAACAAGAGCATGTGGGTACAAATGGGAGTTGCCAGTGAAACAGAACCACCGTGCACAAACACAACGTCCATCTCTAGGTTATGTATCACAACCTACCTTTAAAATCATTATTTATAATGAAATGCTAAAGTTAACAAAACAAGCTTAGTTACTTCTGCAAAAGAGAGCTGGACAAATAAATGGATAGATGGATTAAACTGGGCGATTGGAGTAGGGATGGTGGGAGAAAGTGACGGATGTATGGAATAAAGTGACGATTCTTCGATGATGTGTGGAGTTTTTGGATGAAAGAAAAAAAACGTATGAATGGACATAATTTTTTGCTTCAGTGTCTTTTTTCTAATTCTCACAGTAACATTGTTAAATAAGCATTAATTAATTAAATATGACATGATTACCCAGTTTTTAGGGGTGTACCAAAACTAATTGTTACCTTTTGATATAATATTTCACTGCAAGTATTCCCCTATGCTGCTATTGAACCAATACGGGATCAGCATGAAATACACAAACATTTATATTGTAGATTGTTATAAAATGTGTGATTAAGTAATTTGACAATATTTATGGAAAAAATAAAAATAAACTGATCCAGCTATTATAAATCAGTGGTTTTCATAAATATTATTCATTATTCAAAGAAAGAAAGTTCTGCAGTTGAACAAAATAAAGTTTGCCAATGATGGCTGAATTGTGAGTGTTCAAGTACTTATATTGGAGATTTAAGATGTAATCCAATATTTGTTTCACGCCTAATCTCAGACCTGCACACAATATCAATATTGGGGTTATAATGCATTAAAAGAGCAGATAAACAAAATTTTTTTTAAAACAGTTGTTTTGTCCATTACAATATTTTTACCAAAAATCTAAATTAAAGTTGATGGATGAATAGTGGAATGGGTTAAAGAACAATAGATGGCTGAACAGATGAAAAGTCCAAACTGTGAGATACACAGATTGATGTAAGGAGGGTTAGATGGATGAGTGGATTAACAGACAGTTTGATGGATGAAATAAGAAAATATTTACACATATCTAATCCAAAAAACTAAATCAGAGGTTTAGTTTTTGTTCTATGTCTACAAACTGACGAGACGCTAACATCAGCGCCGCATTAGGATGGAAGAACACGGACCTGCAAGAGTCTAGTAGACTCTGGCACAGATGAAGAAATTTCAATCAAATGCTTTTTACAGTCCTTTGGATACAAAACATATTTTATTTCCTTTCAGTGTCTAATACAAATCACCAAATTTCAATTGGCTTCTAGCCAAAACATTATTTATGTCCTCATACCGTAAGCGTGACAGCTAGATAATTATTATAGTGAAAAAATGTATGCGGAAAATCGCACATCACAGTGGAAGAAGCGGCAACGCATGATGCCAACGCAGACTGGACCATATGTGAACAGTAAATCTCTGAAATATGCATCTGCCAGGAAGTGATGCGGCTGTGCAGAAACTGGAGACCAGACTACTAAAGAAAGGGGGGATTTGGGTTCTATTCACAGAAGCTGTATGGGCGCTGGGGGCAGGGGCCAAGAGCCATTCAAGCGACCCCCGAGACACAAGCACGAGGGTCCCATTACCCTCCTCCAGCCTCGACCTCAATGAACTTGATCCTTAAGAACAATATAAGTATGGGAGAGTGGAAGAGTAAAAAAAAAAAAAAAAAAGAGCGAGGAGAGGAAGGCGGGAGGATAATGTCTAAGAGACAAACACAGACAGGCATGGTGGGACAAGGTGATCTAAAAATGTTCCTGTACATCATTTTCTTTCCCATGCACAAAGACTACAACCTTTGGGTCTAAAAGCTAATTGAAAAAATAAAAGATGTTTCGAACAAAGTTTCATTTCTGACACGCGACAAAGAGCAGAGGCAGGAGATGAATGAAAAAAAAAAAAGAAGAAAGAAAAAGATGATTCAATGGGACGGCTGCTCGTTTTATCCTCTGCCGGTTCGGATTACTCGATTCAGGCCTGAGAAGTGAAGGTTTGTTTCCTGTCAGGCGGTAACGGCAAAAATGAAAACGGCCGAGATAGTTTTGGGACGAACCGAGCCTGGAATATGACGTCAAACATGGCGACGTTTAAACCTACCCAAAACTGGTTTGCTTTCGTTTTAAACCATCCGACAGTAGGGGAAAAAACTGTTCACGGCGTATTTTTTAAAAGTACTCAACAGTCAGGCCTGCTTCCCTCTGCAAAACCTTTCTACAACACAAATGTCCTAGGACGTCTTGAAATCACAATTACCTACAGCGATCACCTGAGTTTGGAAAGTTCATGTTTACTCTGCACCAATAGAGGAGATGAAGTACACCTGCTAAAACAACAACTTAAGATTGACATTATTGCCGTAATAGTCCAGGGGCAAAATTCAAAACTGAAGTCATGGACGTTCGGTCCTTTGCGTGACAACCGACGGTCCGATGGATTGAATGATGGTGTAACAGGTACAATGGATGGATAATTAGCTTGTAACATGTACTGATTGTTATAAGATCCTTTAGAAATATGGATGGACAAACATCGACAGCACTAACATACGGGTTCAGCGGTGAACTGCGAGTAATCTAGAAATCTTGGGATAGTGTAGAGAAACAGGGATTTCCTTTGGGCAAAGTAGAGACAGAGGAAAAACACAGCTCCAGGTTATCTCTAGGTTCTGATTCAGCAGAAAAAAACATCAAGACATTAAACTGAACATGTATAAAATGTACACCGCCTAAGGCAAACTTGTATCATACTGATGGTGCAGATAAATAAATGTTAATCGATTATTCTTTAGAGAAAGTCTAGAGCCAAGGGTTCCGGTATTTTATTAAAAGCTTTAAAAGCACATATATTATTTATTTACTAAATCAAAGTTGTCAGCCTTTGTATTTGTCTTATGTGCAAAGGAAAACCTCTCTCCTCACGAGGATTAAGATGGAAAGGAGAAAAAGAAGAAGCAGGTCCTCAGAGCAGAGAGCGCTGCACCTTGTCCTGACATGACAAGCTGTCCAGCCTTTGCTGCAAAAGTCAAAGGTCAAGAGGCCGAAGAGGCCGCAACAGGAAGGGTTGCACAGGATCAAGTTGGAGCAGATAACTGGAACCCTGTCTGCAGCCGTTGTCTTGACCTCGCGACGAGTGAACTTTACAGAGAAAAAACCAAGATGACAACAGACACAGGAAAGCCCACAAACTGCCACCGTTAGAGTCAGTGGTTCGTTTAGAACGAGTCAGAACTACTGCGGTGACAAATTAAAATCACAGAAAGAAGCACAGAACCATATGACGCATTCATGAGATATAAACTATAAACGTACAAGTAATCACATTTTTTTCCCACCCCTCAAAGGCAGCTACTGACCGTGAAAGGCATTTCCCAGCTTTGGCTGTTTTTTTTTTGTTTTTTTCTCTCAGCACCTGTGAGCTTATCTGTGGAGATAAGCAGAGCTGCGACCTTGCCACCAAAGCTGAGCAGAGGTCAGCAGGAAGGGGCGGAAGTGGCCGCGGGTCGGTGTGAATGCTATCACCTCCGAGCAGAAATCAGTCGGTGAGCTGCCCTTCTGTTTACGGAGCTGTTGCTGCGACTATGATTGATGGCTCGCCGGAGACAATCCACATCTCCCTCCTGGGCCACACAACAGGGTGGGGGAGGTTGAAGCGGGAAAAAGTCAGAGCTTTGATACAGCGTCATTTTAAGCCCCCTCTTTGGGTCCCCCACCCTTGGGATTCACGGGTGTTGGGGACAACAACTGCCAGCGACTGGCTGACTACAAAATAATTTGGACTGCCTCTAAAACAAATTATAACTATAATTTTTAGAGTTTAAACACCAGCAGCGTGCCACATTCTCTTTCAGATTTTAGATTGGCTCAACAAAAACACTCGTAATAAGCAGGAGTCCACTGAACATTTAACATCTGGAATAGTGTTTGATTGATTGGACATGAAATATACACACGAGGAAAACTAGTGACAAAGATAAAATGAATGGTAACCAAAGAGGTCGGACAAACCTCTGAGGAGTTTAAAGGTGAACAACTCGAACAAGGTAGATCGGTGTCAGATCGCAACGATGGTGGTTTCAGCCAAACTGGGCTTCAGAGGAGAGGACCCAGGAGGATACGAAGTGAACCGTAAAAAAAGCAAAACTGGAATTTGCCTCATCTTGACGAGCCACAATTCCTCTTTGAGATTGTTGTGTTTTTTACGATAGAAGTAATGACAAACACAAACACTGGTGATGAAAAACAGCTCAATTTTAAATCGCAATTAAAGACGTTTTGCCACCAAAAGGCACACAGTAACTGAACTTTTTTTATTTTGATCCATCACTGCTTTAATACAGGGATCAGCAATCGTTACAATTGGAACAGAACAGGTAAACAAATCTTATTTAGAGCCACAAAAAGTGCTATGAACTTATATATGTTTTATATCTAGAAAATGAACAATAAACCATTAAACATTTGTAACTATATGAAAGACAGTACATTTTTGTACAGACGGAGCTGTTCCTGCTGCACTCCATCCTAAATCATTAATGCTTTCATTCCCTTACAAGTTTCACACACACACACAAAACTCTGGAGCTTGCACCTCTTCTTAAAAGAAAAAAAAAACACAACCCTGAGGCACTTAGCATCAGCAGAGTGATGTCCAGACTTGTTGTCATTGATGGTATAACTTATTCATGTGGTCCTTTTTTTATGGCTGCTGAATTCAGCTGCACCGGCACCTAGGTTTTTGACCTTTCACACCGATCCCTGCAGAGAATAATGGCTCTGACAGCAAGGGACACTTTACCTCCAAATCCATGTCGGGGTAAGAAAGGAGTCAAAGTTGCTACGGATGCATTGCTCCTCCACCTCTGGCCACTGCAGCCGTATAGACAGAGGGTTTGCTCTGCTTTTTAAATATTTATCTGCTCATAGCATGAAACCCAGCATGGGACAGAGAACAAGCTGACGTCCTGTTGAGTCGACCCTGCACAAACAAACACAACAACAAAGTAGGAACCACAAAGGAGGACAAATTTAGACCTCAAACACCCGTGTATGTTCTTTTCAACCAGGAAAATCATGCAGACATCTACCAACTGTCTCACCTGGGCTGAATGAGGAGCAGGCCTGAAGTCAGATCCATGCTGAGATCAAGGAGACTGAAAAATCACGCGTGTGACTGGTTGTTAAACCATTCTGGATTCTATTTGTGGGAATTTTTTAACAGCCTTGAGGTGGCAAACATTGCTCCTGTTGCATATTCGGCTGCATCAGCACTTCTGGCGTTTTTTTTGTTTTGTTTTTTTTCCAGCCTCCCGGCCCCTCAGCAAGGAAACGTGGTTAATTAAACCTGCGTTTTTTTAAGTCTGACTCAAAACTGTCTGTGCTTTACAGATTAAGAGGACCCGGGCATCCTTACTGAAAATGTAATCGTAGTGGACGGCATGATTTTTCGTGTCTCCTACAGAGGAAGCACTAGACTTCTACATAATTGTAAACACACAATTGAGTAAGGTGTTTTTATGTGTTAACTATGCTGAAAATCGACAATAGTTGACTTTCTAGACATGGAAAGCGGCTAGATTCACTCACTAAGACTCACAGATGGAATAGGAACGAAAAGTGTCTTCCCAAAGTATTAAACCACGAATTTGAACACAAAACCATGTCGCCCTATTTAGATTCTTAGCCCTAGCAAAGGCAGAGAACCACATTTTCCACCTTTTTCTGAGTCTTCCAACCTTGTTTTAGTCTATTACATAAAACAAGCAAAACTGTAATAAAAATACAAATGATCACAGATTATATTCCAATAGATCCTGAAATACTAAATACTAAACCTATTAATCTAATATCCTGTCTAATAACTAACGTTTGATATTTCTCTTCACATTTTTTCCCATTGTTGTAAATTGCCACACATTTACCCTTTTTCACCTGCTTCGGGTCATTTGATTGACAAAAACATCACATGGAATTAAACAGCAGTTTGCTGGCATCCTCCTTGTTTTGATCACTCCAATATGACTAAACTGATGTCACCAAAGAGTAAAGCCCAACTCGTTTAGTCGCCCGTTAATTTGCTGGTAGCAAAGCGGCCATTTATTAACGCTTCCTCATCTGCCCCATCGATGAAGCATTTATCACGGAGACTCACCTGGTAAGACTGTTAACGGACAGTATGTCATTAATTTTGCAGGTACAAAGAGATGTGACCCCGTTTCGGGGGAGAACTGCAGAGAAGCTGGGTCACGTGACTGCCTTGTAGTTAACGGGCCTCGCAAAAGGAAACAGACCATCAGTGTGTTTACACGGCTGCATCTCTGAGCCGGTATTAATAATAGAGCCACTTAGCATTCAGAGGCGCTGGTCGCAGCCTCGCTGTTTGTTTCACAGGTCATTAAATTTATGCCGCAGCCCTAATGTTCATTACAGCGTCAAGCTGGCCAGGGGTCTGTAACAGTCGCTCAATGTCTTTAATCCCCCGCCGGCTTCCTTTTCATCCCGTACCCATTCTGCAGGTCTCACATCTCCCTTCATTTGCTTGACAAAAATCTTTTCCTCTGGTTTAATTAAAGGGATTCTGCCCGGGTTCCCAGGTTTCTTGTTAAAACTGTATCTTCAGTGACGGCACAGGATGGCTTTTAATAAAATGCCTCTGCATATATTTTCGATTGTACCTTAAAAAATATATAAAAATCCTCCTAATTTATTAGATTTTTCCAGACTTTGTAACTATTTGCCGCACAGACTGTTGCAGAGTTTGATAGCAGGTATTTTGCTTTTTCTGAAGAAGCCAGAGTCACTATGCTGCAGGTAAAACAACGCAAAGAATTTCCCAGTGACTCAACGGCGCAGTTTTATTATTTTATTAATTTTATTACTTGGATTATTTTAAAATCCAGAGGTAAACACATTCAATCCAGATTGTAACAGAAAACAAAATCTTTAAAAACGTTGCATTTGAGGTTATTGAAGAGATTATAATCTGCAAAAAAATATTTTAATTGGCTCTAATGTAAAGCCAAACCGAGATGGATTCTGAATTTATTCAGCTCTGCAAATAATAAAATGTCCCTGAATTATGGAAAAGTTGGAAAAACCTCACTTTGAAAAGTTAATGGTTTACCATCCAACCAGCCGGTTCAGGCGACAAATTAGGATGATTTGTGCGCATCAAAAAACAAAACAAGAAAAAGAAGGAAAAACAAGCAGAATGTTCCCTGGTATCATAGCAATCTGCTTATTAAAACAATCTGGAGATGTTTGCGCAACTTGGAGATGTGAAGCGACTAAAGGCCACATTTTTGAAGATGATAAGTGCTGGTCCAAATGTTGATCTGATCTTCAGACTAAGGGCGCCAGATTCTTTATTTTATAGGGTGTGGAACGGTTCTGCTGCTTAGCGAAATCTTTTAATTGCATGTGCCAAAAATGTGGCACTAAACTGCTGCAGGATGGCTGATTGTTGAAATGTTCTCATTAGCAAGCTACACAGCTGTCAGTCAGCAAGATGTCATTGCGAAGCCAGACCCGGCTTCCACCAAGCTACTTCATGCAGGGCAGAGATGCGCTGTCATACTTTTAAAGACCACCAGTAGTGGAGCTCTCTTGATCCATCACATGTAATGTGGGGGTGGAGGGTATTCTTTGTCCAAAATCTATCACCCTGTAAAGACCACCTGTTTTTACGATTTTGTTACATTTACTATATATGCAAATAACTAGCAGTGTTAAAAGCTTCAGTCTTTGCTGCTTGAAATCTCCAGGAGAGTTGGGTTAAAAACTTTTACATCGAGGGATTCCTTTCCCAAATAGGTAGGAACCACGTAGGAAATGTCAGAAAGAGAAAGCAAACTGCTAATGTAAGCTTTGTTTTGCTAGTCTGTTGAGTAAACCAAAAACAGCTTCCTGATGTTCTTCTCTAAATGCCACAAGCATAGACTAAAGTAGAGTAGAAAGCAGCTGAAGTTAATCATTTTTAACATGCAACACATTTTTCTAAATATAGGTTTTATGGCGTCTTTGTGCATTTTTCTTTCCAAATGGCTTCTAACATCATACAAGGTGCAGGGTAGAAAATGTGCAAATCCATAGATAAAGACCCCTTTATTCACATGTGAAATATTAGAGAAGACTTTAGAAACTAAAAACTGTTGTTTGAGATCTGCCTCAGCGCTAAAGTTTTATGCTCATACAAGAACTTTAGGTCCGAGTGTTTTATAAACGCAACTCGTCTCCTAGTGTTTCATCTTTGAGGAACCATCCCTCTCTCTGAGCGGGTTCTTCCATCCCTGCCTGCTTCTGTCATTCCTTTTGCCCAACTGGAGCATCTGCAGTCTGGGATCAGAGGCTCTGCGGAGCGTCAAGTCGTGTTGCTTTCTAATCAAAGCGGACACCACCACTGAGGCCCGCCAGTCACAGTGTCAAAGGTCTCCATGCAGCGTCTGAAACCACGAGGTACCCAACCGCTGTGAAGGGGCAGGAAAACCCCCCTCCCCTCGCTCACTTTTCCCCAGAATCCCTCCATCTCCATCCCAGGTTTTGTCATTAGAAGCACAACAAAAAAGGCCTTCCTCTAAGCTTTTATTCCCACCATGACATGAGGGTAAAAGAACAGAAAGGAGAAAGAGAGGAAGGAAGGGAGGAAGAGGAAAGACTGTCAAACAATGACTACATGTGTAGGAAGCCCGCACTCGAGAGTCCTTTCAGCAGAGAAAAAAGAGCGGGACCAGAACTCCGAAGGCCGTCAGCTGAGGGAAGAACGTGTCGCAAGGAAAAAGCACTGTAGGCGGAGAAGTGAACTACTCCAAACAACTTTCATACAAACCAAACTAAGAAACAGTGTTGACCTTTATGAAGCTGTTAGTCAAGAAAACAAGCAGGAAAGAAACTTTGTGTGTTTTCTTGAGATGCATTTCAAACCTACATCAGAAGGCTCGGGCTGCAGATCAACGAATAATCACTAAAGCTCCATCCACACAGCTTGGGGTTGGTATTCTGGGCACAGGAACCTACTGCTGTCAACGTCCACCTCTTCAGCAAAAAACAAAAACCCTGAAAGTTGAGAAGGGCTACAAATCTGACTTATGGTTGCAGCCCAATGAAACAGAGCAGCTTTTCATATTGGAAGGAATATAAAACAAATGTTAAGGGAAACGTGTCTGTTCCACATTTATTTCCCGATGTTAAAAGTCCGTTTTCATTTCAAAGCAATTGCATGAAAATAAAAACGAACAAAAATGTTCAAAAATGCTAATAAATCACAGACTTTTTAATAGTAATAATGAAATAAATTCCACCCTCAGTCTCCACAGCTGGGTAGGAAAAAAAATCAATCTTGGAAATATCTGGACTATAGTCGTGATTAACTGTTTGTGGAAGAAAACAACACTAGGGCGGGCGATTGGCTAGTGAGTTTAGAAAAGGGTTTTTTGGCATCTTTCTGGTTTTTAGAACAATTTACATCAGCCACATTTCATGAAAAAACAGAAATAAAAAACACTTCTAAAATCTACTTTTGGAAAGTTTTTAACCTAATTTTCATATGGGGAGTCCAAAATATTAACGTATTACATGCTTCATCCATTTAATTTAAAGAAGTACCTTCCAACGGTTAATATGTTTAAACTACAAATTAGATTGTGGTAGGTCAGATAAAACACGACCAAGACAACGATAGGGGCAAATTTACTACTTTTCCCCAATTTAAATATGATGCGCTGCTTTGGATGGCTCTGAATTTAAAATGGAAAAATAAAATACAAAACTCTAGCTAAAGAAGCTTAAAACCTTTGCTGGACACCCAGATCTGCTTTATCTCTCATAGTATTCCAGAAGGTTTGGTAAGAAGCTCCAATCCAAGATGAGTTTGGGTCAAAGTAGCGGCTCCGTTGGGGTATTTGATTAGAAAGCTTCCTTTGAAAGGAACGATTCTTTAAACACTTAATCTCCCTTTGGACTGTTTCCGGGCAGAACCCACTACAGATGAAACTGGGGAAAGTCAGTGGGGACAGGAAAGTCTGAGTTTTCCTGTCAAAGTTTTTGCTTTTGCAAACTGACCTCAAATAAGAACAAACTGAGGAAGACTTTCTAAATTTAAACATTCAGATTTTTTAAGCACAAAAAATATATATCAGTTAAAATAAATGAGGCTGACCCCATAAGCAGCTCCTTTAAGCTACCTCTGAACTGATGGTAACCACAGATGTCTCACTTCATTTAAAAAAAAACTAACTTCTAGATAAAAAGCAGAGGCCATGATGGACGAAGACATCCAACTGACTCATGGTTCCCAGTTCTGATTATCTATGCCAAAACACGAACTTAGAGCGTTATTTTTTTGTCGAAAAACGCCTGTTCCCTCAGGATTCCTCAACAGAACGGCCAGGACATTTCTGACTAACAGAAAAACACATCGGGGTCCAACAATATGAAATACAGGAGAACAGGGGCCTATTGTTCCTCTCCAGTATTTTTCATAAGCAGCAGGCTTGATCAAAGCACAGACATGCTAACCGGTTTGACCTCGTACAAGGCGGCCACACGGGTGGAGAGAGGAGGCACACAGGCTGCTTAAACTGCACTCTGCTTCCACATAACATCACAGAAAATTCAATATTTTTGTGGTTAAACATAACAACCTGGAAACCTGAGGTTATTAACTTATAAAAAGAGAAAGGATTCAAAAAATCAAGTTTACATTTTTACCACAATGGCTGAAATTGTACAACTGAGACTGGTTGGCCACATTTGTGCCATTCCTGAAGTGCAGGATGAGGCGCACCAAATTATTTCAAGGGCCATAAATGGAGCCACACTTTGGACACCGTCTGGCTAAAAACGATGTATTTCATTCCATCCCTTGTCTGACAAGCAGAAGAATAGCAACTAATGACTTTTACTGCATCTATATCGGGAGTCTGCAACCTTTGCAATCCAATGAGACGTTTTTAGCCAAAGTCAGGCTAAAAAAAAACAATTTTAGTGAAATCAGACAACTTCTCATTTTAGATGGACATCTACTGTAGAAAAAGCAACAAAACTTTATTTGTATTCCTATATTTTGGGAAAAAATTTACACAGAAACAAAAGACAACAGATACAGTTTGTTCTATGGGATTTAGATTTTTGGCAAATTATGCAACAGCCCATAGTTTCTAATCTAATGGCAAGTTAAAAAGTTTTAGCAAGTGAGAAACCTGTGTTATTATATCCATATTTAATAACTTTATCCAGATCCAGACTAGGAAGGACATTCCATAACTTTCGTTAGAGCCACTATGTCCACTTGTACTCTATCCTAGACAAATACCAACCTTAATCATTACTGGCTGTAATGCAGGTGTCTACCAAATTCTAATAGTTTTATATGAAGTATAACACAGAAATTGTATGTTTTTTTTTTCCTCTCTGGAGATTCGGTTGTTTATTTCAAACCACCAACTTTAAAGTGATAATATTCTTTTAGATTTAGTACTGATATCTTTGAGAATAAAATACTGCCGCCTAAACCTGGTTGTATAATCATGGTAAAAAGAAATTACACAACATGTTGACATTTGGTATTTTATTTTTTAGAGTCCGTATTTTCCTCTATATAACCCTGGACGGTGGCTAAGGTATGAGATTCACTGAAGGGCCGGACGATTAACAGATTTGATTGATTCATTGAAATTGATCATTATGAACATTCTATTCTTCGAAACTCTGGATTTTCTTACATCAATGCACTTTTTGGGCTTCCGTAGTTCATAGAGAAGTCAGCCAACCCACAGCCGACCATCTTGCTTTTCAGTTTAACCAGCGAAAGGAATTATTGGAATGGATTTGAATGAAGCACAAGACTTGTAGGGACGAACAAAACCAGAGTGGAAATCAAACACATCAGCATGGTGGTGGAGGTATAACGGTTCGATTCAAAGGGAACAGGGCGGTTCGCTCTCACTGAGGGGACCACAAGCACAAATGTGAAACAGTCTGTCCGACAATTGCAGCTTACAAGACAAATGTTCACACGACAAGAAAGAAACATTGCATAAAAAGCAGGTAAAGAGATCTTTACTTTCAATATGGCTTCTGGATTGTTGGATACATAATGACAGTGTGGAGCCTGTTTTGTAGTTATTTGGTCCTGATGTGTCAAATCTTAAGTTTTGATAAAGGGTGCAGGTCTTTGTCCCCCAAACTAGATCGAATTACGCGCATGGTAAATTTTCAAGCACCTGCACTCAGCAATGGCAACTTTAAACAAGGAGAAAAATAAGAAAAACTCTTAAAAAAAACAAAACAAACAATGTTCTTCTACTGTTAAAAGCATGACATTTACTTTCGACAAGTGACATTCAGAGTAAAAACATCTAAAATGGGCTGTTTAGAATAAACCTTGTGTTGCGGCCCGGTTCTGCAAAGGTATCAGTGACTGCATCAGCCTTTTTTTTTCCCCAAGCGTTTGATGGGAGTCACGGTCAGAAGAGTGTGTCGCAGATCTCTGCTAACGCAGACAGTGACTGATATACATGAGGCCACGGAGGAGGACTTTATTAAATGTAGGACCCATTACTCTGACATATCCGGGTCTCACCCTTATGCAGGGAGGAGGTGGTGCACAATCAGGAACATGTTTGTTTGTATTCAAACATTTTTAATGAATGCGCACTAATAATGTGATTGGTTTGCTCTACGGTCGACTGTTTAGTTGATTTTATTGTGTGACAAAAAAAGTCCTGAGTGCATTTTGGTGGTGTGTGTGGGTGTGTGAAGGGGGGGGTGGTAACCTGAGATGTGGCAGCGTAGAGAGCGAGGGCTCGACAACAGATCTAAACCCTCTCATTTACTCCTTCGACACACACTAAGAAACATTAGCGACGTGCAGCGGATCCACAGCTGCCAGCTTGGACGGTCTGCAGGAACAAGCCTCCACCTTTCTCTCAGACACCGCCGCCCCGCCAGCTGCACCAAGACTCACAACAACAACAACTACACACACACACACTAACAAAGGGATCATCCATCAAACGCGGAACCGCTAACAGATGCTTGACAATTTTTATTTTACGAACCATTAAGCTGAGATGCCACATTATTCCTGCAGTAAATAATTTCCTCATTAAATCTAAAATATTACAGGAATAAAAAAAAAAATACCCACAGATGCCAGCGTAGATTACTTTATTTTTAATAAGTCTATTGTTTGTATTCAAAATAAGAAAGAAGATTACATAGATTAAAAGAAATAATATAAGATAGAAGACGAAATATAGAAGAAGATGCTCTTTAACTGTCATCAAAGAGTAAAATAGGAGACTTGGCTTAATAGTATCAAGGCTCTAAAGGGAATTTTGAGGGATTGAATTTATTTCCATGAGGCTGTGATGGAAACAAAAATATTGAGGTATTAAAAAAATCAGCCAAGGTCCACTGTAGGTAAGGTAGAACAGAACAAAAACTGGCGCCTTGTTAAGATTTATATATCTTTCTTTTGTTAAGTTCAATTGTTTTAATGCACAAACTGAGAAGAGCACAAGGAAGCACGTAGGTGGACAGCCATCTGTTGACAGAACACAGAGTAAGTGTTCATATAGTGCAGACAGGGAGGTGAGTAGAGGAGGCTAACAGGAGTCCAGAGTAACACAAACTGTTTAGGACTCTGCCCCCGCATAATGAAAACTACAGTAAGTACGCCTGTACTCCACCATCATTAGTTTGAGTTGCATCCTGTCACTCAGAAACGCACGCACGCACGCACAAACGACTGACCTTTGCAGTAAAAAATGAATGCATAAAACCAAAAATCTGCAAATGACAAATCTGCATTTTGGCCCTGAGGGTCTCCCCTGAGGTGGGTTCCAGAGAGTCAAATGAGGGCACTCTGTTTTAATGTGCA
>JAVLVB010000173.1:3968930-3979465 GCA_032876305.1 Orestias chungarensis | reverse complement strand
ACAAACACACACACACACACACACACACACACACACACACACACACACACACACACACACACACACACACACACACACACACACACACACACACACACACACACACACACACACACACACACACACACACACACACACACACACACACACACACACACACACACACACACACACACACACACACACACACACACACACAAGCTAGAAGATTTACATTTTTACTCGACGCGGCTTCACAGCCATAAAGAGACTTCTCTGAGGAAAAGGAAAATGATGGGAGTTCAAATGGTTTTTCAGGAGTAAAGAGAAAGAGGAGGAGAAAAAAACCAGATGACAGACATGCTGGAGGAAGGGTGGAGAAGGGAAGAACCCCCCCTGTGGCATGCCGAGACGAATGGAAGAGGACTGGGAGGATCAAGGAGCCGAAGCAGAGGGACCAGTAGCCGTTTAACCTTCGACCGGGGAGTTACCTTCTGATTAGGACTGGAATCACAAACCGGGTCAGGTTTTACAGAAATGGGTCTGAATCAGTCAGCAGCGCTTTAGAGCTCAACGGGATTTCAACGTCATCCGTGACCAGCCAGCAGTTGCTGCTTCTACACCTAAGCACACTCAGGTTTGCAAGTACAAGCAATGGAGCAGCGGGCGATAACGTTTTAGCTCCTGTGACACTAAACCTCACGGAAGAACCGCTGTCCTCAACTGGACGTGGAGGTTATTTGGAAAATGTTGCACAGAAAATGAAGTTTATTCTGTTCCGGAAAACATCTTAACTTAAAGCTTGATGTCTAATTGGACTTGGACTCTGTCCTGATGTTGTTCCCTTTAACATAGGGGCCCCAGCATGTCTCCTCTGGAACCAGTTGGCCCTGTCACCTGTGTCTTCCACCTTGAACCTCCCAGTATAGGGTGCTATGGATCGTATGATGTTCTTGCAGATTTTTGGCCTGAAGGTGTTTTAATTGGAATTTGACATTTGACAGTAAAGAGATAGTAATAGATTTTTTATTTATTTTTTAGGTTACCTTCCCTTCACTTGCTGCTCACATTTGAAAGCACCAGCATGAACACAAAAAAGCGGCTTTAGTTTAGTTTAGTTAAATCTAAGAGGAAAAGCACTTCACCCTTTAACACAATTGCTATTCAACCAAGGTAAAAATAAAAAATAAAAGCCCAAAATAATGTCATCCTAATGTCATTAAATTAAAGAATTAAAAACTAGACACGTACTTTTATATCGAGGCAACATTTGTGCTCCTTGGCAGATGCCGAGTGAAGCAAAAATAGTTATGAATAAATCTGAAAAGTTCTTTGTTCCAAAAGACCTTCAGCTCCTCTTCACGGGATTTGACAGACAAGGTACAGAAGCCTGTTTCCATCTTCCCGCAGCGTGACTGTGTAGGAGTGTGTGAGCGGCGAGAGAGCTGGGTCAGGCGATCGGCCTGTTAAGCATCTGTCATTAAACAGTGTAAGTTGTGTGTCTTTCATGGTACACTGCTTTAACTCCATCAGCTCTTCCCTATTTTCCACCCCCCACAACTAGGTCAGTGCACAAGCGTAGATAACAAGGTTTAAACTCAACCAATGGAGATTAACTTGTCGGGTTTAGATCCAGAGCTAATCAGCTACAGTTTAACTCATATTGACATAAAACATTTAAGCTGAAACATTTTTCAGCTTGTACATGCAGGGATTTAATGCCTCACTTCAAGCCATTAAATAAAAGGTTAAACATTCTTATCCTTTTATTTCTTTTTATTTACTTGAGATTTACTTGCCACACCAAAATGATTACTGTATTACTAATTTAGGTGTGGCAATTTTTGTATTTTGGGAAAAACGACACAAGAAGACAACAACAAAAAAAAGAAGTTAACAATAATTAAAGAAATAAATCCATCTACCCTGTTTTTTATATTTTATAGTACGAGTTATTTTATTTTGCGGGTAGCACTTTATACATGCTGCACGGTGTTCTTGCAGACATAGATGTAAGATCTCTGCCAAAAAACCTTCTAGAGTTAAGAAAGGCAATGTTTGTAACTGCAACATAACCTGAAACGTTCTGATTTGGAGATAAATTGTAGCCATAACCAAAGGGCCAAATTAGCTAAACATGCGTAGCATGATAGGTGGGAAGAACTAAATGCCTCCTTATCTTTCCCGACTGAGAGCAGATCTGGGATCAGAAAAATGCAGCAGCAGAGCAGAGCAGATCCCTGCAGTGTCATTCTGGTGGTGGGTGGATGTTACGCCGTGTTCCCAGTTTGGAGCAACACACCGCTGGGGGGGGCTTGGAGTGGCTCAGCTCCACAGGCTGCTGGTGAAACGTGGGGTCATGGAGGGGCTAAGTGAGACCTCACACTGGACAGGCGGGCCGGAGCTCGGGCCACGGTGGCATATGGGTGTGAAGGAGGTGAGGAAGCCGAGGAGGGTGGGGGAGCAGCCAAGCTGTACACTATGCTTCTCCTGAGACGCCCAGCTGTCACAACAGACACTTACCAGCCCTCAAACTAAACACCCACAAGGGAGACCAGAGGTGGTGGGGGGTTGGTGAGGGGGCATCCTTCCTCTCTCAACCAGAATGAGGGAAAGGAACTGTTAAGTTCTTCCTCCTGTGATGCGAAGTTTGACGTAGGCTGGGATCCACGCCGGCCGTCCTCCATGCCAGCCACTCAAGCCGGGGGTCGAACCAGCTAATTATAGCCTCTTTAGGTTAAAAGTCTGACACAGATAGTTATTTTTGGGTAAGGGTGCAGCACGAGCGGAGAGGAGTCACAGCAAGTCAGCTTCAACTGTCAAACGGTAAAACACAGCCAGGAGGACGGCATTCCAGCTGAGATCCTAATCGTGGCCAATCTAAACTGAAACTAAAGGCCATTATTAGATTATTAGTTACAGGGATTATTTACTGTATGTGGTCCGAAAACACAAATGGTGAATACTTCTCCATTTTGTTAGTATTTTCAGCCACTGCATTAGGCAGGTTTCTACTTTACAGATATTTTTATGCTCAAATAACTGACATCATCTGAGCAGCTGTTCACAAACTACACTCTTCCTCAACACGACGCACAAGTCCCACCTCTAATGTCCCAGATACCCAACCTCACATCCCAGAGAACATAAACCTGTATGAGAAACAGAATCAAGCTTTTTGGTAGAAAATCAACAGAAAGTGACCCTTTAACCCCTTTAAGTATTCACTTTGTTGGGAGTTGAAAAGGAAGGCGATCATGCTACTGATGGAAAGTGTTCACTGCTGTAGTTTGGTTATTCTATATCCAGGCATCCTTTCTAACCGAGCAGATAGCCATTCACCTCTCCCATATTCAGTGGCTTTGAAGCCTCAGTCCAGACCAAATCTATACGTGGACAATAAATGTCTGCTCTAGCATCAAAGTGCAACTGAACCAGGAACCATCCATATTTACCGCTAAAACTGTCCCACTCGATAGAAAACATGATTTATTTCGTCCAAAATGTTTCCTTTTTTGTTATTTCCCATTTTAAATATGTTTCTGAACATTGAAATCACACAAATCTGAAGCACAAAATCACATTGAGACTAAACAGTTGGTACCAGCTTGAAAAAAAAATACATTACTTAAATGTTGCTGATAAGTTAAAGCTTTATTGGAATAGACTTTTGTGTATCATTTTAAAAGGGCCTAAAATAACCCCCAACAAAAACAAACCCCACTTGACTGAAACTGTTGCAAAGCGATCTAGAGAATCAGATCCAAACTGCCCAGATTCAGATCAACAATAAAATTTAAATGCACATACTGTTATTTCTGAAAATTTCGTCTCAAAAAGCAGCCAACATTTCCCGGGCGTGTTGTATTTCATCCCTACCTTGCTCTACCTCCCATCCCATCTCCCATCTGTCTGTGTTTGTTAAAGGAGTGAAGCCTCCACCGTTCGTTCGCCAAACTGCTCTTCCCTTCCAGCAGCGTTCCCTCCACACCTGAGAGGCCACTGACAAAGAATCCCGGTACCACCCGTATCACTCAACCCCATGTCAAAGCACGGGGGTAACACAAGTGCAGGGAGCAGGTGAATGTGCAAGCTGGGAATAACAGCCCGTTCACAAGAGAGGCTCCTCACTGAGGGGGTGCAGGAGACAAAACAAGCCTTCACCTCAGGGACTCAGAACGACACCATGAAAGAGACATGACTCAGCGGTTTGGATTAAGGCATAATAAAACAGAGCTGGCTCTTACCACGGCGTCCCGTATATCCGGAATCCCTTTATGGTGGCGTCCGAGTCGTGCAGGTACACACAGTTTGTGAGAAGCGACTGGACATTGTCAAAATCCTCCGGTTTGAGTTTGGAGACTGAAGGAAATCTGTAGTAATCCTGCTTGACCAGCTCTGCCATAAAGTCCTTGTCAAAGGTCAGTTCGTGGTTCCCGGCGATCACCACCTTGAACTCGTACGGAAGGCCACCTGCGACAGATGAGAGCAGACAGATTGGTTCCCCAACAACTACTCAACACTTGTTTCACAAAATAGTACACTTTATTCCTAAATATCATTTGATATTTAGGAATAAGATGCATTTAAGTTTAAAAATTATTGGTAAATATTTGGGTATCTTTATTATTATTACTAATATTATAACTATTATTATTATGAAGCTGAAACCAATTAGCTATGATTATTACAAAGCAACTTGGCTTGTGTCTAAATGTAAATAATCTGTCTACAATCTAAAAAAAGAATGTTTTAACAAAACTACATTTCTTTCATCAGCACAATAACCATGTGTCAGTGTGAAGGTGTTCATTTCAACATTTTTAATTACCATGTTGCAGTTAAAATTACTATTAAAATGGTTTAATATATAGATTTTGTACAGTTGTATGGAGTTCAGTGTTTTACCCTCCCCTGCATGTTGCTGTTTCCCTTCAGTCAGCTAGCTCTATGTTGTTTCTATGACTAAAACAGAGCTTTATTGTGTTTATAAAAGCTGTGGATCAACACAAAAAACACTTACTAATAACCAGGGTAGAATAACACCATAAGACTTCCCTTTATTATGGTAATAAAGGAAAAGTAAAGAGATAGATAGTAATAGATTTTTTTTTTTTTTATAGCCAATTTCACTTTGAATAACAGCTAAATTAGCCTTTCGGCCCTGAGCGATCATTAATTATTCATAACAGGTGCGGAGGCAACACGAAACCGAGTGTTAGAGAGAACAGTCAGTGTAAAACCGGGATTGGCTGACATTTAAAAACAATACTAAAAATTAAAAAGAAAAATGACATGATCACATTTTTTATAACTTCTTAAGCATGCTATATTGCCGGTTAGCATGGCTAGCATTTTAAAAACATTCCTATCTGTGTGTATTACCTAAAGATTAGATATTGTAGGAAGAAACCTGCTTGAAACCTTGTTCTCTCTTGAAATATCCAGATGTTCATTCACCTTTAAAAAAAGGTGATAATTTAACTACAAATAACTAATTTTTCCATGTTAACAGACACATGTAGCTCATCTGCAAATTTTATTGTTAAAGATATTAATAAAAACTTTTCATTTAGGAGAAAAATGTCTTGATAGATATCAAGCAAGTATAAACATGTAGAACAATCATTGCTCTGAATCTTCCTCTTCAAAACTTAAAACCGTTTATTTGCATATAAACATTCAATTCTTCTCTATAGCACATACAAAACTGCACACAAGCTGCACGTTTTCAAACTTTAGGGACACATTTTACAGACACGGACGCTTGTCCAAATATTTCTCACTCAGAGCTCTCCCTTTGTTCCCCCGGCCTTTTCTTATACACCTAACCCTGAGCACAGATCAGGACAGAAAAGAAAGCCAGATAATTGGAGAGAAAAATACAGTCAATTCAGACAGTCGCCGAAGTTACAGCCACAGCTGACTGTTAAGCTTGACCCCAACAGGCCACCGTCCATCTCTGTAACTGTCAGGCAATAGGGGGGGAAGAAGCATGAACCCGAATCTGAACTAAATAGAGAAGAACATCTATTACAACTCTCATCCCCCTCATCTTTCAACTTCTTCTGTGCCCTTTCCTCGCTCTTCTGTCGAGGTGATTTGTCCCGGTTCCCCTCGCTATCAGGAAACTGACTGACTGCTTCATTCCAGCCGACTGAGCACTCAACAAAAGGTTCTGGCCTTTATCACCTTCCTCTCAATCCTGATTTCTCGTTTACCTCTCCAAGCTTCTTTTTTACTGGTTGCATATGGGTATATTGAAGTGGTAATTTATGTTGAGCACTGGAAAAAATAATAGGAGTCAACCAAGACCTGGCTGATAAAAGGATGTAAAAGATATAAATATGAATCTGTTAGCTTGAAACTTGGCCTTTCTTACATGGAAAAGACCTTAAGTTGTTTTGTTGATGTGAGCTCAGTAACTACATTACTTTCACACAGTGCTTGATTCAAACAAACTGAAAGCTCTGGCATATAGGAGAGAGATAAATCATATAAAATACAGCTCAAACTAAATACAATAAAACTGCAAACATCTTCCTCTCCCTTTGTTTGGATGGTTTGGCTCTTACGCCGTTACGAAGCCAAGCTTTTTTCATACTCTTGCAGCATTTGCTAAAGTGCTACACTAATGTATCAATGACGATAAACTTGTTTGCTAAACTATGCAGAAGCTCGGTCAGCATTTCCGAAAATTTCCCAATCTCATCAGACAAAACGGTTCAAGATATTTAAAGCACTGGGACAACCGTGTCTTTCGATTAATTCAGCCAACAATCATATACACACTCGGCTTCCCAGCAGTGTTGTAGTGGGATTGCAAACTGTTTTCTGCCCCCCCCCCCCCATCATCTAAAACCTTTAGATGAGTTCGTTGAAGATCCAACACGTTGCGCTGTTTAGAATCGCATCTATTATCAGATTAAATTGAACTTGTTTATTTTGCAGATCCATCCAAAGTGAAGCAGGTTTATTTATTCATGTTAAATATTTTCCAATGAGTTACTACATATACGGGATCAAGAAAAAGGCAACAACTAAAAACTCAGAGTGCGTTAGCTCGTTTCACTTGGTCATGTCTACGTTCTGGCCTGCCTGCAAATCCCAGCTGAAACCAGACCGGTTATGATTTAAGAGTTAATAAATACAGAGTTATGTAGTTATCTCCTTTTTAGGGATTTCTATCTCCAGAAACATACAATTGTGTTTTGTTAGTTTTATCAACACATTTGTGCCTGTTTTATTCATATGATCAAGAGAACAAGATGCTGACACATAAATATGTATTTTTTGTTTTATGAGCTTAACCCTGCTTTAAGTTTTACATTTACAACAGTGAGTAAAATGTATGAATAGTGGGCTTTAAAGACGAGCCCAAATTTTGTTCGGGTACTACTCTCACACAAAGGAAGTAAATAAATACATGTTTTGCATGTATGCAGAGGTATGCAACACCTATTTTAAAATAGCTAAGAGACAATGTTCAAACTCACTTCATTTACATATTTTATGATTACATTGTATTGGTATCCACCCACATTCTTGAGTTTGACTGACAGGACATTTCTTTCACCACCGTTTGCTGTATTTACTCATTTATAAATTGCCATATCGCCGTGGTCAATAATAGCAATAGGTTATGATGCACACCATCAGAGCAAATTGAATAAAATGCTCAGTAAAAGGAGTCCAATAAAGCCCAAATGCTGAGGAAAAACCACATTGATTTACTGTTACATGCAGAACAGAAAGAGATGCAAGGGCGCCAATTTTTTCTGTGGTAAAGCTGAGCAAAAACTAGCTAAAAAAAGAATAGAAAAAACAAATAATTCCATACAAAAACACACAGGGTCAATAAATAAAATATTTAACACACCAAACTTTGATGAAAATGAAAAGAACAATAGCTCCCCGGTCTACGGGTTTTATTGTTTGCTTGTTGCATCTGATGATCATAAATTTCCGTGACACATTAAATGCAATCAGACGTCCATTTCCACACTAATAAACACAGGAACCAATGCATCACTTCCTCTACCACAACCACCTCCATAACTGCACAGGGAATTTATACCGGCATTTATCACCCGAGTGAAACATCTTCAAAGTTTTGATGGATTGGTTCACAGAACAAAGTGCAAGAGAGAGAGGAGAAAGTTTTCAGGGCATGAGCTTTGTTAAATGTTCTGTCAAACATCTAGAACAAGTAGAAAAACACCTGAACGTTTAAATAAGAAATTTAAATATCTGTGCAAAAAAAACAAAAACAAAAATCCTAGTAAAAAAAAAAGAAGATCCGACTTATTGTACATGAAATCACGCACGTTAAATAGGTGAGAATCTAAGAAAATTAACCTGTCATCTCTCCTCAAATATTCAATTTAATCCTGGTGAAAATGTGACAAAAACAAATCAAATAAGTTTTTTATATTTAGATCAGAGGGAGAGAGAAAAAAACAATAAAAAACATTAAGATGTCAAAACCGTTGAGTGAAACTGTGGACCTGGAGGTTTTTTTTATTTTTTTTATTTAGCAAACTTCTTAAAATCTAAATACAGCAAATAAAACCAGAAAACTAAAAGAGCAATTTACATCAAATGTAAATATATCAGAAAACTCAGGTTCCAACAATGGAAGCGGCAATTGTTTCGGCGCAGCAACACAGAGATAAAAGACAGACCTCGGTTAGAATCTAAAACGAGATCAGAGTCAGAGCTATATTATCACATAAGCCGGGTCACGGAAAGCTTACTCCTCACCATCGATCTCCTCCAAGAGGCCAAACAGGAGTCAATCTTTCAGACTAGCCGTTGTCTTTTCGGACGTGGAAGGAAAAAAATCCAACCAGGCAGGTTTTTAAACGTGCTGACGCCTGGAAAGTCCGGAGCTTATGTGTTTAATACATTGTAGGGACAGTTCCTCTCGTCTGTTTTGTTAAACACCTCTAAAACTGTCTTACAGTTCTGCAAGTTTTGTTGGCCCTTAAATGATGCAGAGAAGGAAAAGACTATTATTTTTTAAATAAAACACAGAAAGGTTTAGCATTCAAATGTGTTTATTAACTATATGTATTTTGGGCTATATCTCTACAATTCTTGCATTTCTTGAGTTTTGCTTATTCTTCTTTACAGAAGTCAGATTTGATTTAGAGTTACTGAAAAGGTGCTTCTTCTTTAACATTTACCGTCTCCTTTTCCCAGCTTGTGGCGAACTGCAAACAAGACTCCTGGTTGCTTTTTTCACCCCCCCCCACGTCTAAGGGTTTCTTCTGGCAGGATTTGTGGAGTGCGCCGCTAGTAGCCACCCTGCCGTCTAATTGGACATCTTCAGAAGTCACTCGTCTATGCAGGATTTATTTTATTTAAGGGGCCTAGAATTCGACTGCATACCACACTTTTCCTTCCACTTCAGAGTTAGGGCATCACTGGCCTCTTACTAAAATCAAAATATTGAAATGCATGTAATGGGCAGAGTTTGAAATTTGAGGAGAACATTGATATTTAGCCTCAAATGCCATAGTTTTATTCAGACAACAATAAGTCAGTCTACCTTTTTGTTCTCCTTGTATATTTCAGTGAAGTGTTTTTGGATTGGAATTAGAAACTGCAAGTCAGATGTGTGTGTTTTTTTAACATTTAACATAGAAATTGCTGATTTCACACAAAGGGTGATGTTGTACACACGTTGTGACTACCTGGAAATCTCAGCTCAAACGCTGATCTCCCGTCTTCTTGTCTGGTCCAAATGTTTTCTTTATTCATCAGAGTTGAAAGGAAGCAGCCAACGGTTTCAGAGAACACTGTCGTCCTCTGCATACCACTGCACCCACCTTTTAATTTCCACGACTATAATACGTTCAACCAAGAATGTGTAAGAGCCGATAATGTCAGCTGGATTCATGAGGAAATTGAAAAGGAAGATGTGGAATCATACTGCAACAGAGGAGGAGGCGTTGAAGGAAAATATGTCACCTTTAAAACAGATCTTCGATTCTTTCTGAGGCGGTATACATGTTTGACTTCACCTAAAAGCAGACACTTAAACCAGGAGAAAATAAAATCAACTAAACGTATATATTTCTGCTCAGAGTACAGTCTCTTGACCTACGTTATGTTTCATTCAGTTTCCTTTAAGGCTCAACAAAAACAACCTTAACAGATAAAAATTCAAACATTTTTAGACGCATGTTTGACATGAACCAGCATGTTTTTAGAGCTAACAGCAACAAAGAAATTTAATAAATGAGATTTTATCTATCATGATTCAGAAAACAAAGATCATAGAGTCCTCCCAAGTTTACAAAAAAACAACAACATAAAGATGTTTTGTTTGTGTGGTTTTGTTTCAAGTTCAACCGTAAAATAACAGCAACTGGAGACTTTATTATGATTTTTATTTTTTTACAATTTTTAAACACAAATTAATAGGTTACAGATTTGCCTTTTTCAAGGTCCCACCATAACATTTTAATTAGATTGAAGTCCACAAACTATTTTGATAGCAGCACCAAGGTCATCAAAGCATAGCAGGGGGGGTTGGGGGGGGGGGGGGG
>JAVLVB010000173.1:3944978-3958002 GCA_032876305.1 Orestias chungarensis | reverse complement strand
CCCCCCCCCCCCCCCCCCCCTGACCCCTTCTCATTATTTGTTCAGCACGTGCATGTCCTCCTCATCCCATCCCCACAATGGCACGGTGCTGCACACACAAAGGTTCCATCGGAACATCGGCGGTGGAGAACCTTCCGGCACTGCGCTGGAAAATAAATTGCTTCTGTTAATGGCCCTTTCATTATGGCACAGCCCTTAATTGTGCTGCCTGGCTGCGGGGCTGACGGGAGAATGGATGAGGCCAGGATCCGAGCAGCCGAATGCAGAGAGAACAAACCGGTGCAGCGGCATTCACCCGGACGATCCACACGGCTCACGGTGCCGCGGGCGGAAACCTCAAAGCAGCGCGTCAACGATTCCTGGAGATGTACCTATCGGGATTTTCTCTTTAAAAGATTTACCCTGTTTACACTGGGGAATAAATGCAGATGAATTATATTGCAGACTTTTGCTCATTTTATATAAAACAGGGTTTCCCTAGCTGGGCCAGCACACTACTGGATCTTGAAACAGGCCATGTAAGGCTGGCAAAGTAAAACAAATTTCAGGAAAAATAACCTTAAATGAGCAAAAGTAAGTACTTAACTAAATATTCTTATAATACAAAATTCAACAATTTTTTCTATTTTGTGGGTTTTTTGAAGTTTTATTTGGTGTGGTGTTGATATTTACCCGAACCAATGCAGTGCGAGGAATATCCTGATTGGATGAAAAGTTTATATTTGTGATTGGTTGGTCTTGTGGTTAAATTTTGAGCCGTCATATAGTAACAGTGTCTTAAGTCAGAGGCTTCGTCACTGTAATACACACAGCTGCAAGAGATCCTTTCTCACAGCAGTCAGCTTAAACAGTAATGCTTTCAAAAACCCTGAAGAACGAGAATTTAAAAATAGTTAATTTTCTGTTGGATCAAGGTTTTTTTAATTGAAATGAATACATTTATCGGAGTTGCAAGTGCACACACAGAGCCGAGCGTGTACCAGAACGCGTACTGGTGGAAAGTGAGTGTGAGATGTTTCTTCAAAGAGATATATGCACTCACATCAATCTCGGTGCACGCTGGATGCAAACCTCTAAAGGGGCAATTATAATTCGGCCTTTATAGCTAAGCTTTTGGTTAGAGCGAATGTAGAGGCTTTTATTCTTGAAACCTTTCTCGGAGTAAAGCCTGGCTGCCCACCACGCTTATAAAACACAGGGGGAAAGCCTGATAAAGGAACAGACAATAATAAATAAAAAGAACAAAAATACGCAAAAAAAGACCCCTGACCTTTGAGAAGGGAGTCAAACCAATGTTACCATAACATTCTGGGCTATAATCAGATTCAGTAACAAGAAGAGGGTTATTAGACTCATTCAGTCTAAAACCTTGCACTGGTTTTTCTGTAATTCCACCATACGTGTGCTATGTATGATTTAAACAACGTTTTTAATCCATCTAGCCACACATCTCAGCAAAAATAAATATGGTTTTTAAGCTACGGGAAAACATAAAAGAAATTTAGCATCTACAGAGAAGCCGGTAACAAGTGTAAGAGTCTGGACAAAAAACATCACCCGTGGCAAACCAAACACGCTCTAAGCTGCACAAATAAAGGCTTGTCATGCTGAGACGTAGCAGGCTCAGAACTTTCTGCTTCCATTACATTTTTGAGGAGGAAGTGACATCATCGGGGACCTGCGCCCTCACCATGCAGCGCCAGGCTCAAGAGGCTCAGAGGAGAAAAAAAAATCTCAAAAGACATCAAAAGAACTTAATCTCAACCCCTACAAAGGGCCTGCCCAGTGTCAACCATCACTTAACCCACAACATTACCATCAACTCCATCAGCGCAGACCCACCAGACACCACCAGCGGGTCAGAGGGTGGAGAGGGAACTTAATCAAGGGTTCTCCTGTTACCAAATCCCCTTCGTCCCCGCCGACAAGCAGCGGCAGGCCAAAGGAAAATAAAACTAAAAAAGCCAGAAAGAGGGAGCACAGAGTTTAAACCGGGCTTGAGGTGATTAATTGGAAACTTCTTTTGACGATGCATTTCTTTTCAGTCTTGAAAGCTCTAATTATGCTACAAGAAGGGAACAACACATTTTATTATATATCCTGGATGAGCACTATCCATTCATTTTTTTTTTTTGGTTCCTCTTTCATCCACACTTTCAGAAGCAGTGGTCCAAGTCAGATTAGGGAAGCAGGCTCCATAACTCCTTTTTTTCATATGCGTACGTAAGTGGTGATAATACATTAAGATCACCAATTGAGGCAATGTACGACCTCGAAGTAAGTGGAAAATAATTCAGTTCAGGTTTGATGTCCTCGGTTGCTGCAGTTTTAAAGGAGGACCCCCCCATCTAATAAGGTCTTAACATCAAAAATATCATCAGAATTGGTTGTGTTTCTGTTTTATTGGATACAAATCTACAGATCCATGGTTGTGTTTTATAAATCTATGCCAGTATAACTTTAACTAGTTCTCATATATCTCCAAGTTTTAACTACAAAAAAATATTAAACACTATTTTCTGCACAATTTGTACTCTATGTAGCATACTTAATTTTTTATTTGTTTTTAGGGTGGAAAAAAGTTTAAAAAAAATTATCAATAGGAAGAAAAAGTCAAAACAAAGCCACTGCTTTTTAAAACTACATCAATTACTTTGCAGCAACAACTATGGCATATAAAGACAACCTAAAGCAGTGAGGAGTTAAAAATGAATTGGGTGCCGGCTGGTATCATCGTCAAACGATGCATAATCATGAGGGCAGGAAACATTAATGGTCTGAAGTAAAGGGAGAGAGAATGTGGACATTTTTAGAAGAGACTTTACAGAGATGTACAGTTTAAATAGAAATAGTTCAGGGTCAGATTAATTGTACTTGAAAAGAAACTAAATAAAAAACATTTGACTTAAAGATTGTTGTCTTTATATGGAAGTGGGGCTTAGCAAATAGTATGAGGTAAACCATGGATACATAACATGCAGGAAAATTGTGGTTTCAGTGTCAGTAGTATAGGGTTATCAAACTCCAGGCCTTAAACACTAAAAACAGCAAATCGCTCATACGGAGCATGCATGTAGCGACAGTGGGGAGTAAGGACCTCTTAAAGATAAAAAAACCTGCGGCAGAACCTGGGTTGAGAAGACAGAAAACACATATTGAAGCAGAGGAAAAGGTTTCAGTTCAATAAAGTAAAGAAAGTAAAGGTTTGACTAATGTACCAACTTATATATAAACATCCGGCAGTTATTAAAATATCTGCAGTCATGATAGTAATGCCGTGTTTTATCCAACTTCTATCGTTTGACGTGAGGCATAATTCAGGACCAGAAGCCAAATGATGTTGCCTTGATCTTGTTATGATCTTGTCAGAATAAAGTTGCCTACCGTTTCTCAAGAACTGTAGAAAACAAACAAAAAACAAACAAACTGAGACATACGCCATTCTTCTGTAAGTGTCGCGCTCGTGAGTGATGTCTACGTTCTTCCTCTGTGCGTGCGGGTCGTTTCGCCATTGTTAAATGTTCACGCAAAAGTCTTAGCAGTGGAAAACGTTTAATTAGCATTATGAACGACCATAAAATAAAATAAAACTTCACATTTCAGCAGAAAAAATAAAATGTAATTAAATTCTGCTATGTGAATACAAACTTGTTGTAGCTTCCTTCTTTTTTTAATTAACATTGCTTTAAAAGACTTGAGAGCAACAAATCTGCATAAAACCACCAGTTTCACTTCACTTTATTTCTTATTTGAATTATGTATTTGAATATAAATTGATGAAACCGTTTAAAAACCTTTTTTTTTTTAATTAGGATGGTTTATATTTTTTTACTTATATGAAAGTGAGGCCAAAACAAAACTGATCAATAGAAGATGAATTAGGCGCTACGGAAGGTCATTTGAGTCTATTTCTTTTATAAAAATAAATGTTTAAGGGATTAATTACAGCACAATAAATCAACAAGGTAATTGACCGTGAAGATAACCATTAGTAGCTGGACTATTAGGATTAAATTCATGGGGACAATGCCTTGAGCAAAGAAATAAAATAAAGACAGAGGAAATTAAATATTTGCTCAAATTGTTGAAATGTATTTCCATTGTCCAGAAACATTTGAGACGTTTCTT
Organism: Orestias chungarensis; assembly: GCA_032876305.1. Lineage (NCBI taxonomy): Eukaryota > Metazoa > Chordata > Actinopteri > Cyprinodontiformes > Cyprinodontidae > Orestias > Orestias chungarensis. Next base: position 3,953,874 of record JAVLVB010000173.1, on the reverse strand, counting down.
TCAAACTATCCTTTTTTTAACAACATGACGACGACAAAAATAAAATAAAAAAGGAGGATGGGTGGAGGGGGTTAGAAACGGAGAGAGGGAACAGAAATGCCGACAGCACAGATAAATAAACCGACAGACGTGGCCAGACTGGGTTGACAGAGATACCCTATGCCCAGAGAAACCCAGTTCCAAGGCTACACGGCTTTAGCCCCCCATCTTCATCTGTGGGACTGCGTGTGTGTGACAGTGTACGTGCCCTACATGCGCGGTTTCATCCGTGGTTCACAGAGCGATACCTTTTGCGCCACACAAAAGGAACCGCTGTACCCCTTTTGGAGAAATCTCAATATTCCTAGTCTGAGAGGCTGGAAAACATCAAGGGTCGGCTCAGATTTCAAAAATGCAGGCAAGGAGAGGGCCTTTTTTTCATTCTTTCATTTTCTGTCGGAGAAGCTCACGTTTTGTTTCTTTCCCCCCGAATGCAGCAAACGCGACGACGAACGAGCCGGATCATTATCCAGGAAATCTAAACAAGCCTTTGCTTTCCTCGAACAGAGCTCTTATTCTATGGGCACTTGAACATGGAGAGGGGGATGGGCTCACAGACACGTGTGTGTGTGTGTGTGTGTGTGTGTGTGTCATCGCAGGGCTCCTAGGTTGAGTCTAAGACTGACAGAGTAAAACACTGCAGGCTCTGTGGAACCCAGGAAACAGACTAATGTATTTATCCAAACACATATCTGCTGAGAGGCCCCTCGGCTCCAACGTAACCCCCCCCCCCCACCAGCATCGACACAGACCTGACCCCTGAACACTAACACAAATATGGAGAACAAAAAGAAAGAAAAAATAATAATTAACAAGCTAACAAATCCATTTCTGAAGTTTAAGTTACCTTGAATTTGTTTTCATGCGCCGTTGTGTGCAGTAAAAATAAAAGAGTCGGCAGAAAAACCCAAAAAGATTGTTGCTGTTGCTTTAAAGATGAGAGCTAAAAAAAATCTATTTCTCATCTTTTGCTTTGCCTTGTTTCTGTTACAATAGTAATAATTTTCTCGGCTCCACCTCAGTGTACTCATGGCTAACAGTACCAAAGTGTAACAAGGTGTATAGACACTCCAATTGTCCATCATACCAAAAGTATGTTGATAAAGACAGAAAAGCTACCAATGCAGATAACCTGAGTAATAAATCAGCTGAAATCAGCTCATTAGACCTATCAATTTAATCTATGCAGAGCTGCAGCATTAAATCAGTGAGGTTACTTCGGTCGTATGAGGAGGTTATAATCTGACCTCACGTTAGAAAGCAACTAGACCCGCCACTCAGTCGGCCTGAGTCACTTTCTCTCTCTCCCCTTTGTCATTTCATTTTAAGCTAATGCATTTAAATTAAGGCATTTCCCTTTTTTGTTTTCATTTTTGTTAATTATCTGCATCAATTATGAAAAACAGAATTAAATACATAATTTATTTACATTGCGTATCATTAATCAATCGATCACTAATTGTTTGCTAATATCGATTATTACATATAACAAACGTAAACCCCCGAATAAAAACAGACATTTCCATATAACAGACCAAGATCCAAAAATGTCAACATAGCGGGTACTAATTAAAAAATACACATAATATAAATTATTTATGCACAAAGCGGCAAACTTTCCAAACACACAAAATTGGAAAGGAACAAAATGACCAGCGTTCCTCATCATGCGAACGACTCAATAATATTGTAACAGCAGGAATATTGAACGTTTCCCCTTTCTTCACATTTTTAAAGCATAACACAGTCTGAAAAGCTTATTTTTGTCTCCTTTTTTTTTTTTTTCCTCCCTTTTTTCTTTTTCACTGTACAGGCTGCCAAAGTCTGCAGCTGAAGAATTCCCAAAACAACAAAGTGCCACGATTGTGCACACTTCCAAACGTCTGGAAGGGAAGGGAAAGTAAAGTACCGATTCAGTCGTTTACATAGTCCCATCTCCCTGAAATAATCCTGTTTACAACAAGACTGAATGATGGGAACCTGAGGAGAAAAAAAACAAAACAATAATGCTTCGAAAAACTGAAAATGAGGAAACCTCAAGGCAGTGAAGCTGAAGCTTTGCAGCTGGTCAATATTTAGCTCAGAGGTCTGCAGAGAGAACATCCTCGAACCTCGTTTTAGTCTGAATGTACGGAAGAATGTAAACCCCTAATTAAACGGGATTTAAATCTGTGCAGTTGGACCCTGAACATACATGCGACTAAACTTTCTTTGCTTTAATACGTTTCAAGATAAATGCCTGCTCACGGCTAAACTATAGCAAAGACATATGCAAAGACGTAATGACTTTTAGATGATGCACCATTGTCAGTGCTGCACCCTGAAGACGCCAAATTACATGGCTCGACTTAAAAGGCCGCAAACACACTGGTGGTTAAACAGCGAGGGTCACGATACAGCAAACAGGTTCAATGCCAGACATCGAAAAACAAAGCATGGTACTCTGATGTGTAAACGTGAAGAAGGTTAACCGGTCGCATCGCCCCAACCTGCTAATGAGAAGCCCAAATCCACCACATCCAACCGGAGCGACCACAAGCAACCGGTCTGATAAATGTGTGCATCTTAATGACAACAGGGCCAGAACAGCGGTTATGCAAATATACGGAAAAAGACACCCAAGTCATCTTTGTTCAGTTTAAGCTTATTATAATTAAAAGCCAGTTAAAGCTAAATGGTTCCTTCACACCTCTCAAGCCCAGCCTCTGTTTTTTTCCTGATTTGCTAAGATCTTCCTATATAGCAGGTATTTCCAGTGTATCTAGACTTCCATCTGGATGGATGGACAGACAAGACAAACATTGTCACCCTGTTAACAAAAGTACAAAAAAAAACTTTTCAAACTTTACAACCCGTCCTGATTAAACTTGCCCACAGACTCTGAGCTCGGGTAAATTAAATGTACTTTGCATGAGCCAGAAAAGCCCGAGAGTCAGAGAGTTTGGTAAACATAATTCAAAAGATCTGCTGGCAACGTCTAAAATCAATACAATAACCAAAGCTTGGGTTTTACTCACATGTGGACATGTGGAGGTTGGAAGCGGCTCTGGTTGATGTTGTAATGCGTGAAGGCCTGCGTGGGGTTGGAGCTGTACTCGTCCACCGTGATGGTCACTTTGCCATGAGCCATCCTTCCGCCGTTCGGACATGAGACGCCGTTCGTTCACCGGAATTCAACGGCGAGCCGTGCGGCGGTCATCCTTCGGAGCCGCTCTGGTAATTCTCTAGCCAGCGGGCGGCTGGACCGGCTGTGGCTTCCCGGCTCGACCAACGATCAGGCTGAGGTCTGCAAAAAAATAAAAATAAATTAAAAAAAGAGCCACGCGTCAGCTGCTGTGGAGAGGGCATGCAACAGCTTCTGAGAGCGCAGGAAAAGGAATTAAAGTCATAGCTGGATGAGATCGATAACAAATTTAAGCCCAAACTTGCTCCATATTTGTTCTTAAAAAACAAAGAACAACTGCAGGTAGGGTCAAACTGTAATAACTCATAATCTTTGCAGCTCATTAAACATAAGGAATTCAAAAATGTATACATGAAACAGGTCGAATTCTGCACATCCCAATCAAAACTAAAAGAGGCTCCCAATTTTTAAGCGGATCCCATTAATCAGCAAAGGAGATCAGGCATCTTCTGCATATTGATTTTAAATGGATTTGCTTAGAAAAGCGTCAAAATGTTGCAAGACAAAGAGCAACGTCTCTCACCCGGTCCTCCTTTGCGCACCTCCCTTGCACTCTGAGCTTCCTTTCACTCTGACCTTCCTAACTGCTAGCAGCGCGGCTGGCGTGGATGTTTTATACCAGGCGTCCTCGTGCACCCACACATCAAAGGGTAGAAAAATGCGACAAAAAATAAATAAATAATAGGCATCCTTTATTTTCTCGCAGGAGAGGGAAATCAACATCCCCCACTGTAAAGTTGATGGTTAAATCGCAGGACGCAGAGAATAAGTGAATGCAAGCAACTCGAAAATTGGCCCATTTTTCCCAAAAGCATCGATTTATGTTTTCTGGGTCAGCCGGATGCTACTTCCTATGATGCGTGCAGTTAATTTCAGAGTGAGGAAAACCCATTCATTCAGATTGCCACATTTAAATGAGCCCCTACAGCCCAGATCTGTAGACATCGGATACAGATGCCAAACAATCACAACATTTCTGGATGTTTTATCTCTATGGGCCCAGATTTAGCTGTACATTCTTCTCTCCCGTCACAATCTGAACATTTTCGACAAACCTTCATCCGAGACTTGAGTGTGCAAAGTTGTGAGATGTGCAGACGTTTCATGAACTTGCACATGGGAGACTGCAGATGTTGTTATATAAATGAATAAATAAAAGAAAGGTAACACCAATCCATGCTGATTAGATTTTATATAGAGCTTCAAATGCACTGATTCTGACCTTGTTTTTGTGTATTTTTACTGTCCAAATATGTTTTTGCTAATTACAAAAGCAAATAAATAAAAATATACATATATAATATATATTTTTTATATAGATAACTACATAAAGTGGGCTTACTATCTAGTCTAAAGAGCACATAGAAGAAAGAAAACAATGAAGCCGGCCAGATTTGTGCCTTTTTGATTATAAAGAGAGCAGGAAAAGCTGCACTTATGCTGAACAATAATGATGTGATTTATCACATGCATTTCTAATTTCAATGGTTGCTTGTTGCAGTGTCCTGCTTCTCTGTAGGTATAAGCGTCCGTGCATGTGTGTGATCGCCTCTCTCTCTCTCTGTCTCTACCTTGTGGCTACAGTAGCAGCTTAGCTCTGTAGCTTAGCCTGCTAAACTGTCTTATGGAGCTTCGCGATGAGCCGCACGATGACCAGAGAGCCCGGCGGTCGACTTCCCACTCCGCTGAAGCGGGAGGAGGAAAAGAAGGAATAGAAATAATGAAATAAAGAACCTGACCCCTTTCTGAGTCGCACAGCGTGCAGACGCGGCGTGATTAAAACCCCACAGACACTTTGCTGCATGCAAAAGAAGAAGAAAAGAAACAAGACGGAGTTTTCTCCTGAACTCTGACCCGTGAAGGATGTGGGTTTAAATAATGAAGAACGAGCCAGAGGCGCCGCCTCGGTAACCTCTGGCTCCCTGCTCGTAAATGACAAGCCACCTTTAAACCGAGGGCTTTGTGTCAGACATGCCTCCCTCCCCTCCCGTCTCTTCCTCCGCAGCAAAGCCGAAAGGTTCGCTCTACCTTCGTCCAGGATTGTCCTCCTGGTTCCCCCTCCTCCCTGGGTGTTTTATCTGGTCGGAGGAGCGAGTGTCGGGTCGGGGGCGCCCTCTCTACGAGGAAGGAGGAGGAGGAGGCGAAGAAGAAGAAGAAGCGGCAGTAGAGGGACTCGCGTCCATGCGACCGTGACTCCTCGGCGTGGGTTGCGGCAGGCTGGGCGGGCCGGGGCAGGAACCTTCGACCCGGTGGGACCTCGGCTGGCTCCTGTGGAAAGAACCCGGGTGCAGGAGGAGAGCGAGTGGGAGCAAGCCGGAGAGGAGGTCGAGAGACTCTGACAGACAGCAGAGGAGAGAAAGAGAGAGAGGGCAGTCTCCGTGTGGCGGAGAGGGCGCCGGAGTGCAGTGAGTCGGAGCTGCCACTGGGGTCAGAGAGCAGGAGGAGCAGGAGCGAGCACAACACCCCCAGCAACCTCCCACGCGCGCGCATTCACCGGCGGGCACACGCGCAGCGAGGGGCCAGAGAGATAGAGAGAGAGAGGGAGAGAGGTAGAGCGAGCCGCGCGCTCTGCCTCTTTGCTCCGTTCACTTCCCGTCGGAAATCCCAGTTCATTTGAGACATGAATGAATATCCAAGCGCAGGTGCATCTCATCACACACAGAAACAAACAATAGATAATTGAAAAGTTCATTCGTTTCAGTCAAGCAGACAAAAAATTAAAAGTGCTCTCAAGTAGATGTAACATTTTAATATTTAATAAAGAAATGTTGGTCTACTAGAAATGTATGGCCAGTTATGCACTGGTTCTGTATTAAGGTATTATTATTTCCTTGGCGCTGATTGGCTGGGCCCGAGATAGATATTTGGGATACTTTTTCAGTGTGTGTATTAATATATATTAATTTTGTGCTTGTAAAATATGAAGTTATATACATTTTAGAGTATGTCTTGGTTGAATACACGTCAGTTATTCTTCAGTAGTTGGCATCCCTAACCTCTGAGAATACTGGAGGTCCACTTATTTCTGCTTTATTTATATTGAACTAAAGTCATGCCTTAATGAAGACAGTGGATGATTGTACTCAGTTCTAATTTCTAAGTTCAAAGAAACTCCTGTCCAATAATGCATAAAAATCCTCCCACAAAAAGCCAGTTGGTCACGGACTCTCACCTCTGCAACAGACAGAAAGTGGTTCTGACCAACTTACCACTAACAACTAGTTGTTTAAGATCAATATCCAGACGAACCAGTAAAAGCAGAGCATGCACCAGCAAAGAACGTATTTTAGGATCCAGGAACCTAAAAAGGACGCGTAGATCCAAACAGATGTTCGGTTAGAACCGCCGTCCAGACCAGAGCCGCGGTCGCAAGTGGTCGGTGTCATAAAACAATTGTGATGTAAAAAATGAAAGCATATTACAAAATGGTTTCACGTCAACATAACACATTCTTACATATGCATTCATCCCTGTGTAGTTGAACTGAAATGCTTTCTATTTACAGATGGGTAGAAAACCGATGCTATGTTGTAAAAAAAAAAATCCACCCTCTGGGGTCACATCTAAACAATCCTAATTAGTACATGTGGGAATCCATCACGCAACCTGAAATAGGGCAACACAGTTTCCTAACTGGGTGAAACCTGCAACTTGCTGGCTGGGCATAAAAACAGCATCAGGATCATCATTATCACCATCAGGGAAAGTCTGTATGTCATTTCTTTTTCATAAACCAACTTCCTGATTTTAGAACTACAATTTCTACCAGTTACCTGATTCATTCACTTTCAACTGTTGCAGTTTGTTGTTTTCAGGAACCTCATGCTTGTGCTTTAGAAATCAACTCTTTCTGTCAAGTCTTTAAATTATTCTTTTTTTAAAAGGGGCATAACCAGGGCCCGACTGGGAGATTGTTTCAGGGCAGGAGTCAGTCACATAACTAGGCCACCCTGGGCTTGCCACGTGTGCATGTTCCCACAAATACATGTTCACACCCGCACCTAAATGCATGGGCACAAGCAAAATGCATTTGTGCACGTGCGCACACACACTTATAGCAAATTCCAAATAAAAGGCCACCTATTAGACCTACTGTAATATCTGAGGTTGTGATATACAGCAACTTTACTGCTGTTAATGTAATAGTACTAAGGTATTAAAGATTTGACATTATAATAAGTGTCTAAGTTAGAGCTTTACATAGTCAAATCATGTAAAGAATAAACAGCCTCATTGGCAAATCATCATACCAGGGAATACTAAAGAAACCCCAACCTACAGTAAATCCAAGGTTGGTATACATAAATGTTCATGTTTGATCTGGGATATAAAACAGCAAATCAGCAACAGACAGAGATATTCAACAAGATTATCACTTAATAAAATAACGCCAAATTGCCAAGAAAGCTATTATTACAGTCGAGAGCAACTTATGTCAATGCTAGCGTAATAATAATAAAATGGCGTGTAAATCAGTGATTTTAACTTCCCAATCCTTATCTTGATTTCAAGACTAAACTAAACTATAGGCTCCATATTTACACTGTAGACTGAGTGTGTGCAGCCTCAAGTTCCTTTAGGGGTCTCCGTTTAAACTTTAAACAAAAAAATGTTGGTACAAATATATTATTACATAAAATAATATTTGTACCAACATTCTGTGTGTTTGTTTTGTTTTTGTTTTTATAACTTACTTGTAATCTTTATTTTAATGGCAACAAGGGGGGACTGAATAAATAAATCTGTTACTTTTCTGCATTTGCTACGTCCTCCTCCAGCACCTTTCTATTTTTGTGTCTCTCCCTCTCTGTTCCTTTTACCCCGTCGAGAGACCCGAGTCGCTTCTCACTTCTTGCACGGCTCGCTCGTTGCGCGAGCTGCCGTCAACAGACACACGCCAGGCCCCTTCCTCCACACCTGTGTGGTTGATACGGAGGTTTGGGGTGTGTCTTAATCGAAATAAACCAAACATCTTTCCCTCCTCTCCTACTGCTGGCCTGACTGCCTCTAAATGGTTTGTCCCAGCGCTGGTCTGTCTATCCGATATGGCCAATCTGGGCCTGGGCATAACTATGAAGCTCCTTAATGTTTTTTTTTATTGTCTTCCTCATTCCCGCTACAAACAATCATTACTGCAACATGATGCTACCACTGCCATGCCTCAGCGCAGATAATGTGCGAACTCGGCGATGGGAAGTAATAAAATTCATCAATGTGGATCATTTTTAAAAGCTCATTTTGTTCAGGGTAAAAGTCGCAGTCGGCCTGCATCGCCTTCTGACCTGACTTTGTTTAAAACCTGCCGGCTGTAGTTACTTTCCAAACAATCACGGCAACATAGAAGCTCCCCACATTTTCTGCTGAAGGTAAATTATGTGTTTTTTTCTTCTTGAACGCTTTCTATCACAGAGTTCAAAAGCATTTCAAATCATTCAATAGGAAAAGAAAAAAAAATTATTTGTCAGTGCCAAGGCTGCACCTTTTAATGTACTGATGGGATTTTTGATGAGAAAAGGCTGTGTGGGACGATCCATAGCGGACGCATCTGAGGTGGGGGGATGTGGGGGGGGCTACTTTTTACATTTACATGTCAACCAGTCGGAGCAGAGCTGCCTTTTTATAATTTAACTGACATGCTTCAATTTCCCCGTGCCCATCTGCACCCCCCCCACC
>JAVLVB010000173.1:3917158-3944878 GCA_032876305.1 Orestias chungarensis | reverse complement strand
ACAACAATCCCTGCAAGTCATTTCCATTTGACTTTTCTCTTATCTGCACAAAGCAAGAAGAAAAAAAAGCATTTCCATCTCGTAGCCGCCGGGTGTTAACGTGAAAGCAAGGTTTAAATTTTACGTGGCGGGGTCCACATTTAAACATTTTGACCGGCGTTTGTTCTCCTGGCTGCGGACGGAAGGCTGATGAAAGATACGGGACCAAATGTCACTGGAGAAATGGCTTTTGCCACAAATGTTTCTTTCAACCTCGTGTCGCGCCTGATCACATTTGTACAATAGAAAATGTAAATGTTATGCACTGCACTCAGAAACTTTCTATATTTTATGACCTTCCGTAACAGAGGGTGAAATGATATTCCATCCAAATAAGAAGAAAAATACCGAGCGCGTGTTTTAATGGGAAAGAGAAATAAGAGTATGTGGGCTTCTACCAGCAGCGGAGGGTGATATTCACTTAACCTGGGTTCGCCAGCTCTAACCTGCACGGATTTATGTCCGTTTGCGGTGATGCCTGCCTTCACTGCCCGCCGTGAATAAAACCGAGCTCTATCTGTGCCTCCGAGAGCCCTATCCTTCCACTTACACAGGCATGGGTTTGCTTTTTTTTCCTTAAAATGTTAATGACGTTTAGATATATGGGAGGCAGAGCCGTGGAGGCTGACCTGGGTGTTTGTGCTGGTGAAATACACACAAACAGAAGCGAGACTCCTTAAGGGCGAGCTGCCGCCGACATGAAAAGTGTAGCGCACGTGTAAAGAGTTCCCCCTACTTTGGAACCTGAGGATTTTGTTAAAAAGTATTATCTAGATGTGCTTTTTTTTGTGTGCAATAGGTCAAAAGGAGAGGGGCGCGAGAAGCCTGTCTGAGTCGGTCTCTGTCTGCTTAACGGTAAAAAAAAATACAACCATCCCTGAGATGAAGCTGCAGCCACAACCCTTTAGTACAATCTGTGTTTCTCAGTTCCTCTCTAATCCCATGTTGAGCGATCAATGGCGTATAAATTAAAGGGGAACAGTGCTGCCTTCAACGTTAAGTGACTGCGTACATTAAATCACGTTAATTGATTAGGTAGAGTTCAGGGACGGACAACCGCGGAGCTGTAATCCGTCCTGTTGAAGTAGCTCATCGTCTGCTAAAGCGATAACATTAGTCCCCATGCTCTCAATTAATCCACAATGAGGAAATTGTTTGCATCGCCTCCGTAGACTTTCAGGTGCAGCTGAAAGAGATGGGGAAAACTTGGCGTTCATGAAAATGTTTTAAGGTGAAAACTAAAAAACAAACAACAAAGTCTCCGTTGACTGAAAACATCGAGATGTTTCCCAAAACCTTTAGGGAAAGATCCTGTGTCCGACATTATGCCTGATATGATGGTTCATTCCATTTACCTCGAATACCAGAACTTGAAACTGGAAGCGATGCCACACCCAAGTTAACAGCATACCAGGTAACAAAATCAGAGAAGTAGGGATTCTGATATTGGAACGCTCTTGTGTTGTTTGCTATCTTGGACAACAAATAAAAATAAACATACATGGAGCAAGATTTATTCCATAAATAAGGGATGAAAAGTTAGAAAACTTGAATTCAAAGAATAAAAAACAAAAACAAAAAAAAAACTCATTGTGTAGATAAAAGAAGTACTATATTATACATGTAAATTATAAAATCTGGAAGAAATAAATGGAAATCAGATGAAAAGTGCCCAAATATGAAGCCCCTCAGCAGGTTATTTATGATTAGGAAAAAAGACTTGAAAGAAATCTGTAGCCTTTCGTGTACTTAGTTTTTCCACCACAACTTAGTTTTGTTTATAAGCGGCGGGGCGATACTGGGTGTTAAAGTCAGTGTTAGACATTCTTTGACTTTCTGAGCAGGAAGTCTGACTTAGTAGATATTTTGTGTAATGTCCTCAAATAGATGTATGATGACTAAGAAACTCACACGTTCAGTTTTCCTATCGTGACTATTTCGTTCCATGTTATTTTTCTTTTCTTTTTTTTTCTGTGTTACAGATCTTTAGTTTTACTTTTCCTGCACTGTCTCTATTCTCCTGTCCTGTACATCTGTCTTCCATCTGCTCATTTGCCAGTACCAGTAATCAAGTCTGCATTTGGGTCCTCAAACAAACTTGATACTCTTAACTCTTTTAAGTAACAATGATAAATTAGCGTCCAGTTCAGGTAAGGTGAAAGAAGAAACATTTTTACATTGTTATGTGTTCAGTTGAATGAAAATGCATAGGAAGTGCACTTGAAAGCTCTCCACACCAAAGCAATGCAAATATAAACTTGGTATGTAGATTCCTGCTTAGGAAATATAGTGAAAAAGCCAAGAAATCACAATTATATGGCAAAGCCAAATATGGCTTTGCCATATAATTTATGGAAATTGTTATGCAGGCCCAAGCATGAAACTAAAACACAACAAAACTAAGAGGCTAAAGATCTTATCTGTGCTGAAAGATGTTCAGAATTAGGTTTTTTGATGACATGTGTGGTCAATTGCAGTTTTTGAACGTTTGAAATATTTATTCAGTATAAAAACAAAGGATTGTGACAAATTAAAACGTGGTCTCAAACATTAAGGTAGCAACTTTTACCAAGCCTTAATAAGTGTCATTTATTAATCATACATAAGTTACATAAGAAAGCTGTTTCTTTGGCTGCATCCTTCCAGCGCTTCTTTTCTTTTTGTTTTTCTTTTTTCAAATCAGCACGGATGAGGGGGAAAATCACAGTTGGATAAAAACAATGTCAGCAGGTCAGCTGGTAAGACGGAGAGTGCTAAACATGTGAACACAGTGATTCACCCAGAGAAACAGAGCGACAGAACAAGGGCAGAGGCGCCGGATCAAAGACAATGAGCTCAACAAGAGAGTGAGCGAGAGAGAGAGAGAGAGAGAGAGAGATGAGATCCAGACAGAATAAGGGGAAGGAGGAGGAGACACAGAGGAGCGACCAGGAAAGCAGAAATATGGATAAACAGATGGAATAGATGAGACTAAATGAACAATCCAAAAATGTATGTAGACGGTGGGCATGCATTGAGTATCGATGGGCTCACATTGTTCTTTTTAGAAAAATCTGGTGGTGCTCATCAATTACAAAACACAAAAACAGATTTTCCGTTTTTTTTCAATCAAGAAAGGTTTTGGTTCTGAGGGCGTTTTGTGGTAAATTTGAGTAAATTATAAACTGGAGGTTATTTGCTTTTTTTCTTTGTATTTTGATTCAGCCCCTTAGATGGAATACCTTTCAGCTCTCGACACCTGCGTCCTAGCAGAGATGAGAACAAACCTATCTTTAGTCAGAGCCTCCAAGTACTTTTGTTCACGTTGTTTCTGTGTATTGAAAACAGGAGGTTGTTGTCCGCCTCATGTTTGTGTGCATAGACTAGAAACCTTTTGCATTTTTCCTAGCCTTACAAATAAGAGACCTTAATTATTAACATTTTCATGGCCAGTACATCAGAATGAATGTGAGAAAAAGTAATTGCTCCCATATGTTGATGGTCCCATCAGGTTATAACCGATCTAGACGTTGTCGACAGAGGCCTTTAGTTAGCTTGTTCAATCCCTCAAATTTACAAGACATTTCATACCTACAAGGTCTGAGCAAATAGACTTAACAACTGTCAGATGAAGAAAATAATGCCTTGTGGACTATAAAAAGTCCCAAATTAACAAAAGTTCAGACAAAGACATTTATAAGTTATAGGGAAAAGCTGGTTCTCTTCTCTTTTGATTTAAAAAAAAGATAGGAAGAAATGGAGCAAACTTTCACTTTCTTAACCTATTTTTTTTCTTTTGATTTCAATGTTAAGCACATTTAAAGATGTTTCACAACTGAACTCATAAATGTTAAAACATTAAAAAGCTTTCTTTTACCATAATCAGTCCAAATAAATTCTTTACAAATATGAAGATTAAATCCAAGGGAAAGGTTTTGCATAATAAGTCATATAACCCAAAAGGATAATTTATAGAAAACACTAATAATGCTGAAATGTAGAATCTCAATCCTGTTGTATACATTAGTGAGAAACATTTGGTCTATATTATAAAAGTGTGATTTGTAAAATGAGCCAATATTAATACCTGCAATTTAGGGAAATGGTATACCAGAAGAAAGCCTAACATGCACAGGAAGAAAGAAGGATAGTGTATGAATATCCAGGGTAGAGCATACATACGTAGCAAACATCTAACAGTAGTCACCATGATTATTAATACCTTGAACAGTGATAAACTAATAAAAAAGTACTTAAAAGTATATAAACTCCCAGTGACCCCCCAGATGAATTCTGCAATCTGGAAAAACTGGTCTACTAAAGATTAAAGAGGTAAGCCTACATGTTACGTCAGCTGTTTCAGGATACCGCATAAAAAAACAAACAAAGTTATGAATTGTTTTGGTTCAGGTTTACGCGTGTACTTCTAATGGTTATGTTTTATGGTAGGGAGAAGAGTTATACTATAGAAATGAATAAAAAAAGAAGTCAATGCAGATACAACAGAAATAACGTGTGTGTATGTGTTTGGATGTGTGGGTGTGTGCTTGGCGCGGTAGTCTGGGATGCGTTTCATTGTCCTGCTCCCTGCTGTGAAAGTTGATGGGGTTTCCCACTGAGATCGTGTGAAATGATCCTGGCAAGTTATTTGTGTGTGAGACGCAGAGTCTGACTTAGTGTCCTCTCAGTCTCTGTGTGTTGCACGTGTGCGTTTTTGTCCGCGAACAGCAGTGATAGGAAGTGACTGGTTGAAAGCCCAGGCGATGAGGACTCATGCTGTGGCTCTTATTTTACCTCACGACAGCTTCAAAATCCATTTGATTGTTGCTGTGTGACTCCTTTCAGTGTCTGTCAATTTTTCTGCACTCTCCCACAGGTCAAACATCCTTCTTATAGACACTGCAGGCAAACTCAACACCCAGCAAGTAAATGCAACATTCAAAAACAGGGTCCAATATTTAAATGTGGAGATTGCGATGGTAGTAATATAGTAAAAATAACCTGGACAAATCACCGACATGGTAATACATTTTTTTGTTTTCACAGAAACTTGATCATCCCAGATTTGAAGAAGCTCTTTCTGCAACAGGAGGAATGTGGAGTCCTTCAACAGATGGTATGGCCCCCACTGAGGTCTGATCTCACCATCTTGGAGTCAGTCTGGGATTACGCTGAGAGACAGAAGCAAACCAGACAGCCTAAACGGCTGCACCAGCTCAGCTCTCTAAGTTCCCTCTCATACCATAGTGATCTCACTTGATTTGGGAAGGAAGGCCTTATTTCATATTCGTGAAGCACACTCATGGCAAACAACTGGCCACACTGGTGCCCGTTCGTGATTTCTTGGCAATGAAAGCACACGAGGAGTTACAGGCCAGATGACTGAAGCCAACAGGATCATTAGCAGCAAAATAAAATGACATTTATAGAGTGAAAAAACCCGGAAAACAATACATTTTGGGCATCTTTTCAATTGGTTTTGATAAAATGTCCTCCATTTTTTTAAATATCATAATTAGATATTTATGCATAACTATTCAATATTTAAACCCATTTCATACACTTCTAACATTACCAGCCAAGAAAAGAATAGATAGAATCTAGAAAATCATATATCATTAATACAAGTAAGGGCAGCATTTTCTGCATGGTACTGCAAAAAGTGTTAATATTACCCCAGGCTCGTCTCCAAGGATCCCAAAGTTTTAATTTTCTATTAAAGTGGTTTTGAATGTCCTTTTTTTTCTGACCGTGGCAACATAATGTGAAGTGGAGGTCAGGACTATCCAGATGCTTATTTAACACAAACTAAAAGTGGTGCAACAACAAATCCTTTTATTATCGTCGTATATCTTCCTCTGTCAAACTGTTATGTTAGGACGTTTCTTTTAGCTTAAACATGAGTTAAAAATGAGTTTGTGACATGAAGTTGTTGACGTTTTTTGTTTTTTAATTGTCTGTTAAAGCATCTTAAAGGGGATTTTCCTATTTTCATGATTTATTCAAAAGCTGAATTACGTCTTCAACAGTCTGCTGGTGCATATTTGTCTAAAAAAAGTGAAGCTCCAGCCCTTTGATTATCTGTGCTGTCATCAATACATTACAGCTCTTAATGTGCACCAAAAATCCAGGTTAGTTTCGGAGCTGAAAATGAGAAGTTACGCCTAAAGTCCACATACTTTGGAAAACCAGCAAAAAATCAGAAATGCTATTGTTGAAAACATGAACACAATGAATAAATGGATGCCTAAAGACTGATTTATAGCAGCATTGGGAATTTTTTCTTTAAATGTCATTGAGGTCCTTTCTTTATTTAATCCTTTCAGTGCAGATTGATACTTCATAAAATATTAAACCATAACAGGATTTATTAGGGTTTCTGATCTCTACTCACCTAAGAGTCTTTGAACTTGGTTAGTTAGTGAGGGTTGTTCCTAATAGAGACGTTTCAGAAGTCTCCAAGTGGTCCCCATGTAACTTCATGAGAATAAAAAATTATAAGGAGTTTTTTTTTAACATCGTAGTAGCTTATTATGACTTAAAGAGGATCTGAAGGTGTGAGGAAAGAGACAGTCAGAAAAAAAAATATGTACATGAATCAAAACCCAGACAGAAAAACTAGATATGTCATTACTAGTAAAGCATTAAAGAACAACCAAAAATATAGCAGCTGGAGAACGTAATCCAGAAAATACCAGGCAGAGAGCTCAGCTCGGAGAAGAGAGTATGAACAAGATAAATACTCTTGGACCCCGGAGACAGAGACAAAAATAATAAAGCAAGGAAAATATTTTTTTGAGATTTTATAATCTGACAGTGTTGCAAAATAAAAATAAAAAAGAGTTTATCACTTATTTTTATTTTATTTTTATTTTTTTACTGGGTTTTATTATTGCAAACATGACGTATGTTTTAAGACAAGAACCTGCTGGTTAAATAGTCCCTCTGCATCTGTCGGGAGGAAATGGATGATTGCTTCATTCGGCTGGACATCTTTAGGGCGTTTCACCCAGGGCTGGAATGGTCGCAGAAGGAACCCAGACTTCAGTACGAAGAGTGGGCGAATGTATGTTTTATCTTCCTTCACAGTGGTTTCAGGGCCAAGCTCCGCCTTTCACTGATTCACTGTCATGCTCTCGCCACACACAAGGACCCCTGAACCTGTGTGTGTGTGTAACCGCTGTAGCCAAAACCCATTTACAGTGAGGAATATGAGAACAGAAAATGTGCTGGGTGAAAAAGATGTTCTAAAATATTCAGTTCAATTCAAATAATTTCTGCGATTACCAATTCAGATTGGCAAAATGTAATTTGGCCATGAACTGAAGTCAAGCTCTTGTTACAGTCAAGGAATTGAATGTGATTTTTATGCAACAATAATATAAAAAAAAAGATTAGAAACCTCGACATTGGAAATCTTTCATTTTATAATAGTATATTCAGTTTTTGTACAATTAGTATTATTCAACCAATCTTTTATTACAGTGAAGGACAGAGATACAGACTTTAGCAATGAAGTAACACAGGCATAAAAAAAAGGCTACACAGCAAATAGTAAGAAAGCTACAAGGACGCTGTGACTGCCGCAGTGGTTTTACTGGGATTAGCCCACGAATAAAACCAACTTAGATGGAAAGAGGCGGAGTGAGGAGGGGGGGTAGTTTGGGTCAGCGCTTTATGAAATGTTCTGTTTAGGTTTTCTAACTTGATCCTTTCAGCTGCATTTAATGGTCCTCAAGGCTCGATTTCATGCAAATTTCCAAACTTAGTTCAAGTTCAATTCATATATGCTGCAGTACAAAGAAGTTTGTGCGACTTAAGATGTTCAATATGTAGTTGAAATTCAAATTGGGTTTGTGTCATGTGAGAAATCAACACAGAATAATGTAATTGTTTTAAGACAATGTGATCAGACAATGATACATGTCTTTCAATTGCCTGTCAAATTAAAGTCTAGACAGTGAGGCACAGATATGTATTTTACACCATTAGTTAAATGTGGTTAAAACACAGTTCAAGCCTAGAATATTTAACTCCGTACTCAACAGGCAATACTACTGTAAACATCCCAAGGCATGGCTGCTTATTTAAATTGGTAGATCTGGTAGAGAGCCACAGGCTTTCGTCATAGAAGGTGCCAAGAGAGTCATGGTACTTTTAAGTGAGATCCATAGCTTGGGTGGGAGGGTCTGTCCAGATTTAGACACCAAATCTTCCTTTTCTGAAAAAATACAAAAGAAGCAAACTATTATTGAAATAAGGTAAAGCAATGCTGAGAGAGAGTGTACAAAAATATGCTTCAGCCCAGTGACCTTCAAATCCATCCTTCAATTTGTGGTGTCCTACAACGTTTAGATACATACTTCAAATAACTCTAGGTTAATAATACAGTGATTAGCAGGACTCTGGAGAACATATTGAGGAGGTGATCCAGCCATTTCATTCAGTGGAGCTGGACTAGGTACACAACTAAAAGTTGCAGGACACGGGACCTTTAGGACAAGAACTGAAGAACCCTGCCTAAAACTTGAAAATCAATGGTGTAAAATTATGAAGCCAATTAAAGCATCAAAAGCTTTCTATTCATTTGCAAACTATTTAGTAACTGAAAAAACGAATATTAAGTATATAAAAACACAATTAGAGAACAACTGAAATGCAACAATATAAAGAAAACCCACACAATGGGTTAGATTAAATTTAAAAATGCCAAATCATAAAAAAATTGCAACAAGTCATCTAAAATGTGCTTGTTTTTTGTTTTTTCAGGTCAAAATGAAAGTTGTTGTGCTCTTTCTTAAATCAGACAAAGGAAAAAAAGGAGTAGCCACAATAAACTTTAACCAAAAATGTCAAACAAAAGGTTTTTATAAAATGTTTTTATTCGTGTTTCTGGACCCATCTGTCCATCAAAAAGAAAAAGTTCTGTACATGAATTTATTTAAAGTAAACATTTCCCATCAATAATTTGTTGCATTCAAAAGTTTAAACATCTTAAGTTACATTTAAAGACAAAGTCAATTATTTTACAAAAACACGTCTATGATTTAGGAGTTTTTTAAAGCATACAGTTGCATTGAATAAGTAATTTTAACAGATAGCACCCCAGAGGTTGCATTCTGGATCTTACGAGTTAAAGTATATTTTCTCCACTACTGCTGCATTTTGGATTTCTGCTTTCTGACTGCATCTCAGAGTGGCCTGCAGAGCCAATATGAGCTCTTCCTCTCTGGTTCCCAGTGAATCTGATAGACTGCCCAGCCCCCATAAAGAGATTACACAAATTTATGCAAAGCCTGTAAATGATTTATAGTGCGCAGAGCAACAAAGGCCTTCTTTTTTTACAACACAGAGGACAAGACGAGGAGTAAAAAGCAAGAGACACTCAGACCAGCAGATGTCTGCATGCTCACAGCCTCCAACAGTATTGCAATGTTAGACATGGAATAACGACTTAGACGTTTAAAAAAAATAAAAAAATAAAAAAATGAGGTAACAGTTTTGTTTAAAATGAAAGTGGAGATTCATGATTCTCTTGTGTCTTTTTGTGCTTTTCCTTAACGCTCACAGCCGATTGCAGCAATGATGGAGCTCCATTCAGGACCACAGCACTCAATGCTGGCCTTGGGCGGCATTCTGAGAGAGCTTTTAAGCACTCTAATGTCTTGAGTTCAGTGAAACAAAACAAAGGAAATCCGCGTACATGTGTGTGTAGATTTGTCATGTGTGTCTATAATATGTACGTCTGCATAAGTAGGAGATACTTTGTCGGAGTGAGAGGGTAAAAGGCATCAATGTGTTTGAGCTCTTTACCACCTCCTGTGGCTGTATCACCCTTTTCACCCCTGAGGATCCAGCGTGTGGCTGGGTTTATGCACTATTCATAAAGACATCTCAGTCAGGAAGAAATGGGCTCATTATTGCCTGGCAATGATGGGATATATATTTGCTTTGTGGGTATTGCAGTGATGGATTTGTGAGTGGATGTGTGCAATATACAGTAGATAATGTGTTTAGGTGCTAACAAAAAGGATTGAGCAGTCAACTGGAGATGGTGTGTTTTTTTTTCAACCGCTCACATAAGATGAATTAAATTGTCTGTATAATTAAAATAAATATTCAAGTTGCCTGAATGCAATTCACACCAACTCCTAAAACATATCATTCACTCTCTTAAGAAAAGAGCTGCCTTGATTTTTTCAAATGATATAGCCAAACAGCAAATTCATCCAACCACGTATTGTCTGCACCAACTTGTTCTTGTAGGGTAACGGTTGACTGGTGCTTATCTCCAGCAGTCATTGGACAAGTGCCAGGGTTCACTCTGAACAGGTCACCAGTCCATCACAGGGCAACAAGGAGACACACAGGACAAACAAACAAATTAGGTCTTATTAAAATATACAAGGATTCTGCATTGAATTTGCATTTTATTTCCTTAGGCAAACTTCACCACTGAACGGCCAGCTGGAAAACTACTATCAGAAGCAGTGCACACTATGAATTACTATGGAGTAGTGCAGGAGTAGTACTGCTGCTCTTGTACTAACTATGCAAATAAACTAGGAAATAAGATAGACTAGGGATAGAGTGATAACAATAATTCCCCAAAAGTAGAACCACAAAAAAACAACAAAAAATTATAACAAAACATCCAATTACATAAAAAAAACAAAATAAACCACAATATTATTTGCAACATACACCACCAGTTCACAACAAACTACTCCTAAAAAATTTTAATTAGATAAGTAAGCCTTCAACCAACCATCAATATTCCCTTACCTTTTATAACAAGCTGATAAACTGCCATTACCAATTAGGTCACAATATTCTGGAAAAGCCGAACTAGTTGCCAGGAATATTTTCACCGGTCTCACTAAAATGCGACGAGCGACCAGGAAATTTTATTTTTTGCACAGACTTGATCCCTTTCCAAGCCTACTTGACTACAACCAACCTCAAAATAACGCCTTGCGTATCCCAAATGGTCCAAATCACATTGATACCTTTTAGGTTTAATAAAGCTCAGATATTCTGCACACCAAATGAAAAGATAACACTAACTTCAATGCTGTATTCACAACGCAAGCAGTTTTGGGCATCTGGAGCATCAGGTTTACATGCAAAGACAATGGTGGACACGCATCGAGAGGGCGTTCAGGGGGCATTGAGAAGTAGGCGCGTTTTGTGTTGCACATAAGGCATTTTGAGCATTTGACGCGTCTGACACGCCAGATATGTCAAAGCACTGGAGTTGGAAAAATCTGAACTTTGCCACTGAATGCTTGAGCATCAACCAATCAGAGAGACCCTGCTACGTGACATAGTGACACATTTTCCAATGGAGCAGAAGACCAAGAGCCTTGAGGTGATGATGTTGGATAAATCTATTATTGCTGTTTTCTCTAATCTGGGTTGGATGTAAAAAGCGCTGAAATCAACCCGTCAGCGCACAGCTCCTTGGGTAAGTGGTGACACTCATCAAACTCAGAATGCTGCTGAATGTATGTGGGTGGATCCAGACACAAGGCAGCCGACACAGACTTTCTCTTGCTTTTCTTTATTAAAGAAAAGGCCATTGAAGAGACCAGGAAAGTGAGAATGTGCTTGGCAAGCACGTTTCAACTCTAATAACAACTTGCTGCAAGATTTCTGCATTTATTTCAGTAAAATACCAAAACTAAGTATTAATTGTATCCCTTAGATGTTAAAATAAAACTACAACATTAAAAGGTTCCACAATTACAATAACAACACTATTTTCACTATTTCTACCAACTATGGGGCTTTACTTTATGTAACTGGTTGTAATTGTATTTTTTATCTGGCTCAATTAAAAAAACACTGTTTAAAAAATGTGTGTACTTTGACCACCAATCAATGTTGCTTAAAGTGTTTAAAGGCGAAAAGGCTGCTAAAACAAAAGAAACATTATGTATTGTTTCTATGCCACTGATCATTTTAGGGTAACTCCAAAATGTTTCACGCTCAAACTGGGAATGATAAGAAGCCTTTGAAACAAATTTAGACAATGTTAAATGTTTTACTACTTAAACAGCAAAGGAAGGTAAACTTTCATTCCAAAACCAATCTCCGTTCTTTATTCAGTTGTTGTTGAAATGAAAAGCCCACTTGATGAGTGTATTGCATTCTTTTTTATTGCTGGATGCAATTCCAAATGCATATAAAAACAAACAAAATATTGATGATCAATAGCCTCTCATGCGTAGTTTTAGATTTAAGAACCAAAAACATGCATAGTAAATGGACTGCAGGTGGTTATCCTTCCGTTTCTTGATGCAGTGTGAAGTTAACACAACAACATGTAGTCTGAGGTCAAAGGTTTGGTGGTTCTGGAGTCCACGGGGAATATATCCAGATCCTGGGTGAGTTTGTCCCCTAATTTTCTTTCAGCGTGTCCACTTTATCCCTCCCAGAAACCCCTGCTGGCTGTTCAATCAAAGCCTATGAAGTCTGCGTCAGGTCAGCGGTCGCCTCGGCTCCTGAAAAGTACCACTGCTGACCAATGGACTGTGACCACCATACCTCCCCCCTTTCACTCCTACCTCAAATGCATGGAGTTACCAGGTGCAGCCCCCCACTCTTCCCCTGTCCTCTCAGCCTGTCAACCCCTCTCCCGCATCCACCCCCTTTAACCCTGGCCTTGAGACAGCATTGTCTGGGTGAACAATGGACTCATTGTTACCTCAAGGTCACAAGGTATTGTGAAGGTTGTGCACCAGGGGCTGCAGAGGTGACCCTGACAGAACGCCATGGCCAAGCCTCAGATACAGAGACACACTCACACATGGTCAGTGATTCCCAAACCTTGTTGCTCCGTCACGGCTTCAGGTCACAAGGTGACGAGCAGAAAAAAACATTCTTGCATCTCACAACTGCTAATAATCCACTCATAATACCTCAAGATTTATTCTTTCATTCGAAGGCTGGTGACAATAACATTGTTTGAATTACAAATTAAACTGAAGAGTTCTACCTTGTAAGAAACTAAACAAGTCCAAGCAAAAAGTTTTTGAAGACAAAAACTCTGGCATGCTGTGTAGGCTAGAATTTCAACTGAGGGGTTTGTTGATGTAAGGCAACACTCAAACAATCTGGTTGTCAGAAAACCTTCCCTGACCCATACATAATGTTGCCTAACAGCAAATAGAAAAAAAATGTAGGCAAGGCAATTCAATTTTTGAGGCAGGTCTCCAGCAACAGGGGAGAACCAATTGCTTTACATGTGGAAAATCAAGCAACAATTTTACATTTCAGGTGCAGTTATTGAAAATGACGACAGTTGAAGGACAGACCTTCCAATGTTGCAGATGTTTGGTTCTGACTTTGAGGATGCAGAGTAGACTTGAACCCGAGTTGTCTGGAAGTATGATGTGACAACAGATATTACACTATATTTTGTTGCAAAGCTTTTATTTTCATGAATATTTTTATAGATATTTCAAAGTTTCATTTAAAACAGTCTGTAAATCACAATACCTTTTAAGTTAGAGTTCCAAGTGGACCCTCTGTATTTAGTGAAATAGAGAAAACTTAGGTTTCCCCAACCTCCTTGACTTCTAAATCCTACTGGGACCTGATGCTTCTTGAAAAATGTTAAAGTTTTCGTTTAATGGCTGCTGAAGTTGAGGGGATCTTCGTATACTTGCAGACTAAATTTTTTTTAGCTCCTACTAGCACAGGCTGATAACTTTCCCCAACTTAAGACAGATCTACAATTGGGCAAAAAGAGCATGTAGTGTTGCTTTAGCTATAGCGCTACAACTCAGCCTCTGGTTTCTTATGGATTAAGATCGCTGTCAAAAAGGTGTAAATTTGACTGAACTTTAACAATTCTATCAGTTTAAGACTACATTACTTCTTGACTTCCCCAGTGTTACTCTAGCTTTTATCTTTGCCTTCTCATAGTATCTCAGAGTACTACATTTAACCTAACTTTATTAACACTTCTACTTATGTGGGTGTATTGTGGCAAAGGTGGTAGCATTCTTGCCTTGCTGTATGAAGTTCCTGGGTAAGAATTTATGCTCAGACTTTTTTATGCATGAAAGTTGCATGTGTGCTTTCCCTTCTATAGTTGTTGTACCCAAAGTTCTGCTGAAATATTTTTCAGTCTGAGAGTATGAATCTAAAAGCTGTGAGTGCATACTCTTATGAATACAATTTTAATTTTTATAACTGTGAACTCTTTTATAACTTCCTCTGTGGACACGAATTCAACGTTGTAGGTACGAGTAAAACATTGTTACGATGACCTCAGGGCGCGGAGTAATTGATCCGCGATTTCATCAAAGACAGCCCCCTCCGGGGTGGAGTAACCACTTGTTTTTATAGAGATATATGTTGATCTTATCTGTGATACTTCACCTGAGACTGTTGCTCCACCCGGTCCACTGTCTTCCGCCATTTTTAAATTTGGAGCGGGCTGTGTTTCATGAGGTCGCGGATCGATTAATCCACCTAGTGAGGTCATTGTAACAATTTTTTACTCATAGTGTCCACAGAGAAAGGGAAAGTTCATAGTCGTAAAAATTAGAGTTGTTTTCATAATACTTTGCAATCACAGCTTTTAGATTCATACTCTCGGACTCACAAATATTTCTGAAGAATTTTGGGTACAAGAACCTTATTGACATTTAAATACAAATACGAATGTTAGAGTTGTGCATACACCTGTTAGACAGCGATCTTAGTCCATATCTTCTAGCTCCCTCCACAAGTTTCAAGAATCAGTTTCTTGATTCTTCAAATCTTGATTCACAAGTTAAGAAAAGAGGACCATTGGGTTATTTTTTCTCTCTAAATTGCCCCCAGGCATGGGTGTGTGAGTGTGTGTTCGTGTTTGTTTGTCCTGCTCGTCTCCATGTTGCTCTGTGATGGACCAGTGATCTTTTAAAGGTGTGCACCGCTGCCCGTCCAATAACTGCTGATAATATACACAATCTTACCTATCAAGGATATATTTCGAATATTTCTTAAAAGAAATAAATTGATTTCCAATTTCCATATAGAAAACCTTTCTGTTTCTACCTTAATGCACTTTCTACAGCTCTGAACCTGAGAACAACCTTTCATGCGATTGATTTTATTCATGTAATCATGAAGTTATGAAATAAACATGGCCAAGCTTCTATAAAAAAACATGGTTCTCCTGCCAACTTCACTTCAGTGGTCTGAAGAGAGTCGCTGTCTGGACGGTAAACATAATCTTACCAGAAGCAAGGGCATGTACATGTGCGCAGAATAAAAAAAAAAAAAATGTGTGTAAAAACAAACAATTTACAAGTTATTTGCTCTAAATTCCTGAGGTCTCTGATTTTTTTGTTTCATAATAATAAATGTTAACTGACTGGGAATGTCTCGGTTCTCATGTAATAAATAATAATCTCATCGATCAATTTTGTGACAATGGACGAAATTTTGATTTCAAAAGTGGGGGGGACGAGTATTTTTTAACTCTTTGAACTCGCCGTTAGGTGGTCTCGTGGTTCATGTAGCTCCGTATAGGTCCAAACATCTCACGTGTAGTCAGTTTGAACGGCTTCTGGTGCAAAAACGAGTTTTTTCACTGTCCCCGACAAGTTTACTTAACTAACATGAGAGTAGGGCCACAGCGTTTCATAACGTACAAAAAACGTAACAGAAGTAAAAATAACTATTGTAAATGAAAATATGTTGCTGTATATGTTTTGATTGAAGACCTGGGATGAATGCTTAACTTTTGCCGAAGACATAATTATTATAATTTTATGCTTTGATGCAAGCTTAGTTGGTTGTGCTTGTTGTCTGAGAACTTTTATTTGTAATTCACTGATTGAAATCTTCATTTTATTGAAACCGTTTCTCGATTAAATCAGATTACATGACAAAATAACTCAGTTGTGCAAAAATAAATGACCAAACAATTTATTGTAAAATATGTAAAATGCACACAAAAAAAGAAAGTAAAATGCAAAACAAGCTTTAATATAAATTACTTTTATCAACTTACCGTAGAACACACTTACGAATGCACTACGTCCAATACTAGAACTGCTGGTGTTTGGAGCTATAAGCAGCTACATGCTTCTTTCTATGGAAGTCAATGGGAGTGTCCGAACTCTCTCTCTATGGTGCTGATGGTAACGTTAGCTTCTAATGAGTGACGGTGGAGACAGCCAATCACACAGAGATCCAAACAACAGTGAGCCAATCAACTGCTGGTGGGCGGTCTAAACTCAGAGAAGCGGGCTTCAGCTTGAGCGGTTGTTTCCCACCTGGTCCTAGTGCTGACAATTTTATTATTTTTGGACAGTAAAAAGTGGAGGGGACCAAATCGGACATTTGAAAAAGTGCAGGGGACATGTCCCGTGTCCCCCCCAAAAAATTACGTCCGTGTTTGTGACACCACACTAAAGTGTGAACTTTTTTAATTTTGTGAATTAAAGTTACAGCGTCCATCGTTTTTACCTGCATATCCTTGCATTGTTGAGCTGGTGCCTAGATCAAGCGGCAATTGAGCCGGATGCAGGTTGTTACCTTTGACTGTGAGAGAAAATAAAATGACCTAGTGAAACCCCATGCAGGCACATACAGGGCATACAAATCTCTGTGTAGAAATGGAGGAGTTTCATGCTGCAGTCATCACTCCTGATGTTATTGATTTTATTGATGTTATTAAATGTAATATAAACAAACATTAGGACGTGTTTTTATTTTATTTTGTTAAAACATGTTTTAAAAACTCTTAGTAGCAAAGAAGAGAAGTGCTAAATCATGGAATAGCATTAATCAGTGTAATCCAGCTGCTCTCCTCTACTGGTATTTCAGTGTTTAATGCAGGGTTGTTGATTGATAACCCATCTGCCTATCTCCCTTCCATTAAGGTGATCATCTTACATACACAAACTACATCTTCCTGTTGAATGGAGAGAGGAACAGGTTATTTTGCGTTAACATATATGCTATGTGTAGCTAGTGTGTGTGGGTGTGCTGAAAACAGCATGGATAAAATGATTTCCTTCTTTCCTGCAGAGATGTAAATGCTCACACCCAGCTTGACATTTTTCTTGTAAAAAATATTCCTTTTCTGCCCTAAGTTTATTTTTC
Source organism: Orestias chungarensis (assembly GCA_032876305.1). Lineage (NCBI taxonomy): Eukaryota > Metazoa > Chordata > Actinopteri > Cyprinodontiformes > Cyprinodontidae > Orestias > Orestias chungarensis. The sequence goes on along the minus strand of JAVLVB010000173.1, from coordinate 3,927,748 downwards.
TAATGAGGTAAAAGTGAAAAGAAAACATTTTCTACACAGGAATGGAAAATTAAGTTGAACTAAACATTTTTAGTCAAAACCTTGCACATTATTAACACCTGCTGTTATTCTCTGAATCAAAAACAAAATAATGCTGATAAAATGAGGAAATATATAAGTCTATTAAGACAGTGGGTGCATGTAAGTTGCGTTTTAAATGATAATCCAATTAGTACATGTTTTAAATGCAGACAGAAAGAAATACATTGCTGAGCAGTAATAGAAGCCAAGTTTCTCATATGTCTCTCTCTGGTGTGTCTCATCTTTCCTTGACCACATTCCCTGTGTTGTCCTGCTCAAGCCAGGTTTTGGCCAGTCAATTGAAGCAGCAATGTGGTCACTTAAACCACTTTTAGAAAATAAAATCAGCATTTCTACATTGCCTTTAAACAAAAGGAAGTATGACATGGGTTAAAATGTCATGGTAGGCAGCTTCTCTGACTTGGTCTTGGTAAAACAGAGTTGACCAACACCCGCAGATGACATGTTACTGCAAAGTATCACTGACCGTGGAAACTTTGCATTGTTCTTTAACTCTTTCATCAAATTCTTGGACCTTGATTTCAAATTTACCTACAATAGAAAACACTGCTAAGCCTCCATCAATCCTTTCTACCTCCTTTGATCAGGTGAGATGCTTCAAATATTTCAGTTTCAAAAGATGCTAAACAAAGTGAATGCAACAGTTGGAATCTATGTCCTGAATAGGTTTATTATACAATGGCTCGAAAAGGAATGATTCATTTTAAACTTGCAATTATTCCTGTTGCTTGCACATCTTTTCCGTCAGATTTTCTGTTTCCAATTGACTTTCTACTATTTTTTATTTATTTTTTTGTGAGTGCATGCTTTACTTCTATCTTACACTTATCATGGAGGGTTGCAATGACTGTTGCACAAATGGGAGGTCAGTAGTCTTTCCCTTAATTGTGTAAGAAACACTAGGGAAACTACAACACATTTATGGATGTTTCCTAAAATCATTTTATTGTTCTTTTGTAATTTTCTAATTTTCCTGTGAATTGAATTAACCTTATTTTTTAAGTTTAGAATTCAAGTTATTCACTTAAAAAAAACAAAAAAATACTTTTTTGTAACGTTTATATAGTTAGGCAGATCAATCTATTCTTTTGATATAAGAATTATAGGGAAGATTAAAGATAAAATGCATTTTTTTAAAGAATGTAAGCAAAAGTTAAAATTGGTCGATCGCTCGATTGCTGATATTGGCATGTGAGCTCACCGCTGGGGTCACACAGGGTCTAATGGGTAAACTGGGAGGAGATGAGGTCAATAGCTAATTATGGCTCTAAAACATTGGCCAGGTCAGCAAGGTCAAATGACATCACAAGGGCACATTAGTGTATTGTAAAGAGATGTCTATTGAAGGGGAGGTAGACCTTTGACCTGCAGTAAAACAGCTGATTAGCTGGATCAGATCATCAATGCCTCACAACACAACTCTGTTGTTTTTGATCATCATCAAATAGTCACACTTAGTGTGCATTGTGTGTGGTCATTAAAGTATTTTATTCCTTTCAAAAACGTATTTTTCAATATCAAATTCTAAAGTCAGCGTTTGTAACGTAAAACATTTGTCAAGATTGTCACACTATCAAAGGGAGAGGAATGTGGTCCACTGTAATGCTAGAAAAAGGGATAAAATATCAATGTATTGCAGAGCAGCAGTTGCTGAGCTCCTGACAGCTCTCATCAGCTGAGCTGGAGACACACTCACCCTCATCTCCATATAGGCTTCAAAGTTTTAGGAGTTAAACCTAAAAAGTACTCATTTCTGTATTTATTTTGTGCAAATACATGTACAATACATACATACTTTTGTATGTTGCCAAGGTCTGACAGGTGGTCTTATATTTTACGTCCAATGACTTAAAAAATATCATCTACAGTCTTATCTCCGATTTTGAGGCTATAGCCAATCAGCAGCAACGAAAATAAAAGCTGCTCCTGGATTGGTCGTTTTGTAAAAATAATAGCATGGTAAGTGGGATGGAATCTGGGCATTTTAGCTTTCAAAATTGCCTGTTGATTACAATATTTTAGATATTTTAGCACAAAAACATGCACATAGGTGATTATTCTCAACTAATCAACCAAATAATTTATCTAAATCGGTGAATACTGGACCTCGCATAGCCAGGGGCTCATTGTACTTTCCCAAGTAATTGAATTAATGTCCATTTTGGATAAATTGATTCCTTAAAACTGTCATGATAAATTATTGAAATTGTTTTGGTTGCTTTTGTAGGGAAAAGGCATCTCAGAGACCTGCCAGGGACATTCGGCTGTACAAGCCTTCTCTACACACACAGTCTGGTGCCTGTGTGTGTAGAGATCTCAAAATCACTGAAAAAAGTTTGATTATTTGTCCCGTTCAACCAATTTTATGTTTGGAGCTAACTCGTGTCATTGTAGGATGTAGAAACAAGCATGCACATCCTTAAAATTATGTTGGAGATGTGCTAAACACAAATGTGTCCTACTAAGAGACTGCAAATGCCTCTGCAGAACATTGTCAATGTGAAGCCGGACTGTCTCGCACAAGAGAAACGTGTTGAATGTGTCCTTCGTATAATAGTCTCTCGCCTCCCCGTTCACACCACCGGGGGAATCTGAAGCCCATCTTTAGTTTGGAGCTCATTAAGCTGATTATGCTTGTAATCTCTGATGGCAGTCAGAATAAAGGAGGGAATGCTAATAACTGGTTGGTTTCTTTGGCCCTGTTGACTGCCAAGACAGTAGAGAGAACACTGAGTTGTCTGTTCTACGATAAGCAGGTAAGCATGTCTGACCAATATTAGCGCTTAAAAGGAGCTAGTTCATGTATTTAATGAGAAAACACAAAACAGAAAAACACAGTGGAGAAGCCTGAAAATCTCACTCATCTCCATATTTTATGCCTTTCCATCTCTCGTTGCGAGTTAGTTTCTTCTGATCGCTATTCACACACCACACATACTCCTTTGTCTGTTTCTTGTCAGAAGGTTCATGACATGACTGACAGCTCTGACAATGGCAATCAGCTGCAGCTCTGCAAGGTCACCCTCCATGGTTTGACCGTGATTGGCTACAGCGCCTCTACCTGTCGCCTTTGTCTGCTTTGATCACCGCATGTTGGTGAACATCTGTGTGTGTGTGTGTGTGTGTGTGTGTGTGTGTGTGTGTGTGTGTGTGTGTGTGTGTGTGTGTGTGTGTGTGTGTGTGTGTGTATGTGTGTGTGTGCTTGTAGAGCTATCTACAGTCAATCGCATCGCTTGGCAGCTTTCTGATGTTTGTGTTTTGTGTGTGCGTGTGCTTGAGGGAGACATAATGGGGTTAAGTTGGGAGGGAAAGGAAGGTGGTTTAAATTCAAACTGAGACAGGCCACTAATGAAGCTAATTAAATCAGAGGAAAGTCAATTAAAAATGTATGTGTGTCTGCTCAACAGATATAGCGAAGCTAAGTGGCCCAACAGGCCGTGTCTTTGGGAATCTTTTGATATTTTCTACATTTATTCTGCTGCACACTGACACCATGAAATCAAAAAAAAACTTTAATTTGTATCTCAGAAAATGTATTTTGTGCTGCCTGTTTACGTCTAGCATGCATTTGAGTTTTTTCTACGAATAATCAGAAAAACATGGCTGTGTATTCGGCCCCTTTTACTTTGACATCCCATAAAATTCATCAAAAAAACCTGCTTTCAGAAATGCCCAAATAGTAGCTAGTGTCCACCTGATGATCCTTGTTTGAATTCAAAACAGGTTGTACTGATTGTAGTTGGTTTCTCTGTACTTTAAGTTTAGAATAAAATGATCCTCTGATCAGAACAAAACCACATTCAAACGTTTAGCCTACAAGCAAAAGACAACTAAGACTCCACATCACACCTATGGAGAAACATGATGCTGACAGCCGATTTACACCTCTGTCATGGCCTAAGGGGGTCCGTATCGCTTTAACCGGCATTAAGAAACTTTGAGAAGGGTGGCAGGAACCTTGCCACACAAAACAACTGATTTACGGCATAGGTCACTTCCCTATGATGATGTTTTTCAACATCATCATATAACATTGTTTCACCACAATTAGGTGCATTACCTCATCGCTATTCATCCTTCACACAGACACTGGAAACAGAATTGTACTTCAATCCAACTGCAGGCCCCTGGGAGATCAGGATTTTAGGATTCTATGCGCTGGTCCTCAAGGAAAATGCAGTAAAACACTACTGCTTTTGTCCATATCGGGCCGTCAAAGTCGACTAAAACTGTAAGCTCTTTAGTGTTGCTTTAGAGATCGAGACCGGGACAAGAATGCCTTAAGATCAACAAGGCTTGTAGAAGCCAATCAAGTAACATCCAGGGACTGACACAGTCTGGTATTGAAGGCCATGGTGCAAAGCTGAAAAATAAATCACACCGTTCAGATCTGAGAAGATGTTAAAGGGGGGAAACTGTGGACTTAGACAAATAAAAACAAAAAATGGATGTTTCCTCAACCAGGCCAAGAAGAAAGCAGAGAGGAGCCATAACAAAGATCATATGAATTCCACTCAAAATCAGGTTAGCTGCACTTCAACAAGAATCCTATGTCAAACACAAACTATAGGTATAAGGCAAGATATAAACAGTTTACTTCTTACGTTCCAGAGCCGAAAAATGTTCTAATTATTTTTGCTTTCTTAGTTATATCGTGTTTAATATATCAGACAAAATTTAATTGTAAGACAATTACAATTAAGGTTCCGAAAGTTGAAAATCTAAATCAGGAACTATTACTGATGATTTCATTTACCAATAGAAAAAATTAAAAGAATGTTAAATATCCAGGTGTTCACAAGAGATCATAGATTAAGCAGATTGATCATTATCGATGAATGGCTTATAATCATGAACTGAAAGGTTATTGAACTTTAGAAACAATCACAAAATCATCTTGCAGTGAAACCACGTCTTAAAACACGACGGAAATAGTCTTTAAAAATCGGAATCGATCAAATTTTCTTTCCCCAACAATTTTATGGACTGTAAATTTTGGATTCTCTGGTGGGAGATCACAACCACTTCATACAAAAATCACATGCGAGGTATCATAGGGTCCAACTTGTTTCCTACATGCTCCAATTAACTCAGAATATAAAAAGTAACCACATGAATTTCTATAGCTATGCAGATAATACACAATTCTACATTACATGTCATCAGGTGACTATGAACCCACCTAACTGTTGAGCAAATGCATAGAACAAAAACACATTAAGTGTTTGTGCTGCACAAATCTGACACCCATTTGCTCGGAGTGGTTCTTGATTAATATTTAGTTTAACAGAGATTAATTATAGTCTTGATTACTGTTTTACTTTTTTACTTTTCTTTATTTTGCCTGTTTAATAAATTCATATTTTTTGCTTCATTGGCGATATTTTTTAGGCTCATGTCTCCTGGCAGACGACAGCAGAGGTCTCCAATAATTCAGATTTTTGTCCACAAATGTTGATAGTGATATCCATTTACCAGTTTCAGCTAGCCACCTCACAAGGTCCTCTGCTTGTGTGATGGGGTTTTTGCACCAAAGATAAATTATAAACAGGCAACAACGATTACAGAAGTTTTGCAATTTTATGTGAGCTCACTCTTTAGTGTCTGTAAAAACAGACAGGTTCACTGACATTTTTTTTCTTTCTAATGATTTGAAACCGTGAACATGAAAAATGGTCTTTTCCTTTTTTTTCTTTTTTTTAAGCCCTCAAAGCTTCTTCAATCACCGATGGCGCTCTACAGAGCCAGCCACAAAGAGTGTTCCACTTCCCTGCCGCCAGATTTTCCCTGTGCCCCCGCTGCTGCCTTGACCTATCTGACCCTTCTTGCTGACCTATGATCTCTCCCCACATGATAAGTGTCTGTGATCTTTGACCTATCTGGATAATTAAGGAGTTATGACTCTTGGGAGACTGCATTGGAAATGTGTCATTGATGATTAGTATGTCAGTATGAAGTAAGATGGCTGAAAAGAAAAACATAGTTTTTCTTCTTTTGTTGCAAACTTTTATGATATCTTTACAGTGGAAGGAGTCTTTTATTGTCAATGTTTTTATTTTTGCCAACCTGGCAAATTAAACTAACTAAAGCATTGCTCGTTGGATTGATAATGTGGTTTGATCTGATTCACTGTGGTTTCTTTGCTGCCATTAAGAGTTCCCTGTGGGACTGCTGACCTTTACATTATATTCACAACTACTAATGGTCAAAAACCCAATTACTCCACGACTACAACTTTTTAAAGCCAATGAAATATTTAAAGAGGACATAAACATATGTTTTCTTGGATTCAACTAACAATAACAACAAAACGTATTCTTTCCTTAAGCTGTCCAGAACATTTCAAGCCTATCACCTTATTAGAGGCACCAACAACAACATACCCTGAAAAGATATATGGATACAGAAAATGAAGAATGCATAAATGTATTACAGTATATTTACTTCGATATACAGTACATCCATTGATCTAAACACATTCATTCTTAAGAGTCGCCGGGGCTGCAGCTGCAATTGGGTCCTTGTACATCCTTTACAGGTCTTCAGTCCATCACAGATCCACTCCAATATTTAAACTGCCATTATTAATGTTTCTGGGAACTTTTGATTGCTAATCCCTTTTTCCGCGAGATATATATTATACCAGGTTTCAGTTATAACCATTAGAGACAATCTACATGCAAATCATTTGACAAGCAGGAAAAGAAAGCATCATACCAGTTTTTGTTCAACTCCATTAGGACTTTTACTGAAACTGGTGTGCTTTGGCTACAAACCTGTTTAGCTATTTGCTACAGAGGGACCTCTAACAGTATGGTGCCAGTGGTTATTTTGTTAAAGGCATTTTTTTTCCTCAGTGTGGAATATTTTTAGATTCTGACTAAATTCCCTCAAATTCTTTTTTTTTTTTATGTTAACACACTAATGCTGAAATGGATAAAGATAAAAAAAGAAAATCAGAGCTTCAGGAAAAGATTGCCTAATCTGGTAATCTGTCACCAGTTCAAATATAATATAATATAATATAAATTCTTTTTTTTTCAAAACATTAAAGAGCTTGTGGTTTATATATGAGTTTGCCCATTCCATGTTTTTACATTTATCATTACATATACTACAGATACACGCCACATATTTGACAAAAAAAATGTATCCCTGAATAAATCTTTTTATTAAAATGCGTTAAAGAAAAGCTGAGTAAGATGGGAAAGTTTGATGGAAAATGTTAACCAGAGAACCGGAGAGGTATGAAGAGCAAAGCACATTATAAGGTTTGGGGGAGATTAAAAAAAGACAGGATCTTCAGATAAGATCACAGCTCCAAGAGTTACAACACAGATGTATGCAGGACATTTACTGCAGTTGTCATATTTCTGGTGTTAATTCACTCTCTTAGGGAGAACAACAAATGGGCTGAAGCTTTGTGGTCCAAATGAAAGTAAAGTTTGCACTTTACGCATAAATCAAGGTTTCAGATACTTGAGTTAGACTGGAGAATCATAGAATGCAAGCTGATTTTGGTCAAAATCAAATCAGGTCTAAAGTAAGAGAAGTCTACTATAAAACTGTAGACCACTCTATGCTTCCCTCTTCTTACTACCAGAAAGATGATTTTAGAAAAGGCCACCCTGTCCAAACTACCAACACCTGCTTTAATTACCCAAACCTGTGGATTGATCAGTTGGCTATCAAACCAATTTGACTTAAACCAAAAATGTAGACAACCAGATGGAGGCTTTTAAACCAACTGGGTTTGAACAAAACCACACATTCATGGCCTCAATGTCACTCTGCATCAACTCAAGCCAAAGAGCTCATTAGTTATGGTAGTATACTGTAGGGCCACAGATTTTATAACATTTTATTTTAATTTTGGAATTCTTTACTAGCCTTACAACAACATCAACTGTACCAAACACTTAAAACATACAATTACATGAGTAATGAATCAATAGAAGGTAGGCTTTAAGTTTTAATATCAAATGTATTGTCTATACCTTCTTGTAAGATCTTGAGTATTAATGCAGTGAGATATAGCTTTTTTTCCATCTTTTCCCAGCTCTCATTAAAAGTTTATTGTTTTTCCCTAAAAACTTTACTTCACCTCATTTACCCGGATTGAAACATGTCGATAGTGAACATTTTTTCCAAGGATCGAGTTGGAGATGGTAACCTTAGGTCACCAGGTTAACCTCACTAAGCTGTAATTCATCTGACATTTTCACATGCGCTTAATCGCCGCTCATTCTATAATAGGGCACATTGTGCTCTTAATGGCAGGAAATGTCAAGTCAGCTTTTAAAGGGGAGGATCTCTGCAAATTGCTTTGCTTTTAGATGAAAATATACACCTCCGTCCACAGATGGGGCTCTGAGGCGCCGTCGGCTCTGTTGACGCGTGTGAGTTTTCTACCTGATTTGAAGAAATCAGGTAGAGAAGAAAGGGGAAGCAGAGGTTGAGCTGTGACAGTTTTCTTCGCAACATTTTGCATGCACCTATGTCAGCGCAAAACATATAATTTACCACACGCTCTCATTTAAAGGTGAGGGCCGATGGCTGAGTTAGATTAACGGGAGTTTTATTGTTTTTCGTGTTGTTTGATGTTCTCTGGAACACTTGAAGTCAGCTTTGAAGCATTATTTCAAACTTTTTGACACACTGATTAATACGAATAGTGACACTAAAGACGGGAAAGGACAAAGAAATTATAATAAACACTTGGCCAACCTGAGCTATTACAGTGTAAGAGATGTAATTAAAGACTGCCTCATTGTGAGGTGACTCATGTATGTCATAAAAGTTCCTCCTGCAGAAGTTTAATGCATGTTTTTTTTTCTTTAAACGGTGAGTTATGCTGGTTGTACCTGTGCAAATACCTCTCTTGAATTACAAAAGCAATAGTTTTTCTCTCCCATCTATTTCCAACTGCTTTAAAAAGGCAATGAGTTAAGGCAATCAAAATACCTCACAAACTCAAAGATAACCTTGAAAGACAAGGAACAAAAAGTAAACAAAAAATAATAATGTGTGAAACAAACAAAGAAATTATTAGGATGCTGCAAGGAAGAAGAAGTGAAGAAAGGGGAAAAAGGATGAGAGTAAATGACATTTCGGGGCCACCTTGGCCACCTGATTGTTCCAAAATGAGAGCAATGACCGACCCGGGAACGAAAAGAGGAGAAAAGAGAGAAAAATCAATACAGCGCAATTAAACACAAAGCAAGCCTCAGTGGAGTTGAAGGAATTTGTTATTTATTAAATCCACTCCCCGACTGTTCCCCTTCCAACCCCCCACCCCCACCCCACAAACACAGACACACACACACACACACACACACACGCACACACGCACACACACACACACACACACACACACACACACACACACACACACACACACACACACACACACACACACACACACACGCACACACACACAAAAAAACAACCCATAACTCCCTTCAGTCTGTAATGCATGAGCTGACCCTGCGTCTTGTGTCCTCTCTCCAGGTAATCTGACCTTTCTTGGTTCAGACTGGACTGAAACGATTGAATAAAAGAGCGGGAAAGTCAGGAGTGTCCTTTCTTATTGATCCAAGCCCACGGTCGGCTCGGCAGCAGGACACGTGTTGCTTTGGCAAGTACTGAGTCAGTCTAAAACAGTTTTTAACATGAAAGAGTTTTTTTAAAATATATTCCTAAAAAATAAGTGGATTTTCTTTTTTATTATCTAACAATCTAAAGTGAAGGTGAATAACTTCTGCTTTGTGAACATTGTTATATGCATTTCTTGTCTAAAGACACAAACAAGACTCGAGCCAAGCAAGTCTGATGCAATTTAAATATTATGATGAAAATAGCAAAAAACTGGGTAGCTAGATAGAAAGTACAAATACTCCAATGGCCCAATTGAAAACAAAATACTTTAAAATCTTGTAATTCCTCCGGAACCACCGGAGAATCTATTTAGTACACAAAACCAGTCTCATCCAACTTACCGAGATCAGGATGGATCTTAAAAGTACAGACTTTATATTTTTATCAAAGCGTTTTCAAAATGGTTTCCTTCTTCAAGATTATTTTTCTACATTAAACTTTGCCTGCACAAGACGAATCTTTGTAAATTACCAGTCAGATGCGAATAAGCATATAAAGTATATCTCTTGGTTGTTTTTGTGTCTGTTTCTTTGAGCCCAAATAAATAATTTTGATATAACATATTAAAGTTATGGGTTGCATGGTGAAGCAAACAAAAAAGTCCTGTGTTTCAATCCGGGCCTAGGATTAACAGATCTGTCTGAACTGTCCTTATGTATGAATGAGGGTGAGCATGGCTGTTTGTCCTGTATGACTTTGTGTTGCTCTGTGATGGACTGGCAATCTGTTTAGGGTTTAGAACCACACATGTGGCCTGTTGGTTAGGGTAACAGATGAATAGATGGATAAAGAAGTAAATAAATAGATGAAATGTGCATCTTACAGCTTTTTGTTGTTTCTTTTAGCCAGCAG
>JAVLVB010000173.1:3804437-3917058 GCA_032876305.1 Orestias chungarensis | reverse complement strand
CACACACACACACACACACACACACACACACACACACACACACACACACACACACACACACACACACACACACACACACACATCTCCTCAGCTCCCCTCCTTCTCCCTCCCTAAACCCAGAGGAAATTAGAGGCCCTGTGTCGTTGTTTTCAGTGGACCTTGTTTCTTCTCCTCTTCCTCCTGTTTTCCCCTGTTCACTCCGCTCCGTCTTCCTCTGTATTTGATCCAGGGCCGGGATGGTGAGGCAGGGTGAGTAAATGAAATATTGATCCACTGTTCTCTGGCCTTGCCTTCACCTTGTCCCATGCGCTGAGTTACCGACTCTTCCGTTCTGCTTGTAATAGGAATTATTACAGGAGGCCGGGGCGAGTAATTACTTGGCATGGCAGCGAGGGCGCAGAGGAGGGGCCATCGTATATTTCCTCTAAAGAAGTTATTTACCTCACTTGCTAGCTTCAACCCCACAATGCCTTCTTCCCTCCCCTTTGACCGCCCCTCCTGCTGCAGCCATGTCTCTCTTAACCTTAATTCAATTCTGCTAAATATCATTAATCATTCGAGGCATCATGGAAAGTTTATCAACCTCCAGCTGATCTAAGAGGTTATGAGGCTAAACGGAGAGACCACCCTGTTTATGGATGGATTTCAATACTGCCATAATATCTGATCCAACTACAGTCTAGAAGCCCAATCTTAGTCCACCACCACCTTATAAGCAGAAACATCAAAATATTGTGTCCATAATAGGCAAACCAACCAGTAACAGAAAAAGGTTTATTATTGCTCTATAAATAACAACTGGGTATGCTTTAGAAAAGTTCTTAAGGGTTATAAAATAACTTAGTCCGCGGATAACAACAACAAAATGACCCTGCATATGCAGCCATAGCCAAAGTGGAATAGTTTGTATCAGTATACTTCATTTGTCTGAAAGGCCAGGTCAATAACCAGACACTGTAGACCTGTTGGATAAAGCCTAAAGAGATCCGAGAAAACAAAATTGCCAAAAAGAAAGATAAAGATATTTAGAAAGGCTGCAGAGGTACCACTTCTAAAAAAACGCCTGAATTTTAGTCTGGAATAAAAGCTGAACTCTTGGTAGAGTAAGGGTTATTTTATAGCAAAGACAAAATACATGTTTCTGCTGAATGTCTTTATGGGAGTTTGATTAACCGAGACACGGGGAAAAGCTCTTGAAAGTGTATATTGCTAAGCTTTTGTTGTGGTACTTGGCAGACCACGTGCATCGGTGACCTGCTGTTACGCTGGAGTTTGATGTATTCTTGCGTCTCCACTCAAGGAGGCAGCCATTTGTTCGCGTGATAGATCCACCTAGGCAGCGTCCTTGGCTTAGCTGAAGCCCATCAGCTGAGAAAAAGGTCTGTGATGTCCTGCCGAAGGTCGCCCATGAAACGGGAGAAGAGATAGAGATCATCTATTGTGTAGTGGCTCCTTGACCAGAGACGTAAAACAAAGGCATAGACTGATTGGACCTTCTGCTGCCATCTTTCTATGTTGGTTTGGTCAGAGACATCCTTGGGACGCCCCTCCTTCCACTTCTTAACGTTTCAGGAATTTCTTTTAATGTGAAGAATTCCGCCTCAATGAAAACATTTTAAAAAGACTTCTATCCTTTTTAGTGACTTCATTTAGACGTAGAGATTAGAGGATGTTTTATTCCCCACAGCGCAGTCCTATTAAAAAGAGGCTGACTCTCACAAGCAACATTCTATCAATGCCACTTTAGTTTAAAACCTTAATAATCCTAACAAATAGCCGCACGTCACACAACCTCACATTTCACTTATAACTTTTCACTTCTAAGAAACATTCTGCTCAGACTTAAAGAAAAAAGCTGAACAATAGAGGATGGGAGAACAATTCAAGATTAGGCGTGCTTTGTGTGAGCGGAAGAGAGCTAAACTGTGTATTCCTTCTGTGGTATGGAGAGCTGGGGGTTGGGTAGCGCGGAAAGCCAAACAAAGCTTGCACAAGGAGAATATGCAGAAATTAAAAAACGAGCAGTTTGACCTGAATATACAGCATGTTGCTAAAATAAAAACACTGGCCTAAGTTATTCTGTTTTTAAAAATGTATACTGCTAAGAATTTGAAAAGCATCTAGCATGCTTTCACAAACAGCCTCTTTACGCTGATTCACCTAACTACCAGGTCTTGGGAATCTATCAGAAGGACAGACGTTATTCAGAGCTCAATAAATGTGGCCTTTATTAAAAGTTTAAAAAAAAAACCTTTAACAGAAACGTTTGAAGACTTGTTTATACATCGCGAAGGACACTAGCCGAACATGTTGAACATGTTGCACTTTGGAAAGCTACCACTGCAAATACCCCGGAGCTCAAATCCCCAGAGTTAAATTTGGTGATAGCAGCATAATGACTTTTTCTAAAGCAGGGACAGGGAAACAGGTTTTAGTTGATAAGAAGAAAAAAAAAGCTTTAGGAGTAGCAAACACTGAGTGATCCTGACAGAGATAACGCTGCAAAAGCAGCAAACAATTGTGGGAGAGAGGTTCCATGACGTAAAGAATGGGCAAAACCTCTTTTGTCGTTAGATGTCAAAGTGAAAAGAAAAAAAAGAAATCACTTGTCTTGAAGTCTAAGTTATTTAAAAACTGACATTAGAGATTATTTATATATGCAGGTTTAGGAAGGGCTAGTAAGTGAGATATCCAGTTTAAAAATCAAAACATCAGTTTACATTTCTTTTTATATTACTTATAATTATCCACAATTAGCAAAAAACCAAATGAAAATAAAATTATGTGTTTAAATATGTTCCTGTATCACAAAATAATATAATGTACCAATATACATTGCACTAATGTATGTTTTTTAAACCATTAACTACCAAATAATGGCCTATGATAGATAAAGGTCATTTTATTTATTTTGGATGTATAGTTTGAAATACAAACAATCTAAACTTTCAAAATAGGTACATTTGACATAGAACTTGAAGTAATCTCAAGTAAAAGACAATAAAATGAATTATAATATCCAATCTGGCCATGTCCCTGCAAACAGTCTGAATCAATTCCAATGATAAATCTAATATTTATAAATAATATACAGTAACTATAAATATTAGTATAAATAAAGTCAATTCATCAGTAAATGTTGGTAAAATTATTTTTGAACTTAGGAGGGACAGTTGATTGCATACAGACATTAACATCACAGCTCAAGCATGTGGCGACAGTGGAAAGAAATGACTCCCTTTTCACAGGAGAAGATCTCTAGCAGAACATGGGTCTGTTTAATAGCCATCCGCTGCAAAATGTTGATGATTGAGAGGAGTCAAAAAAAAAATAAGACAAAGCAGAAAATGAAAGCCTGGGTTACTTATGTTGGAAGTAATAGGTGAACATAGTAACTGACAACTACAGCCGTCGGTAATACTGTCTGTATGAGAAACAAGGTTGAACAGAAAGCCGCGAGCCCGCAGTAGGTTTTTCATAACAATTAAGGCTGCTACAGTACTATATAAAGCAACCCTGATTTATAAAGAAAAATTTGGTTTTATTTGCAAAGCTTTAAACCATTATGTGAGGAATATTTTAGTAATCTAATCAGATTCATGTTTAATATTAAACTCTCATTCATATCTGCAATATATGTAACATAAATATTTCATCATACTTTTCATGGGCATAAACCAAACTGGTTGTTTTAAGATTTTAGAAATACTTTAGTACCCATCAGTAAAATTTACTTTCATTTCATTTTTCAATGAATTTCTTAGTGTGGTCTTCTGCTGTCGTGGTTCATTCACCTCAGTGTTGGGCGTGTTGTTCGCTCTGACCTGCTTCTCTATCCCAGCACATTTGTAAACCGTGGCAGTTTGAGCTATTGTTGACTTTCTGTCAGCCGTTGACCTCTCTCATAGGCGAGGTGTTTCCGCTCTCTGAACTGCCACTCTGGTTGTTTTTTTGTGTTGTGTCAACTGTTGTGCTGAAAATAGAAAAACCTTAAATGTTTCAGAAACATTCAGACAGAACAGCAGGTCCAGGCCTGAACTCTGAGCTGATGTTACGTTTCTTTATATCCAAATTATGATTCGACTAATGCAGTTGAATTTTAAGCCATAGTTTTCATAGACCATGTAATGCCAGTCCTCCAGTGCTTTTGTCTTGCAACTTTTGGCTTCATCCCTGCATCAACAAACCTAAATCAAACCAATGCTTAATACCCTGACATTTGCAAAACCTGCTGACATGCCAAGGAGGAAATTCAACCTTTTCATTCAGGGGTGATCAAACAGAGATCCATCTTAATATTGCAGGACAATGGCATTTGAGGACTGGAGTTGCTGATCGTTGCTCTATAGAAGGGCTATTTTAATGAACAAAACTGACTAGAAATAGTAGAGTGAGCACAACACAGGATCTGTATGAAGTAACTACATCAAGAGGTATGTTAAGCTTCAGGCATGAAGGAATAAACAGATAAGACCAGGAAACCGAGGTATTTATGAGAAAAAGAAACCCAAACTACAGCAATACACTGAAACACAATATTACTGGTCAGGATGTCCATACCTCAATTAAGAGTGTTCTCAGTTACTGGTAAAGTAATACGCGCCTATATAAACATAAAAAAAAAAAATCTCAGCACAAACTAATAAAAAGACAAGAACTAAACTGGTCAGGGAGGCTTTTGACTGGCTGACAGCAACTTCGACTGTGCTTCCCTGAAGAGCTGGTGGCTTTCTGCATTTGGCAGAAATAAGGTTGCACTACAAAGATATATTTCATAATATATTATGCAGTGTTTTGCTGCAATTATCTATCTTCATGCATTGTGGTACAGTTAACACAAAAATTCTAATCTCACCCCTGTTTTAGTATTTATTCAGGTTCTGACACCTATTTGTATCTTTTTAATATACTAAAATGCAAGTACTAATTTCCGCTCTGTCATAAAAGATTGTTACCAAAATTCGTGGAGCTAGGAGAGCAGTAAGGAGAAACAAAGTAAGCAGCATAACCGGGAACAAACAGAGAAATTCAGTGGGGAGTGAGAGAAGAAGAGAAGCTTAAATACTGGGAGTATAAGTGGTGGAACAATCGTGAGATATTTATTGCTAAATGGAGGCAGCTGAGAATGGTTACACGGAGGCAGGATGAGGAGAGAGATAAAGAGAAAGAGAGAGGTGAAGAAACAAAGGGAGGGGAGTGCAAATAAGGGTGGAGAACAAAACAGAATACCAACAATAATGATATCAATAATAATAATAATAATGAAAACAGAGGTATTTCACATATGGAGGAAAGACAAACAAGAAAAAAAACTGAGAAGTCGCTAAATAATTGAAAAAAATAATGTAATAATTAATACTAATAACTAAAAATACTGACACAATAACAACCAAAATCACAGATCATGAAACAAAAGTTGAAAGATGAAAAGGAGTTTGATCCTATACCATCACAAGGAGTCCAAGGATGCATTAAAATAAAACAAAAGAATAGTTCAAGTCTCCATCTGTCTGTATTTCAGGATTTGACAACTGATCTATCAGTTTCATTTTTTTCTCACACTTGTGTGTGAGCCACATCACTGCTAAACACTGTTAGGGGGTAGGTATCTTTGAATTTACCTTAAACTATGTAAAGCCCATGCATGAATCCCTCCATCACTATTTTTGCCCTAATTTGTCTTAGGTTTGATAACTTATAAATTGTTTCTGTATAAATCACAAATTGAAGGTCTTGAACACATTCTCCATTAAGACCTTGAAGACCCGGATGGAGCCTTTCCAAGCCGGGCCCTCTCTAACAAGATCAGACCCAGCCCTTTTTGGATTCTATTACCCCACCACTCTATTACATTACATCTCCATTTGCGGGCCTTAAGCAGCTCCGAGCACGACTGGGGCTTTGACCTTGTCAAAGAGGAGAAACTCTGACAAGATCAAGTAAGAGAATAAAAGACAGAGGGAGGAGAAAATATAGAATAAAAACAAATCAGACACAAATGGAGAACTATAGTAAGTGTTTCAGAAGACGCGGAGAGGCGAACAAGAAAAGAGAGAAGGAAAGAAAGGGAAAATAGAAAATCAATTGACCAGGAGAGTTGGAGGATGAAGATTGAAGGTTGATGCGGATGGGATTTGGGGGCTGGGGAGGAGGTGCCATTTAGGGGGAGATTGCGAAAGAGCTGCGGGCCCAGACGCTGATGGCCATTCCTGAATGCTTATTGATGAAAGGGACCTGAGATGTGGAGAAGGGAAGGGGAGCTGTAAGAGGTGAACCGAAGAAAAAAACTCTTAGGCGTTCTTTCAGACTTTAAAACTCAGACCGCTGTTGATTTTGACCACTTTTATCTTATATATTATTATGGTTTCTCTCTTGTTCTGTCAGTATGCTCCCATTCCCAGGTGTTTTTCACCTTTTAATTACCTGTTAAGGCATTTGAAAGAAGTTTTATAAAACTTAAATTCCTTCAGGTTAGAATTTTCTGTCAGGAGTCTGTGTT
Organism: Orestias chungarensis; assembly: GCA_032876305.1. Taxonomy (NCBI): domain Eukaryota; kingdom Metazoa; phylum Chordata; class Actinopteri; order Cyprinodontiformes; family Cyprinodontidae; genus Orestias; species Orestias chungarensis. Next base: position 3,910,559 of record JAVLVB010000173.1, on the reverse strand, counting down.
ATTGGGTCTATTTGGTTGTTGGGTTGTAGGTTTTCTACTAGAAGTTAAGACGGTGCTTTGCAGGAGATGAGCAGGTGTGTTTCTGTCTCAGCTCATCATGAGAGACTATATAGTGTATGTTAGGAGCTGGCTGACAGTTCTTCTACACTCAAGTTGTTACCTGACTTCTCCAAGTTCCCTTAGTTCCTTTTTTTTGGCTTTATTTCTAATTGCACATGCGTCCCTCTGGCTGTAGTACCCTAGTGTACTTCCCATGCCTCTTGAACCTTGTCCCTATTGGGGTCGGGTGGGTATGCTGGTTCCTATCTCCAGTTTACAACGGGCAAGAGGCAGGGGTACACCCTGGACAGGTCGCCAGTCCATCGCAGGGCAACACAGACATATAGGATAAACAAACACTCACACTTAAGGACAATTTAGAGTTCCCAATCAGCCTCATGTTTTAGGACTGTTGGAGGAAGCCGGAGTACCCTGAGAGAACCCAAGCATGCACAGGGAGAACATGCAGTGCTACCCACTGCGCCACTGTGTGGCCCCAACCAGAAAAGTAATATTCATTATCCTCATCATCCTTATTACCTCCCTTCTTTAGTAGAACCGCAGTCCATGTCTACAGCAAACTGGTGCTCCCCACCCGATATAGATCTCCATCATATCTATTATCATCACAACAAATCTAAACACTTATTGAGTTTTTCAGGAGCAGTGATGTTATGAAGCCTAACAGCTGCTTGGAGGAACTAGCAGTCCGTGAGTGGAAGAGGCTGTAGGTTCAGCTACAACATCATGAATTGGGCAGGCAATATTGTCCAACAGTCCTTCCTTCTGTTAATACTTCTAGTGTCTCTGGGGGGAATCCAAGCACACAGCTGGCCTTCCGGATGAGCCTCGCAACTGCTTCCTCTCATTTGTCAATAAGCTGCTTCTCTAATAATTACAGTTCACCTCGGTTGGAATAGCTCAGAGGTCCACCGAATTTCAAATAAGAATATGGGTCACAGATTGTTTCCATCCAATCTGTCTGTGCTTGCGTTACTTTGCAAGAAGAAAGAAAGAAGCAATAAACATCTAAGTCTCCAGATGTTTTAAAACAAACCTTTTACAAATTATTGGCCTGTGGCTACATAACTTAAACTTTTAAGATTTTTACTCATTAACGTACTTAACCTGACAAATATTTTTGCAAAGCGGTGTTTCTTGAAGACGTGGTTAAATTGCTCTTATTTTTTTATCTTATAAGAAGCTGTTATGTTGTAAAAAAATAACATATTGGAGGAGTCATAACCTCGCAGCTCTTTTTGTTCGTTCTCTGCTTGTCTGCAGTAGCATAGACCAGCAAAGAGACTCATATGAATTACTCCCCATTTGTTGGAACGAGTTATTGTAAATGCATCAGTTTGTAATGATGATCCATTTCCCCTCTGTCAGTCCACAAAATGACTGCAACTCTCATTTGGCTCTCATATAACATCTCTGGAAAGCTTACCAGTGCTCAGGGCATGCATTACTTACAAACTAATGCACCCACCGGGCCCAGATAAGCTATCTCACCATGCCCTGATGTTCCTGTTTGCTCCATAACATGGTCATTATTGTCCAAATAACGGATGTTCTCTCATCATGTTTGGTAACAAAGGCATGCAAAAGCAAATAAAGCAACAACACGAGCTGTTGATTTTCTATTTGACTCCGTCTCTGCCTCCATCCATCATTTGCCGCTCAGCCGTTATACATTTCTGAGGAAGACCTAATGAATATTTCCCTTTGAGTAGGGAAGCCTAAAACAAAGATGAGCCTGGATTTTCTTCCCTTTTCTTGTTCCCTTGGAGGGGAGAATGTGAGATGCATTTAAAGCCCTGTGAGACAGAAGCTCATCCAGCATGTTGGCTTCAGCGCTGCTGCTTCTCCCCCAATCAAATCCACTTTAGTCCTCTAATCATCATGGTAAACAGTTGTGGCAGAGAGACAGAGACGCTGGCTGTCAGTGGCAATAAAAGGTGAAGAGAGTAAAACGCTTGTGCTGTTTTATGTTCTGGTTAATGATACACTGTATTTTGGTTTATAAATGTGTTTTTAAAATGAGTTTCTTGCTACCCAATTGGACATCAGTAGTTTCTGTATGGAACCAAATGATTTATTATCATACGTCATTAGACATGTACACATCGCTATACCCAGACCTCTTCAGCTGCCTTTAAAGGCTAAAACGCCTGTCGAACAATGCGTTCTTCTTAATACTTATTTGATCTGTGTCGTTTGGATCCCTTCAGATCCTATCATCTCTTTCTGAGTCAAATTAGCAGGATAAAAACAAGCAAAGATGTTGTGGCCAAATCATGTTTGTATCATATTTCACTTAATTTAATCATCCTATTTCTTAAACTATATAAAGAAAAGAGGATCCCATAATATCTCCAGTCTCTTTGCATTATAGACTCTTGATTACTTTACTTTGTGCTATGTTCACAATGAAATATTTACAGTTTTTGACAGTTATGGTTATCGAATGGAGCTAGGAGTATTGGTTGGTTGATCTATATTCATCGCTAGGACCTATATTTTGAATTAATAATTGTATATAGATCATGGAGAAACTTGACTCAGTTAATTTGTAGTAAAGACTTCTTCCTTGCAGTGTGGCCTTTCAGCCCATGTTGGTACAGGTCTTTATACTTTATTGAGGCAGTTAAACGCACCAGACAGCATTTTTTCTGGTTTTACTCTTGGTTTAGAGTTGTCACATTTTACACCTAGGCATTTTAATGTCTAGGACACAGTTGTATTTTGTTGTTGTTTTTTCAGACAGAGGACCAAAAATAATCATATACACAATAACGATTTGGTTGATTTTTAATTTTTCTTTACTTTCTACTTCTTTGTTTGATACTTGTGGTGTTCCTGTCTCTCGTTGCCCAGCCTGGTCCAACAACTCTGATCAAAGTGGTCTCCAATGCGAGGAGATTAACTGAGGGTGCGAGAACTTCTACCAAGCACAGATGGCAAACATTGCTTGGCTGGAAGCCTGAGGCGGGAGTTGGTCAGGAGAATCAGACGGATGCAGCCATGCTGATGCGGTTGTCTGGGGAGAATAGCCTCCTGGCCACTGATAGTCCATCCAAATGGAGGGAATTGTACACACCCCCAGGGAATGGCTTCCAAATATACCCATACCATCCTTTCTTACTTGCATGCCTCCATCTCATCCATGTGATGTATGAACGAAACCAAACAGGAATGAGTGTGTGTGGGGGGGGTTGGGGTTTAGTTGGTGGAGGACAGAAAGGCAATCTCAGTGTGTCCTTTGAAGCTTGTCTTATAGCATTCTTCTGTCAGGTTTCTCTCCAGGGACATGCACGAGATCTGGTTCTGGAAGGTACTCTCAAAAAACCCTGAGGCTGGAATCAAGCAAAAACCTGGAAATGCTCAGCATAACGATGTACCTGTGGAATTCAGGCTCACCATTATACAGACAGCAAGATGGCTTAACAGTGAGCAGCTAAAGTAAAAATCCATGTTTCTTTTGAGAGGAGTGGAAACATCACCCGGTACCTGGATAAAGTTGCAGTATGTATGCAGTAAAAAAAAACTAGACATAAAGTGAACAGAGAGCCTGTCTGCACTCTGAATTTTTTTTCCAACTAAAACAGGCTTATTTGTCCAAGTCATTCACTATTTTTCATTTTTTATGGAAATGTTTGTCATATCATTTTAAAATCTTTTTGCATGACAACAAATTTATATCAGGCTCTTTTCACACTATCCACCTTTAATGGATGTTTATTCTGTACCCAGGATTTATCATTGTAAAACGACAGCCTTTGGGTAAACAGTTAAAAATCTACTGATGTCCTGTGTGCTTTCTGACTAAAGCCCCACTGTGGTAAATTAAGCACAATTAGCAGCCACCAACAGAGTTGACAAAAACCCAACAACTTTAAAACTGAACCCTTTACTGAAATGTCTGTTTCAAATAATCAGTTCCTAAAGTGCAACAGCACACACGTGTGCATAAATAAATATGTTGTTATAAATGATGAAGTGAGACGTTGTTAGAATAATTCCCATTTGGCTCAGAATTTGATCATTACTTACCTCATTATGTACAGGGTGTTTGGGTGTTCTTTGTTTCAAAATCATCTCCACTGACCCAATACTATGCATTGTCCTGTTTTAAATTCTGGTACAATTTTTTTTAAATCTTTTTTTTGTTACCTGACTTTGGTTTAGGTTTTATATTGTTTACCATGAGCAGTGACAACTAATGAATTCATGATTAGTTAGATTCCTAAAGCAGAAAAATTGGTCCAAAGTAAAACTTTCATAGAGTTTGATTCTGAATGTAGTTACATATATTTGATAAAGACTAACTAGCATACTCAATTGACAATGCACATTTTTCATTATTGAAAGTAATTTGGTTAAAACATTGAAAGAAAACAACATTTGCAAAAGTCTAACTTTATTGATTTGGATCAAATTTTAATGTGTCTGGGAAAATATCTACATCCTATTAATCAAATTTCATTCATTTATCTTTCCTTTCCACCATACATATATCCATTCCTATGACATTCTTTATTAACTTATTCCTTCCTTTCTTCCTTTTATATTGAGCCTTTCCTCTAATTACGTAATAGGTCAATCAAGATAAATAGTGTTTCAATGCATGCTGACTGTACAAATAATCAGTCATTTTTTGATATTTTACTACTCAAATTCTGGTAGTACAAAACTTTGTTTAATTTTGGCAAGCTCTGTTTTTGAGTTTGAAAACCCTGCAGTTACAATTTAATAGCTTATATAAAATAATAAGTTGAAAATGCAATTTGCCACCTTTCAAGAAATTCTGATATTTCCAAATATAAAAGGCTGACTTCTGTTTAAGATTCAGTTAAATAAAAAAATAAAAAAAGTAAATTCCCAAGACGAAACTGTTATCAGTCAGAATCATTTGGACTGTTCGATAGACGTTAGGTTTACAATCCTTCAAAAAGGTTTCAGTGTTTTTAATTTTCTGGGCGTCTGTGTCTGGGCTGCAGTTTCTGCACAGGTCTCCAGTCAAAAGCCTATCTTTAGCCTGCTGCGTGATTGTGGCAGGGCTCTGCAGGGCTTGTTTAGTCCCCCAGTGCAGAACTAATGTGCTTCAGATCAATAGCAACTAAGAGGCCGGGCTGAGATCAAGTCTGGGCTTTGGGAACAGTAACACAGACACTTTGTTCTCTGTGCAGCAGAGACAACCACACTGTGGGTGTTGCTGCACTGCTAAAATGAATCTGAAATAAATTGGGATCCAGAAACACTCACTGACTATGGCTGCGTTTTTATTACTTATGCCGACACATTTTCTTTCAACTGCCTGCACTGATTGTCTTTTCTGCTTTCATATTCCATGAGGCAATTCAGGTTCATTTTCTTCAAGCTTGGTCAGCATTAAACAGCCTTATCAGAAGCTGCCTTGTGTTCGACACGTCAGAGATGATTGTTTTCGTAGGACATTACAGGCAGATAGCCAGATACAGCCATAAACCGACACCTTGTCGCTTCTTAGAGTGGCAGCATATGCGTTCAGTCTGTGTTATCAGGCGAGAGATTGATTTCTGCGTCAGTCTTGTTTACCCTTCCCTTTTGTGTTTCAAAGCTCAATTTTAAGAGCGCTGTGATGGATAGTACACATAGCCTGAGTTACCCGGCTAACAGATGCAAGCGCACAAAAAAAAACATATTGCAGAAGCGAACAGGTTCTCTACTTCTGCTTGTGACGGTGATCTGTTGTGGTTCAGAGCACGTCTTCCTCAGATTAGGCCTACAGTATATGTTTGGCACCCGAACGTCTGACTGTAGCGCAGCTAACTAGATCAAGCTGCTGCAAAATAAGATGTCAATGGTGACTAATATGAAGAAAGTATTCGCCTTGTGGCTAGGCTTTTCGCCCTACGAACACATTTATCATGGCGCAACACAATAAGTGAACTAATGCCATCACTCTATCCAACAGAAACCCGACGTCTCCATACATGCACCCACGCAAGCGCACACGCTCCTCATCTACTCTCCCTCCGTAAACACAGGCCTTTATTTCATTACTTCAACGGGCCGTTTGTGGGCCTCAAAGCTGCACATCTAATTAGAAAGTTGCTTAATTAAAAAAGGAGCAATAAGCCCTTAATGGTGACTAAAAATAATGACTGTGTCAGTGAGGGAGCCTGTAATGACCAAATGAAAAACGTATGCACTGTACACAAAATCAGCAATCTATAAAACACACTTCCTTTCCCAAAACCCCTCAGTTGTTGTTTGGTCACAGGGACAAATGGGACACTCAGTGTCTGTAATCGATGTGGCTGTAAAAGCCACCGTGGCTGTATTAGCTCTGCTCCCTCAGCCATCAAGAGCCGATCACAATATCAAGCACTGAAGGCCTTGAGGTGAGGAGGCACGTCTTCGGCATACTGAGGAGCATCCAGATACATGCCAGCGGGCCACAGTCAGTTATCTCGCCTGTAACGTTTTCCGACTATTATTATGCAAATCCACCCCTCTGTGCTGTGCTGAGCGTGGAGTTCAGTGGTGTCAGATGGTGCTAATATTGTCAATTGTTGAGTTTTTGATGCTAATTGTCAAACATTTGACCCTGTCCTCTTGAAACCAGCCAAATAACTGAAATACAGGAAGGAGTTGTATGTTTAATGGCTCCATTTCAGCACCTTCCTCAATTTTATTCCAATTATCCCAATTACATAAAAATCTAAACGCAAACCTTTTGCAGCGCCAGGTAAATGCTTTGGAACCTTTACAAAAAATACCTCCTCTTTCTTTATATATTATTTAGAACACATAGACGTATCTTTTGATCAGCAGCTACACAGACTTTCTGAAGCTCTCTCGTCTATTTCAGTGGCTGCTTTTTACACATAAATGCCAGGCTTTTAAATGTGTATAAACTATTCTTTTATCATTGTGAAAACATTATTAAAAATACATTTGTTCCTTTTAAGCTGCCTTCTAAGATGTTGGATCCCTCAAGTCACTAACCCCTTATACTTAACAAACCCAGACAGGGCTGGACTGGGAGATTTTTTCAGGCCAGGAGTCAGTCATGTAACCAGGCCACCCTTGCCACCCTTGCCACGCATGCATGTTCCCACACATACATGTTCACACCCACACCTAAATGCATGGGCACAAGCAAAACGCATTTGTGCACGTGTGCACACACACTTATCGCAAATTCCAAATAAAAGGCCACCTATTAGACCTGCTGTAACTTCTGAGGTTGTAATATGCAGCAACTTTACTGCTGTTAATGTAATAGTACTAAGATAATAAATATTTTACACATTAATAAGTGTCTAAGTTAGAGCTTTACATAGTCAAATCATGTAAAAAATCAAATGCCTCAGTGGCACATCATCAGGGAATACTAATGAACCCAAACTTACAGTAAATCCAAGGTTGGAATACACAAATGGTCATGTTTGATCTGGGATAGATTATTTAAAAAGTAAATAATAATTATAATTATAATAAAGTGGCGTGTAAATCAGTGATTTTAACTCCCCCATCCTTATCTTAATTTCAAGGCTAAACTTGTATAGGCTCCATATTTACACTGTAGACTGAATGTCTGCAGCCTCAAGTTCCTTTAGGTGTCTCCGTTTAAACTTTAAACAAAAAATGTTGGTATATTATTAAAATAAAAAAATATATATTTAACTTTAAAATAATATTTGTACCAACATTTTGTGTGTGCGTGTTTTGTTTTTATAACTTACTTGTAATCTTTATTTTAATGGCAACAAGGGGGGATTGAATAAATTAATCTGTTACTTTTCTGCATTTTGCCGCATCCTCCTCCAGCGCCTTTTTGTTTTTGTGTCTCTCCCTCTCTGTTCCTTTTACACCCGTCGGGAGACCCAGGTCGCTTCTCCTCACTTCTTGCACGGCTCGCTCGTTGCTCGAGCTGCAGTCAACAGACACACGCCACGCCCCTTCCTCCACACCTGTGTGGTTGATAGGGACATTTGGGCCGGGTCTTCATCGAAATAAACCAATCGTCTTTCCCTCCTCCTTGTCCCAGCGCTGGTCTGTCTATCTGATATTCGCATATGTGTTTCCTGTACTGTCACACACCCAAGAAACTCTCTGATTATACTTAACTTCCATCAAGCCATTTCAAGTCACCCCCTCTCCTAATGAGACTTCACCAGCAACTACCTACCTTTGCTAAGATTCTATCCTGAATGATCTTGTGAGGGGTTCCTCAGGGTTCCATCTTGGTGTACCCCCTATTTAATATGTAAAACAGGGGTCTTCAAAGTTTTCCAGGTCAAGGACCCCTTAACTCATGGCAAGATGGATTCTGATTCCTCGTTGATGAGACAGGTATTGTGAATGAAACGGTGCCCAGCTTGAAAGAGCTCCTGTGTGTCGCTGAATGTGTGAATGATGACTGAAAGAGATCTTCTGCAACCATTTATCTGTTTACTACAGTGTGTTAAATTCATGTTAATGTGTATTTAAAGGCATTTTAATTAGTGGAAAAAACTGCAGGGGGGGGGAATAACAAAAAAGTAATCAACCAAAACTTTCGCGACCCCCATGCAGTACCTCCTTGGACCCCCTAGGGGTTGCCGACCCCCTGTTGAAAACCTCTGATCTAAAAGCTTCTGCTTTATATCGATTATAGAATATAACAAGATAGGTTACCATAACTATGCAGATGGTACACAGCTCTACTTTAATATGAAACTAGTTTAATTTGAACCAATTCAAGTGGCCAGCAGCTTAAAAACATGTACTAATTAAGTTTGGGCTACAGGAGGAGCAACGAAGAGTCAGCCCAAAGCTATAGCCATCACAGCTAGAAACGTCTAATCACGCCTGAAATCTGACATTTAACTTTTAAACAGAAATCTTATGAGGGAATCTCAAATTATTGAATCATTGGGTGTACGTATTTTGTTGGCTTTTTACATGTGTATTTTTTATTTAGATGGATTACTTTATCATCTCCTGATGCCTAAAAAAAAAGATCTAAGATGAGGATTACCAACAAGAGCGGGTATTGGTTAGCCTGCTTGGTAAGTTATCTCTTAAGGGAAAGCCCTTGTAATTTTGGAGGATGCTATAATTTTGCTTTTAGCTATGTGCAGTTAAACTACCTGACAGCGTGGCTCTCAAATGCATGTAAATACCTTCATGAATGTTAATAGCACATTTACAATACAGAGAAGCATGCTGAAGTGGATGAAGGTGCTCAAGCATCATGCGTTTCCTGCAAAGCAGATGGTTACACAGCGTTGTAAATTTTCCTCACACAAGCTAGCGACTCTACTGCTTTGTGACTGTGCAAAGCAAGGAAAATTAGAGGAACAGGAGAAGGTAAGAGATAAAGTCAAGGACGAAAAAGCATGAGTCGCAGAAGAAGCTTAGCAGGGATGCGCAAGTTGGAGTTTAACATTATTTTTTTGCAGCAGTAAAGTAAAAGACAGGGGCTGCATGTAAGCACGAAAGCCAAAATATAAGCGTACAGAGGCAATAAAAATGTATGAATTTGTGAAGCGACATGAGAATAGGAATATTCAAGCCAGGCAAGAAAAAAGCTTTGTAGGACAGGAAACGTGCATTATCATCAAACTAATCCTAAATATAAAACAGCTTGTGTGGTAGAAAACTAATCATGCACATCAACCTGAGTACAACAACCCCCTACTGAAACATGGTAATGGCACCAACATGCTGTGGGGACATAAAAACTGATCATGACAGGGAGATTTCTTGACCTTAAAAAATATGGAATAAAATTTGAAAATGCACAAGAGGTCCACGTTTAATCAGGACAACTGTTCTTAATACACAGTCGGAGTTGCAATTGCACGCTTGGGATCAAAGCAAATTTGCTAAAATTCAAACCAAACCCTAACTGGAATGATAACAAATGTCCTGGAAATCAGATCTTTACAATTCATTTTTTCTTTTATTTGTGAAGCCTAATGCTGGTCACTCATTTATAATGCCAATATTTGGATTTCATAGGCATGTCAAATAGATATGTTTTTTACAAATAACTGGAATGTTGTAGGAGCAGAGGTCAGAAACAACAGAGGAAAATTAACCTGTTTCCTAAAATGTTAAAGAAATAAGCTAATCCGAAACCTTTTTTTCTTTTATATCTATCTTACAGGGATCCCAAATTAGTCATAGTAATATTGTTTATTTGATAAATGTTCATTCGAATGAATTCAAAAATACCTTTTTAATCCTAAAGGGAATTTAAATGTTGCCGTAACACATATTATCCAAGTTTGTTCAAAGATATGTTTGAAATCCTGACAGTAGGAATGATCTCCTGTAGCAGTCTGTAATACTTGAGACATAAAATCGCCTCTGAAGAATCTCCAGAGGGTGTAGAGCATCCAGCTTTTTAGCAAGGACTCTCGCATTAATCATCGATGGAAAAGATGATGATTCTCTACTTGAGGAACTTTAATATTTCCCCTCTGTCTCTCTCACCTGCAGATAATTTGGTGAATTTAATGTACTCTTTCTGCCTGAGTGCAAAACCTTCCTTCCCCGGTTCTGCAATTTATTAAGTATTTATTTGTTCTGTGAATTAAACCATTAAACTTATTTTGACCCTGGTAGAACTACAACATCTCAAGTTAAAGAGAGCAAGTAAGAAGGAACATCTCTGTTCATTCGGCCTTTTTGAATAACCTCATTAATGATCGAATAACATATTTTCTTCAGCCAGTCTGGTCTTAGGTTGTGACTCCTCATGGGCTCTGCTGTCAGCAGGGGAAACGAACAACGTCAAAATTCATGCAAGACATACTTTAACACAGTTTGTGTCCAGCACAGTGGCAAAACCTGCATTTGAGGTTTTCAGCTGAAAGGTGTGAGGATTTAATTTACAGATGCAATGTGTTCTTTTTATTTCCCCTCGTTAAGGTCGGACCATTTCTTTTTATCGTCAGCCTCAGATCTGTCATCTGTTCCGGCTCATTTACTCCAGCAGGGACACTCACCAAAAGCATGTTCACTATTGATTCAAAAATAATTATGTATGTCTTCCGAACTGTTTTTTCCTCACTTTGCTCAATCCTATTTCGGACTTAACTTAAGGAGGAGGACTCGTGTAATGAATTTAGGTATATTTGGAATTCAAACACCACAGCAGTTTGTGATAAATAAGGTCATTAAAGGATATTTTAAAATGCTGTCATTGTTGATGATTCATGTGACACAAATGAAAAGTTCAACAGCACTTTTTCAGGGAAGAATAAATCATAGAGACTTAGTGTAGTAGAAATTTTTATGTGGATTCACTGCTTCAGTGCAGGGCAATCTAGTTATTGACTAACCAACAATTGGGCTGCAGATCAAACACAGCTTAAAGGGAAAATACCAACTAGATGCTTAAACTGATCAGCTAAACTGAAACAACTAAAGTTAGTTGAATCCCCTAAGGAAGCCCCAGGTTTTAATCACACTGATTGTGTATTGTTGCTAGATGCTTGATTTAAATCTTTTTTCTGAAAGAACCAGAATTGTCTTATTAACTAATAGACATACATGAAATACATTAAATAAACAAGAGATCTAATAAATTTAATGAAATTTAATAAATAAAAACAATCATGTTCTCTTTTAAAACAGACTCAGAGTCTGTATGACATCATGGGGGAAAAAAGTTTACATTTTTAAATCTGCATGGTTTCTTTTGCTACATGTCTTAAAACTGCACTGGACACTCTTTTCATCTAAAAGGATTAATTGCTTCATTCAGCTAATTACATTTTAATCCAAAAAAACAAAATAATTTAATTACAAGTAAAACTTTCAAGAAAACCCTCTAAAACACATTGTACTTTAAAATTATCCTTTTTTTAAATAATCATGAAGTCTTTCTATACTTCTAACTTTTTAAATTAGTGAAAGTTTTTAGGTATAAATAATTTTTAATTAACAAAAATTATCAGGGATATTTTATTTGAGGTTTTTTAACAAATCTGACAATCTAATGTAGTTCATCCTTTAATTTTTACATTTCTAGCTTTGCATTTAGTAAAAAAAAAAGATAATGAATGGATATTCCAATGTGTGTTGTAGTTTTCTCTCTAGACCGTAGATTCTTTTTTATTTTCCTGGTAATCTCCCATCTGTTTTCCTCTTGTTCCTGTTTCTTACTTTCTGTCAGTTTTCAATAGATATTCTCCCAGTTTATTATTCATTCCTCTCTGGTCCGTGTCCCTTCACTGCTAACATTCTGTCTGGTAATTAAACCACCTGTGAAGCACTCCAGGAATCACTCCAGGAATCAATCCTCCCCAGACAGAGCTTTGAAGCTACACTGCCTTCTCCCAGCATTTTGGTCCTCTCGACAAAAATATTAAAGATTCTGCTTTAGTTGCTTTATGTGTTCCCCTTTGAACAATTTAGAGACCATATTCAGCTTAATTGCATTTATGCAGATGACTACCAACTGTGTCACTCTATGAAAAAGCAACATCGTTTCTAAAGGAGGTTTAAAGCTCTGCCCATTTTTGGGATGTTGTAAATAATTCGTCTTGGTGAGGTTGTTAGATAGTTTCACCTTTTGGATAAATCAGGAGCTAAATGGGACATAGGTGTAAAAAGTCCTATGAAGAAGGACTACTCGATGGTGGGCAAATCTGAGGTTTGAGCTAATCTTTAAATAAACTAACTGTAAAAGTCTTCTGCTTGCTGAAGATTGTTTTGCATTCAATTTTAAAGACATACAACCATTCAATTGAATAAAGAGACACTCACATTCAGATTTCACAAGCATAATCATGTATAAATTTAAAACCAATTTAGAGTTTTATAAAGGAAATGTTTTGACATTTTCAGGCATAACTCTCAAAGAATAACATTGCAGGGTCATAAAAATGTTTGTATTTCACGAACTAAGGGAAACCCATAGGGGTTGGATCAGAAGTTATTGTGAACAATTCTAAAAAGAACTGTAAGTACACTAAAGGTTGGGGAGTGTGGTTCTTCCCAGTAAAAGGTTACATCACAGTCATATACAAATAATTAGGAGTTTCCATTAGGTTTAATTGTCAAATTTAAAAATAAAACAGTTTGAAAATAACAATTGAGAAATATTAAACACACTTTCAATCAAGAGGTTTTGAATTAAATTTTAACATGCTGAAAATGACTCTACTGAAAAATACAATTCTACACAATCGGATTTGGTAAACTTTTGACAGACAGACTGAAATACCAAAGCATACAGTTAAGTTCAGTCTAAATTATAATAAAAAGTAGTTTAAATAGGGCAGTAGTTGCTCTCAATGGTCGAGCCGTTCTTTCTTGTGTTTGAAATTCAAATTACAGTGCGGTTTCATAATATTTTATTACAGCAAACAATTTTTGTCTTTGTTTCATTATTTGTTTCCTAAAGTCATACAGCATTTAAATTAATATTAATGAGTCATATACATTATTTAAATTATTATTATTATTATTTTGCTGCAAAATATACAAACTAGATAGCAGAGGTCATTAAACTCTTGCTGGTCCTGCAAATACCAGTGAGCACAAATTAACTGACCATGTGAGCCTGTAATGTGTTTTAAATCACTTATTGTTTTCTTCCTTGGCGAATTGTTTTCCTTCCCGCAGAACACGAAGGGCACGCAGTTTCTTTTCAATGCCTGGTCAGAGCTGTGTGTCTACCCAGTTTCACTCAGCGCTCTGACTGTTTGAATGTCTGATGAGTGGTCGGACAACGTAGCATTAATAGGTTTGCGAGTGCTGGTTTAATTTCCCATGTGTGGGGGTGGGGGGGAGCTCGTCCTCCTGACCCTGGCGTGTGTCGGACAGCCCCTCCAGAGCTCAGCGGAGAAAAACGGCCTTATTAGCCCAGTTCATTAAAATCATTAATAGTCATGAAACGAGAGGTGCTGCAGTCCAAAAGGCTTAATGCTCCATCCATATTAATTAGACGCCCACAAGTCTGAAGCGAAGGAAACCAGAGTTGCGAGCACACAATAAGACACACACATTTAAACAACCTGCCTGCTGTGGCTTTGCCTCCTCACACTCCCTTTGTCCGACTGTCAGTGCTGACACCCTCCTGTTACCACTCCTGATTAGATGCTCTTTTAATTAAAACTGATCACTCTAAGAAACTGATGCACAGCACTAACTGGTAGGCGTGTGGACTACATTATGAAGCCCTTCCTGCTGAGGAAAGGAAAGTGTCTGTGTGAATTTGAGTAACTCTCTGTGCCTTAATATTTTGTTTTACGTAACTCAGAGGAACATATACCAGAAGTTGGCGGGTCAGCAGTCTAAGAGGGGTGGCCCAGACCTCTCTCCCCTCAGTCACTCGGACCAGCTTCTCCACAGGAATCCCAAGGCTCTCACTAGACTACCGAAGATATTTGTAGTCCTTCCAGAATATTCTAAGTCGTTCTATGGGTCTTCACACGATGTAACGTGCCCAGAACACCTCAGCAGGTAAGTGCCAAGGAGGCATCCTCAATGAAGAGAAGCAACGGCTCTGCTTAGAGACACTCCAGGATGACCAAGATTTTCACCTTATCTCCTTTCATCTTTTACCACTAGAAACCACTGCAGAGCTTGCATATCTACATACGGTGCACATATCTGCTTTATTTTACCTTTAGTCATAAGGTTAAGGTGAGACTATCTGTTTTTAGTTTAAGACCATAGTTTCAAGATTGAGACTATTGACTTAAAACGTTACGGATTGACATATGTTGCAATTGGTTTTGAAAACCTGGACTTGTCTAAGCAATTACTATAGGTGTGACTTGTTAGTTTAAATGCATTAACATCTTAAAATATCTACAATCTTTAAGTATTTAGCTAAGTGATGATTTTTGATTAGGGTATTGAAATATTCCCATCATACGCCACTTCTATTAAAAACCACAAAGTGTCCATTTTAAATTTAATTCATGCTGATCTAAATCCTTATAATCCCCATAACTTATGATCGACCCAAGTTTTTTATTTTTGATATAAAACACATTTTTATTTGAGAAAACCTTCAAAAACTACACATGGATAGATGTGTATGATGTGAGGACAACCAACCCAATTTAGGAGATGAAGCCCTATTAAATGGGATAACAAACGATTGTAAGCATCTGGCCAAAGATATCCTGTTCTCCTTTAATGTTTAATATTTTACATCACAATCTGATTAAGTAGAATAATAAGCACGAGACCATACGTTTCCTTGTTCAGCAGATTGAGCTGGCATGCTTTTATATCAGTAATAAAAAAGGAGTCAAACAACACAATGCATTGGAAAGCTGTGTTTGGTGGCTGACTGTCATGTTAAAGTGAAAAACCCACAAATTTAAAAAGACTTTCTGTTTAGGATTCCACAGAAACGACTTACTTATTAGGTTTGATTTTACCAGGAATTGTACTCCCTTCTACTTTATTTAAAAAAACAAGATGACAACCTTTACACATTTATGTTTTGTAGCTTTACTTACAAATCATTCAAAGTACTGTGATGGCTGTCGGATCCGTCAGTCTGGCTGCAGGGTGTGCTCCTGACACGGTTGGATCATAACATCTTACAAGACTGGGCTAAATACAAAACAAATTTCATATCTAGATTGTTGGGTATATATACAAAAAAAAGTATGTATTTTTTTAAAAACTTGTGATACTGAATCAAGAGATAAGTTTTTTTAAGTGTTTGTTTTTCAGTTAAAAAAGCAATTTAATGAATGGTACAAGGACCCTACAGTCATCTCCATGCCTGGATTATTCTGGACTGAGCTGCATTAATTAGAACTGGATCGAACTTGATTTTACATATTACAATTTGAATTTGTATTGTTAAAGACACTAACCAGATCATATACACACATTCCTTCTTTATACACATGCTATCCACTGCTATTTCCCTAAACATCCTGCTCCCATCCTCGACTTTTCCCTACTGTTCTTCCATCGCCTTTCCTCTGTGTTCCTCATCAGCATCCAACTGCACGGTGTTCTTGCTAGCAGTTAGAAGTTATGGTTTGTGGCTGCAGAGCTGACAGCGATACAGCAGAGGGCATGATAAGGGTGCGACCTCTCTGGCCGCAGAGGATGGGATGAATACATTTACTCCCTGTGTAACGGGAGGCTAGAGCAGCGAAAATGAGGGAGAGTGTAGTGCCGTCCCCTGGCACCTGGGTAAATGCCCTGCCTCTTTAACAGGAGCTTCAAAACAGCGGGGAAGTGTGGAGCGGGAAGAGGAATGGGAGGACAGTGGTGGGTAAATATAAAAGAGTGTGGCTCTTTTTTCCCCAAGGCCTGATATTGGATGATATTCTAAAATCAAGGTCTGATGCCACAAGGCCACAATTCATTACCTGAAATAGAGCTCAGTGTTTCTGTGCAGTATAAATGCATGAACACTTGCACTGTTTATACGCTATTGTTTTTGTTCATAGTCAGCAGCTTTTGGACAAAATTCACCTTCAAAGCCCGAAATACAGGGAAAATATTGATCCATCATAAAATGTGTTTTTCAGACTTATTTTATTGTTTAGTACTAAAATAAAACAAATGCAAAGGTTACATTTATTTTATTTTTAGCCTTGCAGTTCCTGTATATTTATGTATGTATGTATATTTCTCCGCCTATATCATCAATTTTGACTTTAGTCTCGAGTTGGAAACATTGTTTTTTAGGAAATAATAGGATGCTCTTAAGTTTGTTTGTTTTTTAACACTGGGCTCTCAATGAGGACGTGGTCAGTAGGAATCATCATAATATCAAAACCGTTTGACCCTGATCATTATAATCAGTCAAAATACGACTCTGAAGCTTTTTGGTACACTGAGTAGCTGACCCTTAGAGTCAATTCTTCTCTTCCTCCTGCCAATTAAGGTGTTCTGTTTTTTGTTTTTTTTGACGTCACATAAGATATGTTTGCTATTTTATAGCTTTTATTACTTTCTGTGGTCTCCTGGCAACCAGCACGGCTGAGTTTGGGTGCAATTTGGAGGTGTTTCTCCTCAGCTTGGAAAACATCACATACAGATTTTATGTGCAAGACACTTTAGGGTAGCGCCGTATTTCTCAGCTTAGAGAGAAAAGATTTTTCACCACAGATCATTTTGGTTGCCAGGATTTTTGGCATATGTGATTTAGGGAGCAGCCAAACAGTGTTGACATAATATGGTTGAAGCTTTAGTTTGAGGCCACCCAGGACCCAGATATGATGCCAGAAATACATACCATGACAAAGAAATGGAAGTTTTGTTTGCGCTATAAAAAAGTTGAAACGTTTAGCTTAGTGTAGACCTTGCAGCCGTCCAAGTTCTGGGAGTTTTATTTCTAACCTGGTTAGTTTATGGACAGGTGTGCAAAAAAGCCAAATGAAAAATACATCAGCAGTGCAGCTTATTTTTCTAATATAGAACACTTAATGGACCAAACATGAGGAATTATTTGTTAGTCTTTTTTGACATCCACGTCAAAACATTGAGAGTAAATATTTGCGCAAGCAACCAGGATAAATGAGGAAGCTAAAATAAAACAGTGTAGAGAAAGCCTGAGAACAGGAGCTACAAGAGAAACAAGGAGCAACAACACATATGATGTGAACGACAAAGTGAATGAAACGAGAGCATAAGTAAAGCAATAAGTTTTTAGAAAGACATCAGACAGGTTCATCTAATTTCCTGAATGTGCTGATGCTAAAGGAGAACATGAACCTGAACAACTTGAGGGAGACTGACAGAAGATAACAATATTAGAAAGAAACAGGGAAATGAGTTATTAACATGCTTGAAGAGATTAACTGAATTTTAAAGAATCCAACAGCACTAAATAACTAGAACTAGGAAAAACTGATTCCAGATCTCATTATTTGTATGTTCCACCCCTTAAACACAACACGAACCATGTCCTTTGTTTCTGAGTATATATATATATATGTGTGTGTATGTGTAGTTTTACTTATGACCAGTGTGAACAAGGCTATATAATATCCTCTGTATTGTCTTGAGTTGGTTTTCTCTACCTTCCTCCTGCAAGGTGAGATGGGCACCAGTTGGTGCCAATCAGAAGCAATAGGGAGGTGCATACGAGTCAGACAGACGTCAGATGGTTGTCATACCTTAAGTGTTAACAAACATGTTCCAGGCATTCTTTCAATGTTGTTTAGTTTTACTGAATACTCACCTGGTTTCCCTTCCATTCCTCATTTGGATTCCCAAGATCGCCTTCTCCCATTCGTCATTACCTCCGGCTCCCTCAGTCAGTCTCTGCCGTTCCCTCGATTGCCCTCCGTACTTTGCCACACAGGATCTGCTGCCTGCCCAACCTCCAACGCTCCACCACCAACTCCTCCTCCTGGAATATAAATAAAACTACATTCACTTTACAGAACCTCACAGGTACTCCCAGCCAACCTCAGCCACAGTGGATAGACTGTCCCTTCTCTTGATCACTATCCTTGTCGTTGACTGTAAGGTTCATTCATCCTCTTATAGATTTCAAGTCAGTTAATTTTCCTCCCAGTTTCACTCCTTGCAGATTGTCCAATTCCTCCAAAAAACAAACGATTCCATGTGCCAATTTCTGGTCTTGATTAACTGTTTTATTTACAGTAAAATGACGACGATGCTCTGACTTTCACTTAAAGATCAGCTTTTTTTGTTGTAATTTTTACTACTAACCCAAAGTTTAGGTGCACAACAGCTTCAGAACATGCTGTCAGGATCATTGTGTATTCTGTTTTTAAATGTTGAATTTCTGTCTAGATCACTGCTTTATTATAGTTATAATAAAAAAGAGTATGTGGTCTTGCAATATTTAAATTTTTTCTCAACATTGTTAAATTTTTTTGTTGTATTAGTTTATTATTTCTTGTGTTCAGTATTCTCATAGATCAATATAGGTCTTTTTTTTTCACAGTAGGCAACTGCAATACAATGGGTTTTATACCAATAGGTGGACCCACATTTAATATTTTCACAGAAGTGTGCCAACTCCTAACTTTTGAATCGCATGATATACTAATTTGGATACATATCCAACAGCTATTTAAAACTTCTTCACTCTGAACGATCATGTCACATTTTACTCAACCTTTACATCATAGAAATCAGAAATGCATCATAACTAAGTAAATTGAGAAGTAAACAGTCGCTGAAGCAAGCTGTGCTGTTTTTTGCTTCCTTTTTCCTAAACTTTCCTTACGTTTTTTGTGACAAATGGTTTACTCCCAAAAACATTAAAAATGATCTTATATCCATTGGTACTTTCGGAAGCACTGCACAATGCTCTCCTTCTGGGCATGCAGACTGTTTTGGGGGTCATAAAGCGTTCACACAGAATTTTATTGGTGGTCACATTTGATTAGCAGTATGACTGACCACCCAAAAAGAAATTCAGCAATATATCAGAATTACATGGTGTTCTTTCCGCTCCATGTTTAATTTCCTGTTCTTCTTATGCATGATCTATCTGGTTTCTGCCTTCATTGTAGAACCTTTAACGAATGTACGTTCCAAGGTCCACATTTTGACCCTGCCATTGCCACATAATACTTGGCAACTCCACTAATAATTTGGTAAAGAAAACTGCAAAAAAAAGAACCAGGCAAAACACCTGATCCAGTCATTTCATCCTGTAGCATTGGGCGCCTCTATGAGCATATCCACCAAGGACATCATTTATCCACTGGCTCAGGGGCAAAAACAACCTGCTGCCACTATTGATGGCTCCTCTTCCACTACCGGTCTGGATTGGGTTCAGAGGTCACCGGTCACAGGCAATCAGGAGTAAATGGAGCCTGTGTAATACCAGACAAATGGCTAGAACAAAACCAAGGCCGCTGCCAGTGTGTGTTTCTACTTGTTACCCTTATTGCACTCAACCTTAGCCTCTTTTACAGGATTTATTCTTGTATATTTCAGAGCATTTAACCTTGCTAATGGTTTCTTTTTCCAGGACCTTTGCAAGCCTCGGAAAAAACAACAACAAGTCACATAGCTTTGTTTTTCAGCTTCCCAACGACACATTTTTCAAATCCTTTTGTCTCAGCAGTAAGGTTTAACACTTCTCATCCTCCGCTACAGTCCGCAGGCTAATCCGGGACGGTTTTATTGTTTTATATAGTCACTGAGCCCGAACTGCGAGATTCATGACAGCTTGTGGGAAGCACCAAGAAGGCAGGCTGAAGAAACAGGACCAGCTGAGGAGGCGGCTCAGACAAATCAAAGCGCTTCCAAATGCACTGATCCCCCTTGCTCTAACTCACTCTTATATCATCATAAAACATCATCCAATTTACGAGCACTTCAACAGAGGAACCATAACACATTTGCATAATGCAGTGCCTCCGCTATGTTAATTCAGCTATGTAAAACGACTCCTCTTTTGTGTTTCGACTTATTCTGGCTCCTCACTCTGTCCTTTAGCGTGCGCATGAGTGCCTTACACCATGCAAACATGTGGAGAGCATAGAGGGATTATAGGGGTAAATGAGTCTCTCCAAAGCCCCTCAAGCTCTTCCTGATCATCAGCGATACTGCAGGGCAGCACAGAAGGAGCACTAGAAACACATTGCTGCAAAAACCTCTTTCCTCCCTGTTTGCTGTGCGGGTGCAGGTTGAAAATGGAGAGGAGGAGTTGAAGGTGGTAAATAGATATTTGTTGAGGGGTAGCTTCATTGCTGACATGTACGATTTCCTTTTAATTTACCACAGGTGTGGAATATATATTTTGATTAAATTCAAACACGGATGACGATGTGCCCTTACCGACTGACCAAACTTCACTGGAGAATTTGTTGACAGTCATGCTCCCCTGCTGAAAGGTACGCCTCCAGTCTGTCTTCTAAATGGTCCGCGAGCACTATTTACATAAAATCATATGAAACGGACCTTATGAACCCCACAGAGGTATCCACACTTGAGCAAGTGTTTAGCAAACTAACCTTTTTTGGGAGTGTTAGGGATGATGGGAGCAGTTAACTCAGCAGTTTGTCTGTAGTAACATTTTTATTGGTCTTAGTTGAGAAAACATCACAAAACTGCAAATTGATTGTTGAACTAATTTAAGAACTAATATTTAAGTGTGGCTTTAAGTGATGGATGTTTCTTTTTTGTGACATTTGCAGCATAAATCTGAAGTTTTGCACATGTTCACAAAAATGTTGTTCATACATCCCTGTTACTCATGCGAGGAGGTTCTTTATGCCGTATAAGTTTAAAAATTAGTTAGACTTGAATAATATTGTTTTATGGTAAAGCTGGTTACATGAGAACAAAATTTATGAGAAGGTTGAAGATTATCTTTACCCGTTTTGCAAAACAACACCACTTTTTTGAGCTTGTAAACCACCATGAAATTGTTTAAATATTACCATTACCAAACACTGGCTTATTAGAATCTATTTTCCTTCAATAAATATAAAAACTTACATTTATTATTATTAACAGATAAGAGATTCCAAGACGTGAAACTCAAGCATTCTGTTTCATGTCGTTTGAAATGATCCCATTAAGTTCAATGAACACATTTAAAATAACAAAGCTGGTTTCAAATCTTTCTCTTATTTGGCCATGTCTTAAAAAATGTTTAACTATGGAGAAAAATATAAACTAAAATATCACTTTACATTTGTATCTGTATTTCATTCCCACAAGTGTTTAGTTATGTCTTTTTCTTGTTAGTTTGTTTTTCTGGGTTGCTAATAATGAAAGTCTTTCCATTATTTCTTTCCTGTGCAAAGTAATTTAGAAATATTTACAAACTAAAAGAATTGTACTGTGTACTCCAATTACATGAACATTTATTTTATCATTCCCAAAGATGTTTAGAGGCAGACACATTGGTGTTACCGTTCAGTTTACATCTGCAGACAGTTGTTTTAAGCTTTGAGTGAAACGAGGTATCCAAACCATTCAGTCACTCATGTCGCCATTTTTTCTCAAAGACTGACCCCTGGTGGAAATAACTGCTGCAAGTTGTTTACTTTTGCATTATGCAAAATGAGTTTCTTCTAAGTCTTGCATTTTAGGATTTCATCTAATAATTTGCATACTGAGTAAAACTGAATAGAAACTCTGTAATTAATAACTGTAATTGATTTCAACAGTGTGTCCATTGAACCATGCGCAGGTTGTTGGTGTTGGGTGTTTTTTTCCACCTCATGCTAGTGCAGGTGTGCTTCTGTAGCTGCAACTCATCAAGCCTAATTAGGAGAAGCATAAAGAAGACAAGACTCCCTGAACTAGATTGTTTTGCCACCTTTGTTGTGTCATTGAGCTCCTCAAAGTCTTGGCACTTAACCTTTGCTGGTTATTCCTAATAGGAACCAGATTCCTCATTCAAGTTCAGTTCCTTGCTTTTCTATTTTCTGCTTTCTTGTGATTACTGAAAAATCCCTGAAGCTTCTTCTTGCAAAAAAAAAAAACTGTCATCCAGTTGCAACACACCACCACCTGCCAACTTCAGACTTTGTGCATAAGGTTAAAATTTCCTGGCTAATCACTGCCTCCAAAAGTAAAAACCTTTTCTCGATTTACAATGCACACTTTTCAGGCTAAAACAATGACCACCTCAATTCTTCAGTACTGATCTGGACCTCCACCAAAAAGAGTAACCATACAGCTGCACAATAGTTTCTAAAAACCTTTATTGCGCGTCTGGGATTGTTCCCTTAGCTGGAGTCAAATATTACCAAATGAGACACAATTAAACTACCATATGTTATATATGTGGTATATGTATACATATATATATATATATATATATATATATAAACATTTGGTATTTATGAAAATGATGTGGAAATGTTCCCCTCTACAGGACAGTGGTGTCATCTGCTGGAACATCCTCGTCATTACAATTGGAAAGTTTACAGTAAATTTTCAGCTTTTTACACTTGTGCTAGATTGCATTTCTGCCTTTTTGCAGTACAAAGTGAAACGTCTCATTTTAGAATTAGGTGATGGTCTTTGCTGATCACTAAAAGTGATTTTTTTCCCCTTCCTGTACAGATTAGAATTGAACGACTGCCAACTATTTTACATTATTTATGGTCGCGCTAATACAATGGTGTGTGTGTTATCTAGTAACCGTAGATCAATTAATCAATCAAAAATACTTTATTTCTGCCAAAGGGAAATTGAATGGTGTTGGAGTTTCTCATTTAACTAAAGGAAAACAACAGCATCCAAAACAACAAGACATATTTGTTCAAAAAAGCAATCTTTCAAGAAAAACAAGCATGAAATTTTGAAAAATAAGGAAAGATCGCAATGAAATTTGAAGACCTACACCAACATGCTGCCACCTTGAGCAGCGCAATTCTAGAAAGGTGGATTGATTGAGCTAAACACAGGAAAACCCTAGAAGAAAGCATTTTAGGGGCCCCTAGAAAACCTAGGAATGGGCCTAAATGTAAAATCAGTGCTAAATAGATGTTAGAATGGTCTAGATAAAGGTCAAACCTAAATTAATTTAGGAATTTGTGGTAAGGCAATTTGCAATTATGTGGTAACAGTTGTTGGTTGAGACCTAAAGGTACTGCACTTAAGTTTGTGGTTAAAACAAAAGCTAAGAAATTCTGGAAAATTCGCAAAATTCAATGGGACTATTTCATTTTTTCAAAAATATACCTTCAGCAGTACTTTGACCCAGTTGTAAAAATTAACTGGCTTAGGTCTAAATAACTATTACTGAAATTCAAAACAATTAGAAAGACCTGCATTGGCATAATGGTCAAGAATAGAACAGGAGATATTTTGTGTGAAACACAAACAAAAAACAAACATCTATTATTTTACTCATAATCTGGGGTTAATTCATGATGGCAGCAGGCTAAGTAGAGGCCTAGATTTCCCTCTACTCAGGCAATATTGCCAGCTTCTCCAGGGGAATTCAAATTTGCTCCCATGTCTTTAAAAAAAATGCAGTTCATCCAGCATGTCCTGGGTTTCCCTCTGGGTCTACTCATGGTGGGATGTGCAAGGAACGTCTCACCAGGAAACCATGATTCATCCCAACAAAATGCCTGAAGCACCTCCGCTGGCTTCCTGAATGTGGAAGAGGGAGCAACTATATTCTAAACGCGTCCTGGATGACCAAGAATCTCAAAATGTCTCTATGGACCGCCCAGACACTCTGAGACAAAACTCATTGGCCACTTGTATCCACTTTCTCCTTCTTATGCCTCTTCCCAGAGGAAGAGGCATAAGTTGTGTTCTACTATCTAGAACACAACTTATGCCTCTTCCCAGAGGTCGTGGCCATAGATGAGGATAGGGACTTTCGCATTTCAACTCAGTTCTCTCTAGAACACAACAGACAGTACAAACACCTAAAGTACACCCCACAGTGAGGCTCATCTTCCTCACTTGGATGTGTATGAGATCTTTAAGAACGGTATCCGTCAGGTAGGAATCAAAAAACCGGTCTGATCATAAGAACCTGAATATATTATTATACTGAAGACCTAATGAACCTATTTGGATTATTAAAAGGTTTTACTGGCTTCTGTAACTTCCAGTTTCTTAATGGCATTTCAAATAAAGCAGAAAAATGCCTTGAAATCTTTTTTTTATTATGGGCTCTGGTTGCCGGGCAGAAGTGCCAAAATAGTCTTCTGTTGTTGCGACTGCATGACTCAAATTGTAAATTGTCAGCCTCCTATTTTTTTCCCATTCATTTCACAACTCCCCTGGGAAGCTTTTTTGTGATTGGTCACCATTTTGTGGGTGTGATTGTGTGGGAAAACAGCCCCAACTACTCAACTTGCCAAAGGTTTTTCTTTTCAGCCAGATTGGATAGTTTTAGGAAGACATTCTCCAAAACACTGAAGCCCCCTTGCTAGGTTCTGGTTTAACGCAGCACGCAAACATCGCACCGACACCTTCTCTTCCTTTTTTTGGGTTCCGGATAACATGGAAAATAAAATTGGATTTTCCAGCTCGTCAATCATTGCTTCCTCTTTCTCCAAACCCCTGACTTAATAATATTCATTTCTCTTTTATAATAGCTGTCACTATCATATATACCATTTACTGAATAACTTTCAAACTCTAATCTAACATAGTGAGAGCATCCACAGGTTTCTGTGTTCAACTTTTTCCTTCAATCATGTCAGGTCATTTTTGCATTCGTTTTAGGCAACAATAGAGAGATGATTGTGGAATATATAGATGTGGTATTTAACCATTATCCCTCAGCCTAATAATGGCATAGAATATTTAGTCTAAATCTGAAAGCTATTTCTCTGATAATGCTTTAAATTATACATTATAAGGTGACTCAGCTCAATCACCATTTTGAATATTAGAGATTGCTTCCCCTTTAAAATATCTGTTTGGGGGGGACTTTGATATGTGTTTTTTCAGAGCAGAGATAAAGGCGGAGGGAGAAGAAGGAAGATACCACAGAAGGACATGCTGATGTTTGCAGAGAGCAGACTCCCTCTGTAGCAGACGGCTACTGTTTCCATAATATCATCAGACAAACTGATGCAGAAACTGTGCTTTCTAAAGCCTGACAGCAAACACTGACTCCTGCATTTTGGATTATTCTGCAAAATAAACAAACAGAACACAGGTAAGCTCCTTTCATGAATCTGAAGGAGATTTATTTTTTCTGTCTGTTAAACTTTATGGTCTCTTTGTATCTGATTGTCTAGACCACTGTGATGCTTATGTCTTTGCCTTGTGCAGACAGAAACAAGCACGACCTCCCTCTCTCTTTCAGCACCAAGGACAGAAGCTGCTGCGCAGTTTAAAATCCAGCCTCCACTTTGCATCTAACAAGGATTTAGATCTGCCCAATAATGTGCATTTCTAAAGCTTTCCTGGCCTAAGAAAATCTGGCTAAAAGCCTTTAAAATGTAAATAAATTAATGGAACACTTAAGTGAAAAACAAATACACTTTAAAACATTGATTTGTTCCTGTGTAAAATCCACAATTTCTCCACGTTGTACAGAAATCTGGATATTAAAAAAACCTTTGAAGCTCCTGTGTAGGAAGAATCCAATGCCTGGTTACAGTAAAACATTGTTTAAGGAGTAAAAGTTACCTTTTCAAACATCAGGTTTTACTTCCTTTTTCTGAAGTCTGGTTTTAATAGTCAAAAATATGTATTCTTTGTAAAAACAAAATAAATAAATAACTCATTACAAAAAACAAACAAAAAAAACATTTAGGCAAATGCTAAAAAAGTCCATGAGACTTTTAGTTTGAGTTTTCCAAATAACTCAATCAATCCATCAATAAACGTCCCACTTCATCTGGACTTGGTTCAATAAAACCTCAGATCAGCTTTTAAAGCTTGTCACCTCTTTAAGAACACATTTTTTAAACAATGTAAATGATACTGGCTTTGACTTATTAGTTGGATTTGTATACTTGCCAACTGCTAGTTCATATTTTTCTATACACTTTTCATCCTATGTAGTTTTATGTTTAAATCATAAGCTGTTTAATTTTTTCTTAACAGTTTTTTCTAAATATTACTTGTGCATGTCATTCCTATTGCTTTTTTCAAGTACTCTGCCACACCCCCTAGTTAAAGGCTTTTCCCTTTGAGCTCTAAGCAAAACTATCTCACCTTTAGAAACAATTTAAAATTCTAAAACATTAAACAAACAAGTTAGTTTTTTACTCTTTTCTCTATTTAAAGATCTATTTATTCCTGAAAACTTATATAAATACTCATATGATGCCTCTTAAAAATGTCACATCAATCAATTCATCCATTTTCCAACCCCCTTTTCTTTGTGCGGTCTGCTGGTGCCTATCTCCAGCACACATAGGGCAAGTGGCAGGGGTACACCCTGGACAGGTCCACAACCTATCGCAGGGCAACACAGAGACAGACAGGACAAACAATAACTTACGTGCACGCTCACACTTAAGGACAATTTAGAGAACCTAATCAGCCAAACTACTCATGGTGGGATGTGCAAGGAACGTCTCACCAGGAAACCATGATTCATCCCAACAAAATGCCTGAAGCACCTCCGCTGGCTTCCTGAATGTGGAAGAGGGAGCAACTATATTCTAAACGCGTCCTGGATGACCAAGAATCTCAAAATGTCTCTATGGACCGCCCAGACACTCTGAGACAAAACTCATTGGCCACTTGTATCCACTTTCTCCTTCTTATGCCTCTTCCCAGAGGAAGAGGCATAAGTTGTGTTCTACTATCTAGAACACAACTTATGCCTCTTCCCAGAGGTCGTGGCCATAGATGAGGATAGGGACTTTCGCATTTCAACTCAGTTCTCTCTAGAACACAACAGACAGTACAAACACCTAAAGTACACCCCACAGTGAGCCTCATCTTCCTCACTGGGATGTGTATGAGATCTTTAAGAACGGTATCCGTCAGGTAGGAATCAAAAAACCGGTCTGATCATAAGAACCTGAATATATTATTATACTGAAGACCTAATGAACCTATTTGGATTATCAAAAGGTTTTACTGGCTTCTGTAACTTCCAGTTTCTTAATGGCATTTCAAATAAAGCAGAAAAATGCCTTGAAATCTTTTTTTTATTATGGGCTCTGGTTGCCGGGCAGAAGTGCCAAAATAGTCTTTCGTTGTTGCGACTGCATGACTCAAACAGGACAAACAATAACTTACGTGCACGCTCACACTTAAGGACAATTTAGAGAACCTAATCAGCCAAACAGTCATGTTTTTGGACTGTGGGAGAGGAGAACATGCAAACTCCTTGCAGAAAGACTAAAGGTGGTTTCTTTCTTCCTGCAAGGCAACAATGCTACCAATTATCAATTATTTATTAATTCAGGACAAAATTTTGCTAAGTAGGTCTGCATCTCAGGGATATGATGGTTTATCTTTATATTTATTGTTAGCAGTTTATATAAACCAGTTAAAAATGTCTGAATGAGATCAAACTAATCCCTAGTTAACATTTACCTGTAAAGGCTTAGAAATGTATAAAGTTTTCCTGCTGCATCTGATCTTTTACTGATGAATCTGTTTAGATTATTCTGATTTATAACTGGTTTGTCATGCTTTTTTACAGGAGGAGAAATGGCAGCAGTCAATATCCTCACTGTTGCTTTGTGGTTCTTTACATTATTACCTTCTGCCATCTGCTGCCCTGAGTCCTGCGTCTGCTCAGATAAATATGGTCGGCACTTGGCTGAATGCTCCTACAAATATTTAACCCAAGTCCCGGATGGTTTGCCTCCCAATGTGACGACCGTGAGTCTCTCTGCTAACCAGATCACTGTGATCCCGCTTGGCATCTTTAATAATGTCACAGAGGTGACCTCCCTGTGGATGGCCCGCAATGATATTGTCTCCATCGAAGAAGGAAGCCTCGTACCTTTAGTTCATCTTCGTAATTTTGACATTAGCCACAATAAGATGGCAGACTTCCCCTGGGCGGATCTGAAGAACCTGACGGCTCTGGAGCTGCTGAAGTTGAACCACAACAATCTGACCCACCTGCCCAGAGAAGCCTTCTCCAACCTCAAAGACCTGAGGTCCCTCAGACTTAACAATAACAGATTTAGTACCATAACTGAGGGAACATTTGATGGTTTGGTTTCATTGTCACATTTACAGATTTTTAGCAATCCTTTTGCATGCACCTGCATGTTAGACTGGCTCAGAGCCTGGATATCCAAAACAACCATCTCAGTTTCCGATCAGAGCTTAATCACTTGTGCAAAACCCAAGGAGCTTATAGGCGAAGTGATTTCAAAATTGCCTGAATCTAAGTGCTCAAGCCCTAATGTCACAATACTGACAAAGCCACGTGTTCTAAACATGTCTTTTCACGAGGACTCCACATTAATTTTGACTTGTGAGTTCAAAGGAAACCCAAAACCACTGGTGGTGTGGAATATTTCCGCAGGCCAAAAACATGAGGTGACACTGTCTGTCACGGAGTACGGCTTTGCAGAATCTAACAAAGTTTCTGACTCCGTTAAAGTGTTTAATAACGGCACTCTTGTCATTTCAAGCCTCAAGCAAGAAGATTCCGGAGGCTATAGCTGCTCTGCAACAAATAAGTTTGGCAGAGCTGAAGATTCAGTGTCTGTTAAGGTGATTGCGCTTCCGAAACCAACAGCCAACAAACTTATGACCACAGTCTTCGCCTTTACCCAGACAATCCCATCAGTGCACCCACAAACAAACAGAAAATCTGTTTTTCATTCTCTGCATCTTACACATTTAAAAAGCAAAACCCCTTTGATCGATGAACCAACCATATCACCAAGTCTAAAAATCGACCATGAATTTTATGAGGCCTTAACAAGATATTTGCCTCTAGCAAGCAAATGTGGCTTGACTGCAAACACAAAAAACATCTCCCACCACGTCCTTACTAGCAGCCTGGATGACATAAAGCAGTATATGTTGGACTTTGGTGTGATCGCACTGGGGGTGTCAGAAACCGAGGCAACGGTGCGACTCAATCCTATGCTTATACCCAAAGACAAGAGTTCCAACCAAGCCAAGAGCTTCCAGAGTGACGAGGAGAACTCTGGCTTTCCAGATTCCCTGGAAAACATACACGCAAGCGGTTTATATCTGTGCATTGCTGCAGATAGTAAACACTCCGCCGTGCAGTGGTCCCAGATCAAAGAAGGAATCAACACCTACCTGTTCACTGGTTTAAAACCTGGCACTAACTACTCTCTGTGTCTGACATACAGAGGGGAGGATTGTGAAGTCCAAGTGTTGTTTGCCACCAGACGAAGGGTGCCGAACCTCCTCATCATCATCTCAGTCAGCATCTGCCTGCTTACTGTGTCCACCTTGCCTCTGCTTGGAGCAACGTGTTTCCACCTGGTCTACAAATACCGCAGCCAGACCTACAAGTTAATCCTGAAGGCCAAAGACCAATACCACCTGGAGAGGAACCTGGCCGCAAACCTGAGCATGCATGCTCCTATCACGGAATCTCAGAGGAAAATAAATGAGGATGATGTGGAGACAGAGAGTGTAGATTACATGGCGAGAGAGGAGGACACAGAGGAAAGTGTCATCACTGAGTCTTTTGCTTGCAAGGGAAACACAGATGACTGCGAGATGAGATCTGAGTATAGCGACAGGCTACCTTTGGGGGCAGAAGCTGTAAATATTACCAGCAACTACAGATACCCTGATGACTAAGCTGCAAATGCATTTAGACTCAAATCACTATTAGTTCTAATTTGTGCCTGTCGTTTGGTTTCCTGTGAAAATAATCAAAGTAGATTTGCCTGCTATAAACAGATTTTCAGTGGCAAAATGAAGAATCCTTTTTGGGGTTAAAGTTTTTTCTGAATTTGAGTTTAAAATAGAAAATTACCACAATGAAATGTGTACCTTACTATAATTGCAAGAGTGTCATTGGTGGGGATTACACAAATTTGGTCTGGTCTTACAGTAAATATAGAAACATTAAAATGTGGTTAAATGTGACAAACGAATTGTTTACTGTATTATAAAGAAAATACTTTTGAATTTGTGTCTCATTAGGAATTCAGTAAAACCAAAGAAGGCTAAAATGCTGGTATGAAAGAGTTTAAATGTTTCAATTTTTGCTTAAAGGATAATTTGTCTTGTCTGTAATAATGTCACAGCGTTCTGTAAAAACAACCAACTTGTTGTTAAAGGATGTCCTGAGTCGTCTTTAAGCTGCTGTTTTAGAGAAGCTGCATGCTGCCTGAATGTTGTGTATTCAATCTTTGTGACTAACAATTCAAATTAATAACTGTGCTCCTGGTCTGTTTTACCCTAGTAATAAAACAAGTTGTCTGTTTTATTAAGTCCCATTTAACTCTGAGTGTGCCCAAATAAAATATCAGCAATGTGAAAACTCACGGTTGTTCAAGTTTTTTTTATGGACTATTCTATTTAATAATTTTTTTCTGAAATTCATTTTAAACACATCTAAATGAAAACTTTAAAAAAAAAGACAATTACCTAAGATTAGTTTAACGAATTCAAAGCTTTTTAAATCACAGACAAAACCAAATAAGGTAAACATTTAAAAATGTGACAATTAAAGCATTTTGTGAAATATAGATCTCCTCAGTTCTTAGAAAAACTAAATGTTATAGAAATACACATGAACAAAAGTTAAATCCAAATTAGACAATGGATAAAGGTTGATTTCCAAATTATTTACAGAATCTTTGTAAGTGTACCACAGCTGTACCAATTTGTTACTGCTTGTACCAAACAGTAATAAATTCCTCAAAACAAATTTAAAAATGTTTCAGGAAAAAACTGTTTCAACATAAAAAACCTAACTACGTTCATAATTCGGGAACTGACTGCTACTGAGACCAGCTTGTGGTGACATAGTTGCTGTAACCTGTTGATGTATAATTGACCCCTCACTGCTGAACAAGGATGCTGACATTGATTAACGCTGTCATGCTGTTTGTCAATAAGCAGCTAAAAAGGCCTCTCAGAGCAGTTTTTTGATGGTTATGATTTATTTGATTGTTGGTAGCTTAGGGACTTTAAATTTGTTATCCTTTTCTGAACGAGGCAGATTAAACATTTAATAAAAAGATCCAAATATGGAGCTATAGGGCAGTTTAAAAAATAAAAAAAAATAAAAAATCACTTATTAGTTTCTTGATAAATTTTTTTCTCAAGGGTCAACACCTCCACCTTCAGGGAACAAACCCCCAGACCCTTCTAAGGACACAAGTAGATTATTGGAGGATTCACCACTCTTCCTCACCTGTCCCTGTTTCTGGCACCATGATTCTTCGACAACTGTCTCCTTCTGTGAGTTCCTTCTCACGCAGCATTACGAACGTGTCTCTATCTGTTTCAGCTTTATCAAGATTACAAACCTGATGAATGCTCCATCACTAGCCAGACATTCTTTAGTTTCAATTCATTTATATACCTCGTATTCATAACGTATTACATTTCAAGGCACTTAAGAAGAAAACATTTTTCCCATCAAATATACATATTTCATTTAAGCACATGGCAATATATATTAATATCTATTCTGAATTGATCATGTTTTAATTTGACCTCATTGTGAACTTAAGTTCATTATTAAGTTACTTAGGCTCCATAAACTTGCCTCTGGTTACCCTGGAACATCAGATCCACAACCCTCTCTGTTACGTACCATGACCTCAGTACTGAATTCCCTCTTCCCAAGATCCATGCCACACATGATCCACCATCATTTGGACCTTTCCAAATGATGGTGGAACATACTATCTTGCTTAGCGGCATTCTTGCTTCTCTTTAATTCCATCTTTTGAAGATTGAATTAAATAATATCGTATTTGTTTTCCACAATAAACATTCCAATAGGATCTGGAATGAAAGGAAGAATTGATACATTAACGACACATATTTGCCACAGTTGGGTTCAGTGGTGGATCTGTTATGATGTGGACCTGTTGTTGTTTTGTGTGCAGAATCATGGACTTTCCAAAACATATGATTAAATCAACAGGGGGATGCTTCCCCAGAATCATGATCAACCTTCTCCATGGTCATTAGACATAAACACTAAAAACCTGTGTATTGGATTTGACAAAGTATTCATAACAGGCATGTGAATATCAATACAAGGAACTGTAAGACTGATATCTTTCAGGTTAAATAAACATTCATTCAGATACAGTAACTCTGTATGGCTATACTGATACATATAAACACGTAGAGTTATACAAAATATCGCCTAAATCAACAGAAGTACCAACACTCAGAATGTACTTCAAAACATAATCAACATATGTTATCAAAGGAACATTAGTAGGAGAGCCTGGTTCATGTTATAAAGTTGGTGCCTGTTTCTACACCAAATATGGCGATTATAACTGTACTATAATTAACTGTACATATTATATTTTACTATGAGGAGTACACAGGGCCAGTGTGTTTTCACATACTTCTTGATCAAAATCTGTAAAGTTAAAATTGTGCAGCTGTTAAAAATTTGCACAGCTAATTTTGAAACTCTTACTACAAGATCTATCTTTCTGTTCAGTGTATTTTATGCTCAGTTTATTTTAATTTGTGCATACAGATGAATTTGTTACACAGGCGAATTCTCTTATTCAGTTTTATCTTGGCTCGATCCACTATCAGAGGACTGGACAGGCTCTGCTTCCACCTTTTCGGCCTCTTTTAGGCTCCCCTTCTCGGAACTGCGGTTGGGAGTGCCGTTCCGAATGCTCTCAGATGCCTGTAGTGTCTGGAAGTGCTTTCTGGAGCCCAGCAGGGACGGGTTTTTCACCAGTGTGTACAGCAGCTGCCAGCGAGCTGGAATCCTCCGACTACTGGGCCCCTTATTGGGTCCGTTCTCCTGGACTCCTGAAAAAATGAAGAAGGAGCATGTTGAGGACCCAATGAAAAAGCAAAAGAAAGAACTATAACATATAGTAAAGATTTTTAGTTAAGGATTACATCGTGTTATTGGTTTGCTGTAAATTGCAGGAGCAAGCATTTAAGCACTGCTGAATGACTTCCACAACTGTTTCAAGAATAACTCAAAAAAACATTAATGTTGCAAATCAATACTTGCTTTTTGATGAAGGTATGAGAGATATAAAGCTCAAGTGAATAATAGTGAATAATATCCCTCTTATAAATGGTACATTGTTAATGATACATTTTAGTTAGCTAAACCTTATGTGCATAGTCTTTCTACCTTCTTCTGGATCCCTATTTTTTTGTCCAGGTCTGCCAACCTCAACCACCATGTCCAGCAGGAGACCACAAAAAGCTTTCAGCACAGGGTGGGACTGACTGACCTCCACCTTCAGGAACTGAGTGTAGTATCTGTAAGCTGGGTTAGGTCAAAAAAGACAAGAAGCTCAAGATCAAATCTAACATCTTAAAAAGAGATCTTGATAAATACATCAAAACAACTACATGTCTTTAGAGAAATATCTGTACCTAGATCATAGGACTCAGCAGATCGATGGAGAAGACTGATGTCTATCCGACCAAAGTGGATGATGTTGTACAAAGCTGTTATCACCATTCTCCAAATACCAACAATCAGGCCAACCACAATGTTGACCACAAATAGAAGGTAGGTGAGAAGAAAGAGGCTCTCTCTGAAAGTAAGCAAAGATTGTAAGACAGCATTCTCGGAGTGGGAAAAAAAACAAATGAGGTTCCTCAAGGCTATATTCTTGGACCACTTTCATAAAGGAAAGCATTTACTTCAAAACTATGCTGATGAAACTAGATATGTCCATGTAAGGTTTCCATAGCAAGATCATTTTCATATTTATTTTTTGATCAGCCTTTAAATGTTCATTATTTCATATAATGTTGCATTAACCTCTTCTTTCATTTTACAAAATATCGTACAATGCTGCTTAATGTGTACAAATGTGTACAAATAAACTGGCGATGTTTTCTTTTTCTACAGTAATTCTTTTTTTTAACCTGCTCTCTTAGAAAAGTTAAACCATAGCAAGCTTCATTTCATGATGTTTATTGAATATTTTCTGTCTTTTATTAAGATTAGTTTATTTTATTTATTACCCTGTTGTTTTATGATCTTTATAATGGCCAAACCCTGTTCAAAATTCCAAATAATCATAACCCAACCACACCTGTTTTTTAAATCTGTTGTACCAGAGTCCTTTTTGATGAAGAAAAATTGAGCTGTCACATGTTGAAGCACTGTAACCAGAAAGATGGTCACCCAAGCGGGCCTGAAAACAGCAAGCATGAACAATAAGTATATGTTCTGATCCGATGAAAATATGTAAAATGGAAATACTATAGAGGTGCTTACTCACCATGATTTTCCCGCAACTTGAAAAACGACAATATTGCGGCCATAAAAAATGGGGATGATGATTAAAAATACCAGAAACAAGAAGCAGATGAAAAACACAAGGGTCTGGATAGCCATTCCTGCCAATACAACAAAGATGAAAGATCACGTTTAACTTTACCTTCACACGCAGCTCATTGCACATCATGATATGTCACTGCCCCAATGCATGTTTCATTTTCACTCCCCACCGCACATATGCAAATTAAAGCTGTCTAGCAATTGAATAAATCTATTGAAGTTTAAGATTTCATTATATATCTACAACAAGAAAAGTACATAGTCATAGAGGACTAAAACTAAATTGTTATGCATATAAGTTTTTACCTCATACTGGTAAACGTTGTTAGCTGTAATTATTACCGCATTCTTGTTTAGACTAAAAGATAAAACTGTATTTTTTATTTATTTATACAATTTTTGGAAGTTAATTTTAGCAAGTTTATTGCTGTTGGATGGATTAGCGTAACGGTTCGATGTCAGACTTGTGCTTTAATATGTCTTAAAATTGTCTGTTCGCCAATTTCATTTAGGTATCACCGAGACAAGCAATGGCGGCCTGGTATCCGGTTAAACCCATCCAGCAGACAACACCAGATCTGGACGGACTGATGGTCTTCTGGCTATTGTAATTCTTGTACACATCTCCTTTATACAGTCCTTTCAAGTTTGTTCTAAAAAAATAAAATGAAACCAGATATTCATTAGATTCAGATATGGAACCAATGGCTGACAAGTTATCAGTTAAATTATAAAGAATAATATATTTTATGGGCTTGTTTCCCAGCACATACCTGTGAAGAACCATGGATCTCATTAGCATTACAACACTGACCAAACAAGACAGTGTCATTGCGCAGAGGTAGCAAACTGGCGGTATATAAAAGAAAAACAAAATTAAAATTTTTTTAAATTTTGATTTAATAAAATAAAAAGCACACATTTTCCCCACATACCTTCCAGCAACCAGGTATAGAAAGTAACAATTCTGACAACCTCCATCCTGTCATCCGACAGGACGATCCCAAATCCCAACAACAGGAAGGCGATGTTTTCATCAATTCCTGTACGGACTATGTGTAGAGTTGGGATGACCAGGACAACCAATAACAGGGCAGTCTGAGGAGCAAAACACGGATACTTTCTGACATGTTCACTGACTGAGAAGAATAAAAATGTTATTTAATAGAGGCCTACATGATAGATAGCCACACAAGTAACAAAAGACAAGACTGCTAGCACCAGTGGGAACTGGAACACTAGAAGTAGAACAGAAAAAAAACATTATTGGATTGTAAAGTTTTAAAGCATTAAAGTAAAAAAAAAAATTAAAAGAATCTCACCCTTTTCAGGTAAGTAAATGTAACTCTTTGGGATCTTCAATATTCTGTCAACAAGTGATGTTTTATCTGTGTCTGAAGAGCTGTTATACATTTAAACACAGAAAACAATCGTATTTTAATAACCTGACACAAAATACAAAAATACAGTACAAACACTTTTTACATTTTTGTTCAAATTTTTCATTCAACAAAAGCATCATTCTGGAAAATCACAGAACATTAATGCTGAACATTTGCTCTTGAATATTTTCTCAGGTCTGTTTCATGCAACCCTCTAAGATTATTTGATCGTAAAATGCAATAAAATGTACATATTTATATGTTCTATTCCATTAAACTTGTTACTGTTGATCATATCATTACTGTCTAAACGTATTGTTAGGAGTCGAAAAGCTTCCTTCCTCCTGATTTTCTATGAATTAATCATACTCATAAGTCATACTTTTATTTCCACTCACCTAACAGTTGAAGACTTTTTCTTGAGGAGTAACTTAACATAGCTGGTGTAATAGCTGTTGTCAAGTTCCTATAATCAAGGACAGTTTGTTGTGACGTCTAGTTTTATTAGCAGACTAATTTAAACAGATACTACAGATTTACTGAACAATTAATGCTGTTTCAAAGTAAATCATAATAAAAAAAATTCCATCCCTTTTTTAATACATTTCTTATTTTTAATTGTGTTAGAAACATTCAACAACACACAATTACCTACAGT
Source organism: Orestias chungarensis (assembly GCA_032876305.1). Lineage (NCBI taxonomy): Eukaryota > Metazoa > Chordata > Actinopteri > Cyprinodontiformes > Cyprinodontidae > Orestias > Orestias chungarensis. The sequence goes on along the minus strand of JAVLVB010000173.1, from coordinate 3,873,688 downwards.
GTTTATATTCTTCTCACTCTGCACCAAAAAGATTAATTAAATCTAACAAACCAATGTTTAAATAGGTGTGGTTCTACATTTATGTGGCAAATAAAATTCTAACCTTTTATCTTCACAAGGAAAACAAACTTGGTTATAATATCTGAACTGTCACCTCATCAATCTTTGGTCCTTTCACAAACAGCACAGGAAAAAGAACACAGAGGTATGCCAGACAGGCCAGCTGTGGGAGACTTGCAAGGAGGGCATAGTACTTATAGATCTGCAAAGATGGAAAGAAACAAATCTTTCACTACCAATACAATTCAAGGCTTACAATGTTAAAGTGTTATTAAAAATCAAAATTTAAAATGACTTTATTTAGAGTTCAACTCAAACAGCTTCGGGTATTTTAAAACTGCTTTAAAACATAAAAAATAGTTTTCATGCGTTTCTTTTTTAACTTTAAAACCAGTTTGTAAATATTTCACAGTTGACACATAAAGTGCATCTCCATAACTGCAATATGCTGTTTCTTTACATTTAATGTGCTTCCCCCAAAATGTTATTTATTTATTTACTTTTTTTTTTACTTCACCTTCAGCAGCATCATGATACAATTGAGTTTAAAACATAAATCAGACATATTCAAACAATTTATCATTAGTGATAACTTGGGTTATGGCTTAATAATTAATTGGAAAAAACAATGCAACTATACAACCCTAATCCAAAAAAGTGGAAACTATTAGGGTTCTAGGTCTATTATATATTTGGAATTGGTCTAAAACTGCAACCTTGAATTCCAGGGATCTGCAACACCAGTTCTTATGGGCAGGTGTAATAAACAGCTAAATCACCTCCTTAGCATGCAGGCAAGTTCTCCAGGGTCCTGCTGTTGACCTGCTTATTTGATGCAGGCCTGTTTAAGCAGAGGCCCATGTAAAATATGAAGGACACTGGCCCCCTGAGGATTGGAGTTTCAAAATCCCTGCCATATGGGGCCCACCTATATATGAAGGCTAAGTATAATGGAATATCAACATGCTTTGGTTGCTTCACCTCTGGTGTCTTTGGACAGTCAAACTTCTGCCACACCAGGACCCCAAAGTGAGTAAAGGAAAGAAGCGCCCCGAACACATAACCGGCATTGCGCTGCAGTGTGCCACAGATCAGCAGTGGATAGTAGAGTACAGGATAGTAGAAAATGGCAATTATCTTCATGTATTCTGAAAAGACATGGAGATAAATATCACTGATTAGGGCTTTATCTAATGCCACGGTGACTCGAACTGGAATAAGCAGATTATCTTTCTGTCTGTTCTTAAGACGGCCTTTGTTCAAAGACACCTTTGATGCTCCCTGGAGTATCTTTGATGAATGGCAGAGGGTCTGGGGCGATGATCAGCATGGCCAGCTTACTGAAGACCAATCCAAAAACAGCCATAACCAGGCCCTTCTGCTGAGTATGATCCAGGAAATTAACTGGGCTAAAGCAAAATGTAGAAACCCTTAGACAATCAAGATTTTTGTAAAATAACCATTAGTCCAAGAGTTTCCAATATTCACCTGAAAATACTAGATGACCCTCTTGCGAACCCTTGGCACAGTTTGTTTTTCCTTGTGAGAACTGCCAGGATCAGCATCATCGCAAACTGCAGGCAAAAAGGAAAATCTGTGAATAAGGCGTTTACACAGTATTCCAATACAAACACAATTTCACAAAGGGATTTCTTTGTAATTATAATCTGAAAAAATATGCAGTGCATTTGTATTTATATCCCCTGAATATGTTGTTCCTGAAACCCTATGTTGATTCTTCTTCCGCTGAGGTTACAGCAACAACGTTCCAACAGTTTAATGCATCTAAAAATTGAAATCTTAAATACATACCCTTTTATGATTGCTAAATTTCTCGTCAGCTTGGATTGAAAGGATTCATGGGCATACATTTAAAAGTCTTGCTATAGATTCTAAACTGGATTTCCTTCTGGATTTTGATGGGGCCATTCTAACACATTAGTATGGTTATATTAAACCACGCAATTGGACTTCTGGCTTTGTGCCAACGTCATGACCTGAGACAATAGGACTTCCCTCTACTGTTTCGATGACTTTATTTTGGACACTTGTCAAATCAAGGGGAAGGCTTGTGGAGTGCATAAGTAAAATTGTCCCTATGAAGAATCTTTGGAGCTCCTCCACCGTTATCATGGGTTATTTTGTTCATTGTCTAACTAGGTTTTTAATCTGATTATTGGGCCCCTAAATTTGTGGTGGAAAGTCATGTCTTGGTATTGGTAAATGGAAAATAGTCTGTACTTGTATAGTGTTTATGCACCATAGACCCCAAAGCGTTTTACACACACTTTGGTAGTTTGTTTGTTGGTCCTCATGATGGTCTTTGTTCACTATTATTCTCAAACAAGCCTGAGGTCTTTACAGAACAGTTGCATTTATACTGACATTAAAATACACACAGATGAATTTTACTTACTATTAAGACCATGTCTGAAGGTAATTATTGCGCCAAAAATTGTTTTAGTTTAACAGGAGAAAGGTTGCTTAAGAGAAAAGTATGTTATGATTGTTAGACCTTTATTGTAAATTACTTTGTATTATTGCACTTCATCTTCACAATAATGGATTCGACTGCTTTTGTAGCATGACTAATAGGTTTCTGAGGGCTTGCGTGCAAGACGAAGTTTGGCTTAAAGAAAAAAAAACTCAGTGCCTCATTATATCTCATGAGCAGTAAAGGTCCTTCCCTATAAGCTCACTCTACATCAATTACTTGTTTAAAATATATATATATAATAAAAAAACAGGGTAAACATCTGTTGTGGGGCAAAAAGGTTGTCTGACCAACTTTACAAATGATTAACGATTAGATGCAGTTAAAGGACAAAAAGTGTCATCATAAACTGTGTTTTCAGGCCCAAAGTTTTACATACAAGATGTTGAGCTAAATGTATATTAGCTCAAATATGCTAAAATCTGAAGCACTGCAGACCAATTACTATGTAATACCCTATGACCTTCAAGTATTTCATGTACTCACAGATATTGACAGCATGCATATGTGGAAGTTTCTCTCATCGGCAGTTGGGTCACAGGGTAAAATTACTCTGAGACAAAGAGGGAATCACATAAACATGTTCATGAGAAAGCAAGCATCGGAAAATATTAGGGTGAAGCTTAGCAGAGCTGTTGTCGCACATGGAAATGTTTCCTACTCACTCTTTTGGTTGTTGGGTCGGCTCTGGGTTAGAGTACCAGTCAGAGTAGTCATAGTAGTGATACTGAAAAGGCTCCAACTCGGTCTTGCTCTGATTCATCTCAGCTTTTTTGAATGAAGACCAACAGGTGAAGCGTAAAAAGTAAAGATCCAGAGGATGTTTTTTTTCCTTTCAGGGAGTGTCACTCAGCGATCTGCTGGTGCTGCAACGTGCCTGTGAAAAAGTTTGGCTTGTACACCCTCATGCAACCCAGTCTGATTGCTTGCTCTATGCAAGAGATTAACAGCATCATAGCAGGGGTGGGCAAAAACAAGAACAATTTTCATTACCAGAAAAAGAAAGAGAACATATATGAACTGGTGATCTTTTTGTGAAGTGATATTTTCTCCCTCTTTGAAAGTGAGCGCCTATAAGAAATTCCTCATACAGACATCACATTAACAAAATGCTATTTTCTTTAACTGGTATGTTTAAAAGGATAACAGATTTCCGGATAAGTATAAAACTTTTAAGCTTAACATTTTCTTCTTCTCTCTCTTTTTACCTGTTCCAGTTTTATTGAGTTCAAAACAATCCGTGTCTTCTAGTTCCACTTTCAGCAAATGGGCAAAAATGCACAAAATAATTCAGTATGTATATGAAGCCTGATATTCATGGGCAATGAATGAAGAGACACATGACCTTTTGTTATTTTCAGTTGGATATTAGATCAAAATTACTTTCTTCCTGTTTCAGGTTGATTAGGATAACCAAAATTATGTCTAAATGTTGATCGTTAGAATAATAAAGGAGATGTTTAGTTTTGTTTTTTAAATACACTAAGTTTATTCCTTAGGCCTTCTGAAATTTTTTTGAGGATGACGTTGTTGGCGTCTGTCTATTTTGGATGTATTTCAAGACAATACCTCAAACACACAACTTTTATGTGTGAATAAAAAAGAATCAAAAATCAAGCAAAAGAAGGAAGGAGACAGATTCTTCATCTGAGAGGGAAACTGGCTTTTGTCAAAAAATGTAGAGATCAACCTTGGAACAAGAGTAAAGGTTCTTCTAAAAGTTTAGCTAAAGCTAATAAGGTGTCACAATCAACAATGAAGTATATTCTGCAACAACATGAGCTGAAAGGCCATTTAGAGTAGAAGAAACCATTTTCTCCCAAAGCAGCTAAAAAAAAGAAAGATTACAATTTACAGAAAGACAAAAAGACAAAGATCTTAATTTTTGGGTTAGGTTCTGTGGTGTGTTGAAAACGAATGTTCATATCTATTTAGACCCGATAACACCATCCCAACTTACAGATGTTAAGTTCTGGCTGACATTTCTGAACCTAGTGTCAGCTACAGTCAAATCAATTTTTAAGGTGTGCACAACAGCCTAAATTAGGTCAATATTTTCATTAAATCCTGCTCAGTTCATTTGTTAATCTGTTGACTGTGTTTGTTTGTATTTTCTCTCCTTAATTGTTCAATTGTAGCCAGTAACCTCACTCTAGTAGGGCTGCTGTTTCATATCTACATGGGATATTAGAAACAGAAATAAATAATTTCGTCTGATTGCTTGGATGTTGAAGAATTCATGTGAAAGTTGTCTGTGTCTGTATTCAACAGAGCAAAGCTGCGCCTATGTGTTTTCAAGGCAAAATAAATAAATCCAACAGGCTTGAAATCTGCTTCTTTTAATTACGTTTATTTTATACATTTGTGAAATGCATTATTATTATTAATTTGTATTCAGATGTTTTTCATCCTGAAACACCAGATTGTGTGATTTCTTTGGTTGGATGGTATTATTCCTAGCAGGCTTTACTGCAACTCGGCAGCACAAAGTATTTGCTTATTGCCTGTTGCTTAAGAAACTAATCCCGTAATAAGACGAAAACCCCCTTATTCAAACAAAGGCAGGCTTTGTCTGACACAGGCTGCAAAAAGGTCACAATTAGAGCACGGACACGTGAGAAACAACTTTTTTTTCTGTGTTAAATTAAAACTGGAAACTGCTGCAGATCCTGGAAGGAATTAAAGTTTGAGCTGCCACCTGGGAGATTTTGGGGTTTTATAATAAAAACACCTGCGGTGGACTCAATAATAAAATCTGACATTCCTCCATCTTTGGAAGTTTATATGTCACCCAATCTCAATCCATAAACTCATTCATGTGACCGATCAATGTTTAAGTGTTTGAGTGTCATGGGGCTTCTGATACTCTTATCTTTACTCTACTTTAGTGTAGGAAAAATTATATTTACTAGGTGTTTTCTTGTGTTGAATTAGATTTTGATTACACCTTTAGGGCTGACTACCAACTACCACAATAACAAAAAGCTTTCACTTCAGTTCTTAAGGTCTACATTTTACAATTCAGGAATAAAAATTGAATTTGTCCTCGTTTCCTTTTTTGTCTATATGACATTTTCATTGTGTCTGAAGAAAACTACAGAGGAATACTGAGTGACGTTTCTTATCAAGGTGACATTTAGCCGAAGTATTCAGCCGTCCCTTTAGTCACTTTCTGGTATCACATTTTATTTGAAGCAAAAAAAACTCTTTAATTTGTGACTAGGCAGTTTCTGCACATGTTTCTGTAGGATATGATATGAATTGTGCATGGAAATATTGCCTTTCTCAAGTGTAGACTGCTATTCCACTACTATTCTAACTATGTGTTGTTATATAAAAAGATCGGGACACATAAGATAATTTTCGTGCTTATCCTTTCCTAAAGATGGGAGATAAGCCCTCTCAAATAATGCATATCTGTTTTTCATCATAATTAAGAAAAGGAAAATGTTTTCTACAGTTTGAGAACCTCATCCTACTTTGTTAGGTATGGTAAAATATCTGTGATAATGTAGGCTTTTTATCTTTTCTTTTTTTTTAGCCCTGGGAACATTTGCATAACATGATGAACTTTGCAAAATAGCAGATATATATATACATTTTTTTATAAAAACCTGGTGACATCTGTGAAGAGAAATGTGAGAATGGGCCATCACTGGGTGTTTAAAGATACAGAACCAAGACATATGTACTCAATGTTGTTGTCCAATATGTTAAGATATGCAGTTAACTCAAGTTTAAGTATTGTGAGTTGGACATGAAAACAAAAGATGTTTCCTCTCTAAACGTCTATCAACCATAATGAACTCTTAAAATAAGCCATTAGAGCATCTCTGAATTGTTATCCATGAAAGAGTGCAGGTCAGTTCCAGACATGGACATTAAGGTAAATCAGAAACGACATCAATCTGAGTATATCTCCACTTGTTATAATAAAAAGAAGCAATTTATCTGAATCATTTATTTTATCCAAGCAGCGGAGGGCGCTGCTGAACAGAATCCTCGAATAAGACTTTTGATTTGGAGGTGCTTTAATGTGAAGTGACATATGAATAATATAGAAAGTTATCAGTGTTATTTTCACTTTATCAAGACAGAAAAACACAAACACTGTAGGATATGAGACAAAAACAGTCCATCTATGAATAAACAAAAAAAGATCTGTGTCATATCTTCACAAAAACAAAGTTATTTTCAGAAACAAACCTATGATACAAACTGGCAGATGATGATCACAGAGACTGAAAAGCATTTTAATCATCCAGGACGCCCCTGACATGATAGCAATAAGTAAACGATAAAGGAATCTTTAAAAATAAAAAAAAACAAGGATGCAAAATTATTAAGTATGTATACATAGGAAAACCAAGCAAATATTGAGTCCAACTGGAGAGGTTTACTGAGGACTGCATGTGATTCCAACAGGGGGTTGATTAGTTTTTGAACATGTCACACAGGAGCTTCTCCATGGGAGTGTTTCCGATGGTCCTGTGGAAAAACAGCAACTCTATCCGCTCTGAGTTCACGAAACGCAGAGATGGAAGGAGAAGAAGCAGCTTCCCGAACCTGAACACAGTAGACAAATCATAAAAGATATTTCGTGTTAATTATGTAATTTATTGTCCTTTCGTGTTTAAGTCATTTTTGCAAACTTTTAAATTTATTTGGATTTTTTCAATTGTGTATTTTTGTTCCTTCTTTAATCTATAAAAAACAGGCAAACAGGTGGTGCCTCAGCAAAACCCTAAACTGGCGCATAGAAAAATGACTTTTTGTGTTTTGGCACCATCTTGAAGCCATAAAGTCAACAACCTACACTTGGATAAACACCCTTGTTTTGTATCAACTAAAAAGTGGTTCAATGAAATTTCACGGCTCAATAAGTCAATACGTATTTGAGAGATACATGTGAATATTGATTTAGTCCATTCAAAGCACAAATCCACAGTCGGAACAAATGATCCTGACAGGAGCTTACCTGGCTGGCTGACTGGGGTAGTGTGAGCGTATGTGTTGCCCAAGCATGACTTGAGACTGATCCTGCAGGTTCTCCACCTGTTCTGGATCTTTCAAACCACGAGTCTCTGTTTTCAAAAAGCAGAGCATGGATTAAAGTTTTCCCCAATTTTTGAAAAAGTCTTCGTCTTAAAGTCTGAGTGCTTCGACCCTGACCTGGCTTGAAGAGCACAATGGCCTTGAGGCAGGCGAACTCTGTGGGATCGACGGCAAGGGCCTTGAAGCGGCTGAAGGCCTCCTGCAGGAGGCGCAGATCTAGACTGGTGTAGCTGGTTTTGCCCTGCATGCCAGGACAGAGGTCGGGAAGGGAGAGCAGAGGGCAGCTGTCCAGAGGAAGGGACCACTGGATGGCACAGAGCAGGAAGAGTTCACTCCACGCCTCCTCCAGTAGGATCACCTGAAGGAAGGGAAATAAAGAAAATCATAAATGTTCAGAGTTACTGCTTATTTGAAAACTTATACTAGTACAGAAGCTTCCATTGCTGCTCTTTGTGAAATATTTCAATGAACTGCTACTTTTAATATCTTCAAAGTGTTCTTAACAAAACTGTGGAAGACTACTTTATTGGAAGATTTTATATCCTCCTCAGATCAAAAAGGATATTCGGATACTTGAAATATGAATAGAGATGCATTTAAAAAATAAACCAATACAATCATTTAAAACTTATTAGTTCTGATCCCTTCATTTCCTAACCTGGAACATTTTCAATTCAGTGTCTTACAGTTGAAGCCAGATATTCATGTTAAGACATGTTTGTTTTTAACATTCAAAAAGGCCTAAAAAAACAAAGAATTAAAATTTTTGTAAGAAAAATGTGTGTTTGTGTGGCATTTTGCTTTTGGAAAATTCCAATGTTTTGAATATTTTCAGGAGATTTCCTTAAAATCCTTAAATAATTGAAGTGTCTCACCTGGTCCCTGAAGGGAAGATTGGAAAACACAGGGAGGTTCTTGGCCCATTTCACGGACATGAAGAGCAGCCGGGCCGACGTCTCGTAGACGTTCTCGGAGCTGGACGGATACAAAGCCATGTGGTACTCGGAGGATGCCCTCTCTGGCTCGTTGCCCGTCACGTCAATGTTTTCATCAACTGGGACCGGAAAGAGAAGGTTTAGATTCAAGATGAAAAATGTCTTCAGCAGTTTTGCATGTTTTATTTTTGTAGCTCAGTTCCTCCTTTGTTTGGAGGACTTTTCAAATATAGAAGAAGTTCGGAAGTTGTTGGACATGGCAAACTTGAACTATCTGCCTATTCCATACAGACTCAGTGTCCTGACCTTATTTTTAGGAATGTTACAGTAAACTAGGTTTAAAATGTTCCACCTCACCGTCCTCTGGCTCCAGCTTGGCGCAGGTCTCTGCCGTCATGAGGCTGGCCATGAAGCGATGGTTGTTCTGGGGACTCACACAAGGCTGGGGGGCCACAGAGGAGGTGATGGACATGGAAGAGGTGATGTGGGGCCACGTGATGACAGAGCCGTTGGAGACCGAGGAGGAAGAGGAGTAGGAGGAAGAGGAGGAGGAGGCGGGCTCCCGTGTGGTGGCCAGGTGGTCCTTCTCAGGGTCCACGTCGATGGAATCCAGGTGGACCTGAGATGTGCTGCGAGGCTGCCGCTCGTTCTGCACGGCTGCAGGTCAGAATTCGGTCATTTCGGGAGAAAACAGTGGAGTGCAGACAAGTTATTTTCCCACTTTTCAGTTTTCCAAGGCGTCTGGAAACTTACCGTCCTTATTCATGCCCGCCTGCAGGCACTTCTTCAACCGACACGCCTGACACTGGTTCCGATGAGCTTTGTCCACGGGACACATCCCAGTGCCGGCCTGGCACCTGTTGACCCAGATTCAGGCTTTTAATGGGAGGCTCCATACTGACACATAGATTTCTGATCATTTATAATTAAACGTCAGTAAAGGGGTGTGTCAAATAAAAATGATATTCCTACTAAACTTGAATTAGCACAAGAAGAAAAGTCTGAATTAGGATCAACTTAGAAGTCCTATATATTCTTATATTTACTGCAAGGACTGTAAATTTAATCTACAAACGGAAAATTAATGTTACTAAATCAGAAAAGCAAAACAAAACACACAAAAAAAAAAACATACTATTTGGAAGAAGGCCTGATTTATGCCTTTAAAGGGGTAAAATTCTTCTTGAAAACACTTGAAAAAACTGATAATCTGTCAGTAAATTTGTTACAAAAATGTATATTGTGTTCATCTCTCTTGCAGTATTTGCACGCGTTAATTCAACAACAGGTATATTAAATACAGATGAAAGAAAAGGTTGCTTTTCTTTTTTGAATCAACTAAACAAAAACAAAAAAACATTTTGTGATTTTAATAAAATGAAAGTAATTTTCAGGTCTTTCTTATGAGACAATGTTTAACCAGCAAGTGGTTACAACTTTTAGTGAAAATTCATTGCAATTTATGAGTTGTGAAAAATGTAAATCTGATATAATTTGTTAGATGATTCCCTTTTTTTTCAACATTCCCCATCATTCACCCTGGTTCGCCCAAAACTTTGCAGGAAAAGAGGATTTGCAGCCGTTCTTGCCTGTAGATGAGTCTCCTCCTCACGCTGCGCTTGAAGAAGCCGCTGCAGCCGTTGCAGGCGTAGATGCCGTAATGCTTCCCGCTGCTGGTGTCTCCACACACTTTGCACACCAGAGCTGGACTAAGAGCTTTTCCTGGAGCTGGACTCTTGGCTGCGAGTCAAACACAAAAAAGAAACAAAGCAGCCGGTCCGTTATGCTGTCATTCACCCTGGGCCTGGGTATTGTTTCATTCACAAGCCTACCATCTGTACCAACAGTTAGATACAACTTTACAGCAATACTTACTGTGTGTGCGTGAACTTAATCTATCAACAAGATATGCATTAATTATATAAGAAATTAAGTGCCTGTTTTTTTCTTTTATTTGCAATCATATTTCTCCATGTTGTGTCCTGATGATTGTTTGAATACATAGAAACTTCCATAAGAATGAAGCAGGATCAAGTTCAGTATGAACACTAAAACTAATTAAGCCTAATTAATTTGATTAAGTTCAACCTGGACCATTTATTAGAAAAGATTAGCTTTAAAATGTGTGTTGTTGTAAATAAATGCACATAATAATTATTATTATTATGTTTTATTCATCATTTATTATTTGTTTGACTGTTTACATGTGTGTTACGTCTTTTCAATGATAAAAAATCAAAGCTTTTTGGTATTTTTTGTGTCAGTGGTTCTTATTTTTAATTAAAATTAATTCAAGTTAAAACAGGGTCAAGTTTTAAATTGCAAAACCATCTAAAAAAAAGAAAGACATGCAAGATTCTAGCTTAATATTAACACATGTATCATAATGATCTTTTAAATTTGTTAGAATAAACATTTATTTATTAGATAGATAGGATAATAACAGAGTAAATTATGATTACCACTTTACAGTAACCCATCTCTAACATGTTTGGCTCGTGGGCCTCTTACCTCCTCTGCTGTCCTCCATCCCAACACTGCCGGACGAGTCAGATGGAGAAGATGAAGGCATCATGGGGATCTTCGACAGGTGATCCTCCATTAATTTTCAAAAAAAAATCTTACAAATTAAAAAAAGTTTTTCTCGCTCTTCTTTTTTTGCTTTTTAGCTTAAAGAACAAAAACTTCCTAAAGTTCTGGCTCGTTGGGCCTCCTTCACTGCAGCGGGGAGATGCAGATGGAGGGGTTTCCTGTCACGAGCCTAAACCGACACTTGTTGAGCATCAACAGGTCCGTGTGTCCTCCCCACTGGGAATGTCGCCGTCTGCGTGTCCAGCTTGGCAGCATGTCTTCAAAAGGGAACCCGAGAGGTGGAGGGGTGGAGGATTAAGCCCCAAGCGCTGTGTAAGCACCATGCCTATTTGTCATCTTCTTAATCTTTACTGTTCATCTACTGGATCAATCAGTCACATTGGCAGAATGGTGGTGGCGCTCAGACACAGACTTTTACTGAGTCTACAAACGGAGGCTCAGTGAACAAAAGCACAAATGAATCCTGCAGCTTCTGCAGGAGCTGTAACTTTAGACCAGCTCTCCCCGCGTCTCCTCGTGTCCACATCAGTCGACACCTCTCTCAACTGTCTGCCATTAACAAGGACGATCACATGAGACGCAGATTATTATACTTACCTCCCTCTTCAATTTGTTTTCCCCCCCTCCCGGATTCCATCTCTGAGTCCCGCTGCTGAATATTTGATCTGCGTGATTGCTTCCCATTCCTAATGACCTCCAGTGTTTGTAGAGAAAATGCCTATAAATTCCAATTTCCTCCTGTTTTTGTGGACCCACTAGTCGTTTTCCTCCAACCTGGCTGCAGGAGAAAATGTCACAGAGGAAATAATAGAGTTTGGCGTGTATGCTGATTTGGGCAACACTCATTAAACTCATTAACCCGTTATCAAGGAGGCCATTATGTCATGTTTTTGGCAATTACACAATATATTAAACAGATCTAATGCTTTACATTAGATCAGAAGATAATGGTAACTTATCCCTGAGGGGGTTGGGTTGACTGGAGAGGGTATGAAATCAGCTGTTTTGTTGCAGATGAAAGACGTTTTTAAGAAAACTGCATTTTAATCCAAGACAGGAGAAAGATATAACTCGTTTAATGAACAGTCTCTGATGAAAACTTACCCTCACACCCTTCACGATTCAGACGTTTAGTAGCGAAATAAAATTTCAATGAACTTATATGTCCAAATAGCTCAAAGGTGACTTTCCCTGAGCGGACTTGATCGACCATTCTCGAGACTTTCTGAAAATGTTTTCCTCTTAGCTTATCACTTGTATCAGGAAGCAAGTTATGCAACGTTTACCGAAGTAGAAACTGGAAAGATTTCAATTGAAGTAAAAGAGGAACGACATTACAGCTTTTAAACTGTCTCTGAAAGTGAAACCTTAAGGAAACAGCCAGACCTGGGAGCCATTTCTGCAATGTGTCCTCTTGTAGCTCCGCATCTGTTATGTTTTTAGCACATCGCTCTGTGGGAATCACTTATAGCTGAAAGTCAATGTGTTACTTCTGGACATTGAAATAAAAGAAATAGAAACATATTTGCAGAATTGAGTTCAAGATTAGTTTTATGTCGGGATTTTCCACTGACAAAACTTAGGATGCATATAAAACAACCGAAACCAACATTGATTTATTCAAAGTAAACTGAGATAAGCTAGTCTGAAGCCTCTTCAGAAAACCTGCAATAGAGTAGGACCTTGTTGTTGTATAGGGGAAGCACTGTGTGGGACAACCAGCATATATATATATATATATATATATATATATATATATATGTATTTGGTTATTTGGTTACAAAACACTGTATAATCTAATAAAAGGGGTGTGTCTGCTGCACCTTTGGTTAAAATATGCTTTGTCATTCAGCATATTAGAGTTGGTGGAGAAATCAGAATTTGTACTTAAGTAAAAGTGAAAATATGTTACGGCAAAACCTCTCTCGACTACTGTTGTTACATTGACTATAAGTCAAATCAGTGTAGCTGAGTACACGTATACAGTTACTAACCACCTCTGCCTATCTAGGCTTGGAATATACTGAAAACATATTGTAATACTTTCTAAGAAACTCAGTGTTATTTCTAAGTCAGTCCTAAAAGCAACCACCATTCACTCACATCTCAATTGTTTTGATGTATAATTACATAAATAGACTGAATAGAAATGAATCTAGATGTATTTAATATATGTGAGATTTGCATATCTGTTGTTTTTTCGTCTTTTTCATGTTCATTTAAATCAAAGCAGAGCATTTTTCTTTTTTTTGCTACTAGTGAATGATTGATGTTGATGGCTTCATGTTTCAACCCCTCAACAACAGCTTCTAACCATAATTGGAAAAACAAAGTGGAAAGCAGTTAAGTAGATTAGAGTTTGACCACATTTTGTTGTCTGCTGGGGCCTCGGCCGCCTTCACTGGGAGGCCCAGGGAGTAAGAAAGAAGGGGGGCACAATTAGCTCAAAAGATTAAAAGAGCAGTGAAGACACACTTCTTGTGAGCATCTTTAGCCATATGGTGGCTACTCTCTTCATCCTTGGTCGGGACACGGTTGACCTTTGGGAGATTTAACAGTTAATTAGTCTTCTGAGGTCAATGGTCTGAAGAGGGTTTCCACAAGGATTCACCCAATTACACACTGATATGAATGGTGTCTTTGTTTTCTTAAGCAGGTACCTGCCTCCCTGCTTCTGTTTATTTTCAGTATTATGCTATTGTGTTGCTCATTTTTGACATCAAGCTGAAAACTTAGAACTTCAACTGAATGATAAATAAATTGAACCTGTACAAAGTCTGTGGTGAGCTGAAAACTACAGAACATCCAGTGTCACTCGCCATATTAAAGTTCATTTAATATAATGGCTAGTTTTCAGCTTTCCTAGCAGCCAGTGCCTCCCTTTTGACTCCTTTATAGTTTACATGTTAGAGACTATATGTTGAAGAAAAAAAAGAATTCCCTTAATGAAGCTCCTTGTATTAGCGCACAGGGCTTCCAATACACATTATCAGCACTTTTAAATGTTACCAATCAGAATCAGCTTTATTGCCAAGTATGTTATTGGACATACAAGGAAAGCATACCAGGGCACTTTTACAGCATATGATATAAATCAACAACACTTTATTTATCCCAAACAGAAATTACATAACACATACTGAGTATGTTACATCAGTCTGTGTTTCAGACAATGCACTAAACCTCCCAAAAACAAATGCCAACCAAAAAGGACGAAACAGTTTTAAATCCAAGCGAAATTTGCTGATATAAAGAGTTTAATGGCCAGACACAAAGACACAAAAATTAGACAATAACAGCCACGTTTGGAGGAATCAAGGTGAGTATTTCAAAGAGCATCATTAGTCATTGTACAATGTGAATGCTGCAATGAATGAGTTAGATAAGTTAGTTAGATGATTCGGTCTTAGCCTTATCAGGGTTTTTACCAGGAAAGTGAAGGAAAACGCATCAAATCGGATCTTTGAATGGAGAAAGAAGGTTGACATCACCCTTCTTTAATTGGTTTACCAAAAATTTCATCTGGGTACAGTTTAAATAAAATCTTCCAAATATACCATGAGTAAAGAGCAAATATCTTCCCAGAATCAGAAGCTGGTGAACAAAATTCAAAATGGGTGCACTCAATATGCAATAACTTAGGAGCTACTGCTCATGTACAACTTTCAATGAGTTTCTATGGGCAAAGATTTTGCACCCCAGAGTGGAAGTACGTTACAGACGACGAACAAACAACTTTAGTTGTCATCAAAGATTAAAAACATCTAAAAAAATATATTGACATATTTCCATATTTCAAAAATGTTTTATTTGCTTTTTTATGTCTCAATCAAGGTCTTTGGGTGAGTGGGCGGGTGCCCTCTATTGGCCAGATTGTAAATATATATATATATATGTATATATATATATATATATATATATATATATATATATGAGCTGAAGCTTCTCAAAACATCAGCTTCTAATGTTTTTCAAACTGGACCACCTGATAAGCACACATATTCATCTTTTCTTCATAAATAATGAAGCTATAATTTAAATATGATGTGCTGGTGGTTCCTTTAAATATATTATGAGCACTTTATAGTTCATTGACATCAGGACTTTAAGCGGGTTGGACTTTGGAGATTCACCAATATTGAAAAGGAGGCGTAATTACTGAACATCATGTGTGGATATTTGAAAGGTCTAAATATTAGTTTAATATTCATAAATTTTAAGTCTTTTGGTGCTTTGAAGGATTTTTCCGAAGGTTTAAATATGTACACTAAGGTGCTGCTCCCCAGCGTATGTTCTCCTCCCAAAATGAGGGCTCTCCTTCTGATATTTATTGACAATATGCAAGTTGCCTTCACTATGCATTATGCTATATAAAGGAAAGGAAAAATAAATAAATGAATGCATTGAATTTAAGATAAACTGTCCCTATATATTGCCTGTAGTGGGATTACTTATTATATAAATAAGAATGCCCAATAAAATGTTCATCAACGTATTTCCTTATTATATAACAAATGACTTTCACAAACTCTGGATGACTGGAATAGTTAGAAAATATACTTTCATTCAGCATTTTCAACCAGCTCTAGAGCAACATTTGGCTCCAGTGTCTATCGTATCAAACCTACCAACGACGGTTAACGGCTGCTTTTGCTTTGAGTCCGCCCTGATATTCAGGAGATAGGTGTGTGCCACCTAGATAACCGAATGTAGCCCTCAGACAGAGCAAATCGTAGCATATTAATTGTTTACATAATAATTCTAATCTTTTAGGTGAAGACTTGCTTACAAAAGCAGGCCATAGATGATGCCAAAATAAATAGATTAGCATGGGAGCAGTCTAATATTAGGATTCAAAGAATGATTAGAAGATCCGTGTTATGTAATGACATTAATGAATGACTGCTTCATATGAGACGTTCAACACAGGTGAGAATCCACGCATCTCCGTACGCTGCTGCAGCTCTAACAAAACAAACAAACAAAAAATCACCATAAATCATCAGAACAGTGAGACAATATTGTATTTCTCTCCATTTATATTTACTGGTCCCTCTATAATGCAGTGAGAGGGTAATTAGATACATTCATTAACATCAGGTTTAGCACTAAAGGGGAAAGATCATTAAAGCATTTACAAGTCAATATTAAGACTGTAAAATTCATTCTGTAATGATTTATTTTTTTTATGATGCACAACAAAACCAATGAAAAGAGGACTAGATAGAGGAAGTATGGTCATGTGTCTTTGGACAATTTTAAAAAGCAGCCTTTTTGAGTTTAAGACGTCAGAGAAATGCTTGACTCACCTCAGCATGAAGTGCATTGCAATACTTAGAAGGAGTAAGTATGTATTATTGTCTTACAATCATGCCTTAAGAAAATATGCTTAAGTTTTTCTGCTTGCCTTCACTGTAAGAACGTTTTCTGCAAAACTGAGCTGGCCTGTTTTTTCAGTTCCAAGTGTATGGCTAAAGGCGTCCAAAATGAGTATTCGGGCTGTGAAAGCTATTAAAGGTCTGTGTAAAAATACTTCCCCTTTGCTTTTTGAAGCTAAAAAATTGTTGAATTATTTATGCCTTGAAGTCTTTGAAATTAAGGAATTACAGTTAGATAGAGCATTCTCTGTATAGCAGTGGAAATATATGTAATGTTGAGATTACATCTGAAAGGGAGGAAGTATTAAGAAAAGAAACAAAGAGCACTAAGAATTGAGCCTTGCAATGCACAAAAACCATTCTATCAGGTTAAAAAAAAGTTTTAACATTTTTCAAAAGGGTTACAGTTTTAGAAATTGATCTAATGTTTGAGTAAAATTAGGCCTACAGGCCAATATTTCTATTGGGGATTTATAACCTAATGATTAAAAAACTCTCGGACCACACTGTAAGTAATACTGCCCCGATCATACAAAGGAATAAGGTTTCAAACAAAGCTTAGACCTCTTTAGTAGAGAAGCAGGGATGATGTTGGCAACAGAACTTAAAGGGTTTGTTAGACTAAAAACCTCGCAATGAAATATTAAGATAAAGTAAAGAAAAATCTAATTGTTAAAGAATGCTGACACTTTTTGGAGACTGTTCTCTTTGTATGAAAACACAGAATAGTCAGTTTTAATAAACAACCTCTGCCTATTTTTAACCTAATGCCATGAATGAAATGGTCTCCTCTCCAGACGAACCGACCCCCTCACCTTTTAATAACAAGATACATCTCAGCTGATGCTGATTTAAAGCAGATTGGACATGACACTAAAGATTCATGCCTGTTGACCTGTTTAGACGGGAAGCCAATACTTTTTTTATATTTACATTTAATGCAAGTTTAAACCAACAAGGCTGTAGTATTTGCCGTCAGAGCAGTATTTACAGAGGTAGAACATTCAGAGTTAAGATGAATCTTAAACAACTACTACCTGTTTTGTTTTTCTATTTGCTTTTCCTTTTAATCATTTGCCTTTTTGACAGTTTAGCATAGTAGTCAAAGCTCTCAGATGAAGTGTTAGGTTGAGTTTTCCTGAGATGCACAGGGTCAGGAAATGTCCAAAACCATATGTTGCTACACATATCAGCATAGGGATGTAGTTATTATAGACTGAATACACACCAGTAAAACCTTGTACTGGTTGACCTTAAAAGATTTAAAGATAATCCTCCTAACTGGTTTGAATTATGTCTTATGATTATGCTTCACATATGCAAATGTGAATTGTACTACCAGGATTGAGATGAAATGTAATGTAATGTCATCTGATTTGGAAATCTAGTGCATTAAAGTCAAAATTGTCACCCTAAGCAACAGTTTTTGCATTATTTTTACTCAAATGTAATTGATATGATTTAATGTAAACATATTTTTTTTAATTTGTGGAACAGACACCACATTTAATAATAAATGTGGTGTTTGAAAGACTTCTTCCTAAAAACGTGTTTAACAATGAAATCTATCCGATCGCATTTTTTCAACTTAACGACGCGGCCTCCATCAGCTGACTTACTCCAGGTGACATAATCAGAACGTGGTTGTTAATTTGTTGGAGGATTCGGTTTTATCCAGTTACATGAGGAATTACATCAAACTAACTGAAGACTTAACCACGCTGTGCTTTTGTTTAGACTTGAGTCTGACATGTAAGCTTAAAACTTGGGGAAAAGTAAAAAAGTACAAGAAGATGTTGCTGAACTAAAAAGCTCCTTAAGTGACAGACGGTATCAGAGGTGGCACAAAGGAGATGCTTCCTCTAAACAGCTGTTAGACATTATAACCATCACAGCTCCCAACAAAGTAGGGAGTTCAGTAGGTTTTTACATTCCTACTGCTTTTTCATTTCTTTTCAAAAATATACAAAGCTTATTGATTTTTTTAAATAATGGTTCTTCATGACTGGCACAATAATCTGAGTATATTTTTCTTAATAATTTTACAGCAGTAGTTCAGTATTTTTATGTTGCAAATTTTATTTTGCATAGCTCACCTTTGACATGCTTCTAGTTTATCTGAATGTCTACATTCTAGGGTTTGGGGGATTTCGTATAAGAAAAAACAGTGACAGTGGTTATACTTAAATAAGAACATAAAAAAAAAAAACATGCAAACACAACATCAAAAGAAGATGGATAAACAAAAGAATTACTGGATAAACGTAACATTTAAACTAGTCTGGGGTATAAACTTTTAAAATAAAAATATTTGACCATAAATGGATGTTGTTTTACCGTAAACTTTGAATATCAGATGCTATAAACTTTTCAGACAAAAGAAGAATTCTGTATGGAAATTATTAAATAACCAGACAAGATTTTTCAGACTATCTTAGATGTTTGATTGCACGGCTAAGAAATAACCGTCTGTTGTCATCACATTCTTCACATTACATCACCTACCTCATACTAAGTAAACTCACCGGCCTGAGAAGGCTGCTAATATGAGGATAACGCTCACACATACATGCGGATTGTTGCCATGGATCATGAAGGAAACTCAAGGGGGGGCTAGGACGGAAGGTTAAATCTGATCTGGCCAGTGCTGACGATGGCAGAGTGGCTGCATCCTCACATCAGCCCTGCATCAGTGTGAAGGTTATATAACAGTGTTATAAAGCTGCCTTTGGGATCAGACTGTGGCTGCTGAGCCTCTTACCTGTGCGTCAGGTGGAAAGATCTAGCAGCAGCTCTTTATCCTCCTCCTCATCATCATCATAATCTATAAGATTACTCAGTAGAATAATCTTGAAATAAACTTTTGGTTTTAAACATTCTGCAAAAATGCAGACTAGCAATGATCAGAAAGGATGTCATTTGCAAGAAACTGGAGTAATGTATGGATATGGTATCACAAATGTAGCAAAGGTTTAAAGCATCCACAGGAGTAAGTAAATGAAGTTGACCGCAAACAGAATCACATGGCAGATATTATAAGAGAAAAAAAATTGCTTTTCGAGTTGTATTATGTAACCTGCATTTACAACCAGTATTATGAAAATTTGGGGGAAAAGTTGCATGATGTCAGCATTGATGGAAAATAGTGGACATCATCATGCTGCTTCACTCTCATTGTTGTGGTCCAATATCTGCTTTTTAAGATTTTCTAGCTTGAGCTGGTTTAGTTAATAGCTCTGTTACCTTGTGACAAGAAGCAGGTTCTCCACCTCTGGCCTAACGGTCTTTGCTGAAAAGTAACGGCTTTCTTGATCTTTACAAGTTTGGCTGCAATCAGGCATCAAGGTGTCCAATGAACTCGTCTTTTTAAAAAACGTTTCGATCAAATTAAAACACCTAATAAAGGAAATACTCACTTGAAAAATGCTTTTTTATGTTTTCCGAGTTCTTTCTTTTTTTGATTTTGAAGTTTGTTTGGTGATCGTTTCAGGCGTGACGCTAAAGCAAAATCAGAGGCAATCTGCAAGGGTGGATAAGTGGTGTTAGGAGAAATCCACATGGTGAATTGTCTCTCTATACATACATGTGAGGAGATTTGAAAGTGTCCCCTGTTCCGTCTGTGTGTGAATGACTTTCTGCAATATCTCTTTCCTTGGAATCATATTTATCTTTAATCTGTCTTATTAAATTGATTGGGAAAAAACATGTTTTATTATGTGTAGAAAAACGTTTTATTACAATAATATTATTGCTTTTTACGACCCTTGGACGATAGAGATGTTTGCCCATCCATCCATTGTATGTACCAGCTTATCCTCACAGAGCCATGGGGGCCCACTGTCATTGGGCGACAGGTCACCAGTTCATCACATGGTAACACAAAGACAGCTAGGACAGAAAACCGTGGATGCATGCACTTATAAATCAGCGAGACTAATTAACCTGACCTAACAGTCGTGTTATGGACTTTAGGTGGGAGCTGAGATACCCAGAGAGAACCCACACATGCACTGGGAGAAAGGTCAGTTAGTAATTGGGAACTCATTAAAGACAGTTTAAAGAAAGTTTAAATGTAGTTAGACTTTTTTTTTAACATTTTCTAACAAAAGTGATGAGAGGAATATACACCATAATATAAATCCCTATGGAATAAATATTAACAGTTGCCATAGCCTGGCCCTCTTTCCGTCCAAATCTTTCTGTCCGTCCTGACCTAGATCTCTGACAGTAAACAGCTGCTTCCTAAAGCGACGTCGTGCTGCCATCAGCAGAACGGGCCGAAGAGATAAACGTCAGATTGGAGCTCAGCTGAGCCTCTTGATGTGGCTCAGGGCCTTACTGTTTGTTTAAGAGATCCACAAGCCCTTAGCAGCCAACTGAAGCTGCTGCAACTGCGAATGGTTTTTTGTTCTGTGGGTTTATTGTTGTGTTAGGTTTAGTTAGTAGGTTAAATAAAAAACAAATACAAAACAGATTTTTTTCAAAAATTTTGAGTAAGTTACACTAGAATATACAGCAATGGCCATAACACAGAACTTTACTGAATCTTTCTGGAGGCTTTTCTGGTGTTTGGGTATTGATAAAGCTGTAACCATGAAAAAAAAAATGTTTAATGAGCTCTTTAAATATCTGATATAAACAGTTTACATGTACTTGTACACCTTGAAACTCTTCTTGTTTTTCCTGCCTTTAATCAAAACGTATGTATATTTATTTGTGATATACTAATGCAAATTAGTATGTCACAAATAGAAAGGGGAAGAAACCATGGATGGATTTCTAAACTCTGTAAATAGGTCCCTGAAAAGCATCCTGTGCATTTGTATTCAAACACCTATATTTTAAGAACCCTGAATATAAGTAAGTGCAACCAATCCTGTAAAGGGTTTTATTTGAACATTTTAATGAACAAACAGCACGAGAAGTGTTAAGCAGGGTAAAGCTCTCCGAACATCTTACAAAGCTCTATTCAATCCATGATCTGAAGTTGAAAGGTGTGTGGCACAAACCAACCAATATTGCTGTTCACCTTAAACTGAAGGTCCAGGTAAGCTGTTATGAATTCATAATGTTAATAACTACCATAGCAACAATAAGTTTCATCACAGACATTTTGCAATTATCACTGTTCTGATTCCACTTGTATGCTCTACATTAGCCGTGCAGATATGTTACACCCTTTTTTGTTTGCTGCCAATTAATGTATAATATTCAATTAATTTTCCAAAATGATTAATATACCCCATTCCACAATACACCTTAGCTGTGAATCAGCTTAAAGGGATTTGGATAATCCTTTTCAATGTCAGCTATTGTCAAAGAGTAGGCTTACAGGTTCTCGGTATTTGTTACATACTCACATACGAACACTTTGAATCTTTATTGTAGTAGGTTATTGACTCATAGAAATATTGAAAATTTTTTATTTTATTTTATTTTAACCCTAACAATGAAAGCTACTAAAAGTTAAGGAAATGCATCTTTATTAGATTGATAGAATTTCTAATTAACAGAATATCTTAAATAACAAAAAAAACAGAACAGGACAAAAAAAGAATAAGTTATTGTCTATATCTGCCTGTCTGGGCAAGTTCGAGTGGGGAGGGGGGGGGGTGCAAATTGGATTATTCACAGACCATCACAGGACAACACAGACATAGTATGAACAACCATGCACACACCCCAAGAAATTACCTTATCAGTTATGTTATTGGAGAAAAATCCAGAGAGTCTGGAGAGAACTAAGTGAGACTTGAAACCTTTTCATAATCCAGCACAATCCACTAAAACAATAGCTAGATCTGAGTGTCTTATTTTAGATCAAACTGATTTTTTTTGATTTGGTAAATATTAATGTTTCCATTAAGAAGTATAAACCATCTTTAGTACGGATTGACTTAACAGTGTTTTTGAATGCGTGAATAGAATAGAAACTTAAAACATTCATTCGTCCTGCATGTGGTCAATGCTTTTTGTTGTAATTATCATATTTAAAGTATTAACTCAATGGAAACATCTGAATCAAAAGTGAAGTTTTGTGTGTCTGTAAAAATTGTCCAACATCGTACTGTGAACCTCTCATTTACTCATCACATGTCTAGATTAAGTTTTCCACAAATCGACCTAATATAAACGAATTAATGGATGTGATCAGTCCAATAAGCAATTTGGATTGACAGCCACTGCTTCTGCTACTGCTGCCGGCGATTAGTTCAATTGACTTTAGATGACATTTAGCCCACCGTAGAAACACTCAGAGGCAAAAAGAATACTGCAAACAAGGCTTTATTTCTGCAAACTAAAACATAATGTAAGAATCTGTATGAGTAAATGTAGTATTATAACCTCCTGTCAAGCTTTAATCGAGATGACAGGCACAAAAAATGTGATAAGAGACTTGCAGCTTGATATTCTCTGGTTGAGTCCAACCAAGTAAGGGTGCAAGAACAACTCAAACGATCCCAGAAATGGTTTTATTTCCTGTTAATATGTGGAAAAAAAATCTTATTAACAATGAGTTGTAGAACTTGTTTGGTGGACATTTCCTGAGAATCATCTCGGTGTTTCCCTTAAGTGTGAAATACAAAATGTACAGCTACTATATGAAATGTGTCAGTTCTTTCTGGAATGTGCTTTCAGGGTGAGTGACTCCTTTTGTGCCCAGTGAACCACACCAGTACACAACCCCAGTTAATATATGTCCCCCATCTTAACTTAGCGGATAAAACTAGTGAAAATTTAGAGGGCTTTTTCTTCCGGTACTTGTGGTAGTCTCCTACAGTATGTTGTGCTGCGCTTGGCAGTGTTATTAAAAACTATCTGCACTCCTATATTTTAGTTGATTTATGGTTTGAATCATAGTCATTAATATTATTATACGGATCCAGGATTAATCAAATCAGAGCTATTTCCATTGTAAACAAAGTGTGCCAGGTTTGCAGTTGACAGGACTGTACAAACAATGGCGGCTACAATGTCCACTGTATTTTCTCGTTAATAATGGAGCTCATTTAGCTGTGGAGAGGCTGTAATACCCCCCGCTGTTTACCCCCTCCCAACCCAGTACACCATCAGGCTCATCTTCTGACTGCTGACACAGCCATTACTCACCAGTTTAAAGCAGCTCTTTGGCCATGCAGCTTAGCTTGCTCGTTAAGATTTTGGGGAAGGGGGGTGTGGTGTGTTAGACAGACAGGAGTTCAAAGGGTCACAAGAGTGGGCAGCGGGGATTACCAGCGATCCTGCCATCTGCCATCCCAAAGCTGTGATAATCAAAATGAGGGAATCAATCCCATAGGTAAATATCATAGACGTATAAGCTTATTTAGGACCGAAACGTCTATTAAAGAACATGCCGTTTTCTTTTTAACAGGATACTGAAGAAAGAAATCTTTGTTTTCTAAGTTGTTTTAGGAACAATAGAGGACATTTTAGATATAATTCTACTCCAGATACATAAAATATATGCTACTTATTGTAGAATTGTGCTGCTCATGCAGTAAGCATGTTAAAATAGCTTATTTATTTATTGTCTTAGCTTTTTACTTTCAGACAGTTATGATATGAAACTGTAGCAACAATGTATGTGTGTTTTACAACCAGGAGTATCTGATTAGCATCTCAGAAACTTAATTGACACCTGAACTATGACAAAAATTCCAGAGGAGTGAAAAAGAAGGCTTTGTGCATTCAAAGCTTAGCTAAAAAGCAGAGAGAGGATGAAGAAGTTCAAGCCATCTCTTTCATCGATCATGATGGTCAAGGATCACATCCCACACTTCAACATCTATCAGGATCCTGAACAACCCAGAAATTACATTCACACCACAATTAGTTTATTAAACAAGAATCAGTATTTCCACATTTCCCAAGGATAAATCTGGACAGATCCAGAGCTCATTTATTACTGTGTATTTTGGTCAGTGTACCCCATTTTACCCCATTTTTATTATCTGTAAAAAATAAAAAAAACATAAGAATACAGGAAAAAAGCATTTCTGTTCCATTGTTATGCATGGTAGAGAATCCCTGAAGCTGTGGTCCTGAGAAACTTGTGAGTGCATGGCATCATGATGTATTTTTAAGGAAGAATTTGGTGTACACTGCAAGAGGGCCTAAATGAATTCTTACTCTGTCTTTGTCTGTGATACCCATCTAAAATATATGATAAAATCAACATACAATTTACCAAACATTAACTTTATCAGTGGGCCTCCCAAGGTCCAGTCTGAAAACATTCTGAAACAATGATGAGGCCATTCTAGAGTTACCTTTTCTGGTTGGTGCAATACTAATAATATCATGCTCTGATATTACATTTACTAACACAACCCCCCAGATATTTAAACCTAACCCAGCTAAACATTCCATCTCGACTTAAACAAATTAACTGGTTGTTATAAAAAAAATTAAAAATACAAAAAAAAACTTATGCAAGGTTTTCTTTAAGCAAAAAAGTCGGGCCAATACTGGTCACATCTATGCCTGAATGACACAGATGCTCTTCTGTATGAGTAATGCGGAGTTTACGGCTCCGTTTAAACAGATGCCTAGGCTGGCACACGTTTTCCGCCTTTAACTAATGCATTGTATTGTTTTCTAATCGGCTCAGCTGTGATTAAAGTGATAACCACATCCTCTTTTTTAAAATATCTTCAAATCATAAAATCCCCAACAGTCATTACCCTGAAGAAAGGTATTTTCAAGTGTCAACATACACATAAAAAGAAAACCTCGTCAATGCTCCATGGTGTGCGAGAAGATGATTGTCTAACACTCTACATCTGATACGTATTAACTCAATGGTGTAGTAAACAAACATGGCCTTCAGAGGAAGGAATGGGAGGGACCTGCCTGATGCAGTAAGAACCGGCAGGCCTCTGAGGTCAGATTAGTGGTCATTCATTGTTCTGTTGTCAGATGTGATGCTGCGGAGAGGCGTCAGTGGAGGATTAATAAGCTCTGGCACATGTCAGGGAGTGAGAGTGTGGACTGAGCGTGCTGGTCAGACCGGGCCTTAAGGGGCTCTGAGCTTCTATCACACTACTGAGCACGCTCCACGCAGAGGAGAGGGCAACATATCTTCTATGACGCAGGACAACACACTGTATGAGAGGTTCTCACACGTGAGTCATCTTTAGGATGTTGTTCGAATAAAAGATGTTACTTGACACATAATTCCTTTATCCGGAGTCTAACTTCCTTGTGGTGCTTTTGAGCAAAATTTATTCAAGCTTTCAGAATGTCAATAAAAAGTTTCTGTGGATTTTCCACGAACAAAAAAACAAGCTATATAAGTTATATAAAGAAAAATAAAGATGATCTAAAGGTTCTTAGAAAAAGTAAAGGGCTAATGTGATCATCAGGGGTTTTTCTTTTGCGGTTGTCAAAGCTTTGAAACTACAACAAGTTATACTAATACCAGGCTTATATTAGAAAAGATTTTGATTAAAAAACTACTTTTAAAAATTTAGAACCCACATGTTTTCAAACTAAATCTTACAGTCCCCTTTCAGGGTTGCAGGCATCAGCCCCAATAGTTGTCCATGAATGCAGATAAATAATCAATGACAATATTGTATTCTATTTTTTTTTCTTGTTACCGGGAACTGAGGCTTAGATTATAGGGTAGTTTTATTGTTGACAATATTTGAATATGATACAAAAGGACTGGAATGAGGTGCCATCACTATTGGTCAACCCTGACCTTGAACAAAACAGTTCTTGTGGTAGCCCAGTTCAGAGCTATAAGTGAAAATGAAACCCAATGGTTAATTATGCATGCTTTTGATTTCCTTGACATGACAAAACTCCATGGTCAATGGCAGAAATAGGGTCATAAATAAGTAGACTGACATAGTAGACGCATCCATGGGTTAGGCAAGAATTAGGATTCAGGGCACAGAACTCCCCGGGCAAGAAGGAAGTAAGCGAAAACAGGTTTTGTCCAAATGGTCAGAAGCTGGCTAGGTGTCCAGGCAGCAAGGAAAGGCAGGAGGTGAGGAGACACAACGTGATCATGAAAAGAAAATTCAGGCGAAAGAACGTTGGACATCTACTTCCTTAAGCTTTTTTAAAAATCTGGCACTGTTTGCCTGCCAAAGAGCTGTATTTAACTGCAGGTGAACAGGTCCATAGGCCTGATGGGCTGCAGGCTGGCAGCACAGAAGTAGAACACATGAGCTCAAAATCTGCAGCAGCAGAACAGTTTAGCAACACGGAGCAGACATAAAGCAAGACGACAGGCCAGAATTACACTAATTCGCTTGATAATCAGTTTCAAATCTTCGGTATGTGGGACTATTGTGTGGAGACAAATAAAAGATTACGCTAAAAAAGTTGATCACGTTATAGTTTTCATTCAGTGTAACTATTTCAGTGCATTAACAGTGCACTCTGGGACTAAACAGGACTGAAACTTGATTTTAGCAAGATCATGATTTTTTTTCCCCCCAAGCTAGCCTAGTATGCGCTGATTAGAGTTTCTGACAAGTAAATGACAAACCAGCCACCTTGCTGTGGAGCATATTACCAAAATTTTGTTTTTGAAATGTGTTTTATGTCTAGAGATTCTTGCAAAGGATGGTTTAAAACTTTTAAAGCTTAAGCGTCACTTTATGCGAAACATCTGGCAAATTTACCCGTATTTAATAATACATTTAGAGTTACAGTTAGATTTGCAAAGGCAGTCCATGGCCAGAAGCTATCGTTGTTTGGGGGACAATGGTATTGAAAAGTTATAATTCCACTGGGGAACTGTTTCTTTTACTCTAGGAGTTGATTGCCACCATGTAATCAGGATGGGGACTGAAGCTGTCTCTGTCTCCCCACTCATTATCTTGTCTACCATTGTTAACCAGCAGTAATTTACCCGCTCATGATAGATGATGTTTCTGTCTGATTACACCAAGACAAAACCCCTCTAAGATCACCTTTCCTTTCCATGGCCAACTCCATTAGTGCCACGAGGAGGGTGCTGCGGAGGTCCGACGACCTGCTGTGGGATTTTGAGGTGGTGTCATGCATCTATACCAAATTCAGATTATTTTCTCTGTAGCAAAATTAACCAATTAATTCATCACAAACATGCCAGTACACAGACTTTGTATTGTAGTTCTGTAGTTTTTTCTCATGTTATCTGTTTGTAATTTCCTGGAGGCACTTAAGAAGACATTGACCAAAGAGCTCAGTGTGTGGAGCTCTGCGAACAGATGCAAGAAAGCCATGGTATAAAACATTTAGACTCAAGGCTCCTCTGCATCAGATCATATGCCTGGCCTGCTGTGGTCAAATCAGATAGATAACCTGTGCTCTTTTAAGAGAGACAGTGAGCCTCATCTCTCCGTGAGGCAGGTGGAGATGGATGCCTCATTATCCATGCCGCAGGAGACAAAACCAGCTCGGGACTCAGGGCCCCCCTACTGGCGTTTAGTTTCTAATAAGCTGACACAAGGCAGCCTCGGAGCGTCGCCGGGCTGCGCTCATCTCTGACCTCAGCGAGTGCAGGTCGCTCGCAGAGTCACATTAAACTTTCAGAGGACCCAAAGGTCCTCGTCAGGAGTGTTAACAGCACCATTGTCCCCGCTCTCTGTGGCTCAAAGGGCCAAGTGTAACAAGGCACCCACTTCAGTGGTCAGGTACACCCTCCTCTCCAACGCTGGGGCCACAGATACAGTGACACCCTTCAAATCCACCCGCAGCTCTTTTGAGCTTTGAGAAATAAGCATATCCAATGTGGACAATGGTCCACAAACCAAACGCATGCTCAGACTCCACCTGGTGATGACCCGGGTGTGGAATCAGACTTAGATGATGGGATTCCCACTAAGACAATTGATCATATTAAAGTTCTGCTAAGCTTTACTAACTAAAAGCTTTGTGAAATCTTGTTACAACATCCGGAAGTTTTAAAAATATATTTTAAAACCATAATACTTGAAAAGATTTTTCGTTCTTCCACACATCTTTCCTTTAGCGTAGGACTGTTAATTTAAAACAATTGATCTTTAGTTTAATGTTTTGTATTGGACTCCATACACCTGAAATGGACTTTTATGACTTAACTGATTTAAAACTAATTTGGTGCAAAAATAATCAATTTGTCTTGAAGAGGATTTTGATGTTTGTTGTCATTTGATTATATACATTTATTTAAGTAAATATGTTTCTATTTTGAAGATGATTGTATTTTTTACAAAATGTAAAAAATCTGCAGGTTTGTCTGTCACTACATACAGAAAGGAAAATACAAGTTAAGGCAGTTAATGTTGTTGTTTTTGTTGTTGTTTTTTTGCAGGGAAACAAAAACACTAATCATCCAAAAAAAAAAAAAAAAAAGCCTCAAAAACAATGTCGTTTTTTTGTGTGGAGACTGTTGGATGTAATATTTCAAAAACAACGTATTTTGGGAGGACAAAGAAAACACCTGCTCCAGATTTTATGACATCACTTCCAACATGCTGTGCCTTGGCGGCCTGACGCAGCTCAAAATACACAAAGAGGAAAAGAAACAATAGTGAGTGACTAAATGCTCATTGCTTTTGCAAATTAAGAATTTTATGGGGGATGGAGTAGTTAGCACAGCTGAATTTCCACATGGCCTTTCTGCAGCGGGTGTTATGAGCCCTCTTCTGGGTATTCTGGCTACCCCGCCTCTCGTCCAGTGACGGCTGGAGGAATCAATCAAATCTCCTCCATCTCTCTGTTGTATTCAACGGAACTCTAAAAGTTGAATAAGCTTATCCGTCAGATATGGACTTAATTAAATTGAACATACTCATTGCTTAATCAGATTAGATCAAGGAAAAAAAAAAAAACTGAATGCTGATTTGCAGTTCAGGATTTGCAGATTCACCTAGTCTGTGGAATGTAACTCCATAACGTTTCTGTAAAATTCTCACAATCGCACATTTGTTTTTGTTCCACATATAGTATTTTCGAAATACAGTACTTGAGCTTTGAAGGGTGAAATATATTGGTACAACGGTACTTGAGATGCTATTGGCTGGCCTTTGCAAAGCAGCCGCTTTTAGCCCATTTTTAGAGGGTGTCTCATGTATTAGCAGATTTCAGCCATTTGTTGGTGGTTGTGGTTCCTAAACCTCAAGAATACTGGGAGGCCCGATCTATTGTTCTATTTCTCTCTTAGTTCTTTTTTAAACGTAAATTTTAAACCTTAGAAGCAGATTTAAGTAGACTAAACCATTAGTATGAAATTTGGAAATGACCTAAACCACTAATACTGTAAACTAAATCCTTAATATTACATAATCCAGGTAACATTTAGTTCATTTTCAGAACTGCACTGATTAATTAAATGGACATTGGTCCATTTTGTTTATGGTTTATTTTGAATACATAAATTAAACTCTCAAAGGCTACAAAAGAAAAATTTAAAATGTTTCTAAAGTATCAAATTATTATTTTTTGGGGATATTTCTAACTCGAGAAAGTAACAGGAAGTTAAAATTTTGCACTAACAAAACACTAAATAGGTAAATATTTAAAAAATCAACCATTAAACTTTCCGCAGGTGAAATTGAGCATGTTGGGAGAAAATTGAAGGAGTCTGTGGACATAATGAAATATTTTCGTCTCAAAAGTTCAAAAGTTACTTTTGCACGTTGATTTTCTACAATGTGAGTTGAAAGAAGCTAATAGACCGGCGATCCACTGGTTTGATTAGTGTGGTTTTCACAAACTCTATTCTATTTTCAGTTTAAATAGCGAAGAGTTAAGAAATTAACAATAAAATAAACAACAGACTAAAGATTATCATGTGATGTTTTCATGAATCAAACTCTTCCCTTCCAGTGTAACATGGAAAAATTTGATTCTAACTGGAGTATTGTAAGTTTTTCTTAAGGTAGAAAATCCATTACGTTTTTCTTAATGGATTCCTAGATATTTAATTCATCACAAAAAAAACTTTTTTTTGAGCGTTACTTCATAATTCATACAATAGTATTTGAGTACAACAATAACCTGAGTGCCTAAGAAATGTTTTTAAACATACTTGCAGTTGCAGTTGAGAAAGCATTTTTGAAGAATCACAACCCAAAAAAAACACTACAAACATCACTTCTTGTTGTGCATCTGTACTTTTGCAAAATATTTTGATACAGTACTGCCTTTAAATAATTGATGCAATAAAATAATTCTTTTAAAGAAGATTACAAAATAACAATTATATAGAAATATAAACTCTCTTTGAAAATGTAGAAGTTTTATAATTGGAATGTCTTTAAAAATTATCCATAAGATAATGATTAAAAAATGTATATCTTTTATAATCACCCTGGAATTGAAGTAATAACAACTTGACATCTTACTGCCATCTAGTGGTTTGCACCTGAACAACATGGGGATGAATTTAAATCTGAACCAAAAAAATCTTCAACTAAAACATTTTTTTTTTTTTTCCTCACCTCAGTTTTAAAGTACCAAAAAAAAAAAGACATATTTATTCTTTCTGCCTCTCTGTCTTCCCGAGATGTCGATACAGCAGGTAAAGAAACACAAAACTGTTCACAAAAAACTGAATTAGACCTATGGAGGGGAGACCGTAGTTCAAGTAAAAGAAACCCCCAATGGTCGGTCCAATAGTCCGGACCAGGGACTGAACGGACGCACACAGTCCCAGCATTGTTCCTGAGAATGAGAGAAGAGAAGGTTACTTCACAGAAATTCGCTGTTTGTGGCGAATTCTTTTACAGCTGAGAATGAAACAAGAAGGTTAATCTTTGTTTTTGATTGGTTTTGTGAGGGTTTGTTCGAAAAAATGCAGCTGTGGAATCTTGAAAGACAATCCCTCAACAACTTGTAAAATAGTTTTTTTCTGACATTAAATAAGAGTAGCAGGATAAAAATGACCTGTATCTGATGACGGGACGCTTTTGGTGAGCATGCTGTCGGTGATGACGTTAAACACGCTGAGAGAAAAGATCCACGGCGTGACGGTGACGCAGAGCTGGAACACGGTCTGCATGTAAGCCTGCAGGGAAAACAAACACATGTGGATTAAAAAGATTCTGAAACGTCACCTAGCTGTCTCCAGAAATTTTGTGTGTGTTTTACGTTTACCTGAGCGAGTCCCACACCTGCCGTAATTCCAATGGACAAAAGCAGCAGGGATTTCTCCGGAAACCTGGATGTAAGTCTACCAATAACTCCTCCCTGAACAACCTGGATAAAAAAATAAATCAATTACATTTTACAGAAGCTGTTCGATGTGAACGATGTAAACTCCAAACGTTTTATCGATCATATTATATTTTAGTCTCACCATTTGGATGATGCCGAAGTAGGCCATCAGGTAGCCATTCTGCTGAGCATCAAGCTTGAAGAAGTCCATTGCGATAATGGAAAACATCATCTGAAATATGCCTTTGAAAGCACAACATTAAGCATAAGGAATTTTCTTAGGAGAAACAAAAGAACTCATTCGTATACAGACCTTTTACTATTGGGAATGTATTGAATTTAGTAAAAATAATAATAATAAAAAATTAACATATTTTATAATTTGTGGAAAAATTAATAAACATATTAAACATGTAAGGATAAATGTTGGTTCAATATAAATAAACACATAATTTGAGGCTATTAAATAAACATTTTCTGACAAATTATTTACCTAATTTCAACACTTAGTTTTTTAGGTCATGTGTGAATGGTCCATTTCTATTTCAGTTCTGATTTTTGATTTGAACATCTAACCCGGGCAGTTATTGCCTAACAGGGTTCGTAATCTACTGAGATTACAAACAATAGTACCGGCCTTCCTTTTTTAAAGTTGGGCTGCTCTTGCTGTTTCTTTGTACTATCAAACATAACATCTTTGAAAATCATTTATGAAACTTGAAAAATATATATCTGTTACATTAACTAGAGTTGATATTTGTTAACATATATTTAGGTTTAATCAAATAGTATATTTAAATGTATATTTTAGATGGTTTGTGCTCGTTTTATGTAAAAACATTTACGGGATGGGGATTAGCTCTGTCGATGTTGGCTTATGTTCATTTTCTGAGACAGACGAGAAAATATCAGCGTTCCAATAACAGAATCCTGACTTTGTTCACTGGAAACCTGTTAATTCTGCTGTCATTTACGGATATGAGTTAGAAAAGGGAAGGAACTACAAGAACGGGACTGGACAATAACAGATTTTACGAGCTGGTTGAGCACCAAGCGTTCAGCTACAACAACTAATATCTTGCTACATTTTCTTTTTGTATATTTATTGCTAAAAAATATTCATGTTTATAGTGTTAAAGCAACATATGCCACCATATGCTGAGGAGAGAATCAAAAATAAGTCAATAATGAATAAGAATTGCCAAAAATACTGTATACTACTTATTGCTATAAATAATATCAAAGTATTTAATGTAATATAGAACTGACTTAAATTTTGAGGTTCCTTACTGTAACCATCCCAAGAGTCAGATTGATGTGGTGTTTGATGTACACAAAGAGGATTTGAGAGTCTATTTAAATGGGGTCAAATTTACAGAATAAATTGTGTTAATTAAACATGATGATCTAAGGGGGGAGAAAAAAATGCAGCTTTTTGGGGGGAAAAAAGGGTGATGCGGCCGATTCTTACCTGTTGCCAAGCCTGCGATGATTTTAATAATAAACGTCCTCAGCACGCCTGGAAAATTCAACAGTCTGGTGATCTCTCCCAAACTGAATACCTTCCGGTTTTGGTTCTTAGCTGTAGAAAAGTTCAAAAGGCAGTAAGAAATGTTTTATTACCAATAAACTAATTTTCCTATATACAGATTTAATTAAAGATGTAGAACTTACATCCTGAATGAAATCTGTCCGTGAGGAGTCCGCAACAATGAACTTTTAAAACACAAACAAAATCAACCGAGAACTTAAATCAAGTTCTCAGTTAATGTTGTCGGATTACTTAATGGAACTTTCTAAATGCATCATAGAAATGGGAACCTGTCGGACATTTTTCAAAGAACGGAACAGAAAAAAGATATATTATATTATTATTATTCACTTTTCCAGGTCTAATTCTATTTTCTTCAAGCAGCACTGAGTAACTGTCTTTCTAAAGTGGAGGAGGTTCAGGTGTGGAGGACATTTCTTTAAAGGCAGAGATTTTGTGAGCAACGTCACTGTATGGTGTCTGTATCTATGCAAGCGTGAGTCACTGCACCACAGGTGGGACTTTTGTCTTGTTACATTTAGTGTTGATGTGTATGTGACCCACATGTGTATAGGAGGTTTTCTAAAATACGTATTGAACCAACAAGGGACGCAACATTGCAGACTAAAGGACGATTCCATATTTTACGGCTGCAACCGTTATTCTCATGTTCTCCGGTGAATCCAATGAAATGAAATATATCCACTTCGGAAGGAATCCTGCAGAAATAACTTTGATAAGGAGAACTATTGACAATTCCCTGACTAGTTCTATCAAGTGGTTTAGAAGCTGATATTGAGCCGCAACAACTTGTGTCATTTTCGTGAGAGAAACAAGCATCTTTGTAAGAGATCAGCAGAACAGATCGTTCGTTTTCTTCCCGTTTTCACTGTATTTCTGATATATAACTAACCTCTGTAGTCAAATGTTTGCTGCCTGGTGACTTAAGGTGCTTTATGTACGACACATTCTTCTGTCTATCAAACTGTTAAATTACCCGCTTGCAGGTGATAATAAAAATACATTGACTTTCTATAACTGCGGCAAATGAATCTATCAAACTAGTCATAATTGTTGGCATTTACGAGCTCCTCTTTGTTCTATTTTTTAAGACTAATTTTTGTCACATATTGTTAGAATAATTAACATAAAAGAGGAAAAAAACAAATGTATAATTTAATTTATAGAAATCCAACAATCTGAAAGATAAACAGCAATATCCCTTAATTGAATTGTCATCTATTTAAAAAAGCA
Organism: Orestias chungarensis; assembly: GCA_032876305.1. Taxonomy (NCBI): domain Eukaryota; kingdom Metazoa; phylum Chordata; class Actinopteri; order Cyprinodontiformes; family Cyprinodontidae; genus Orestias; species Orestias chungarensis. The sequence goes on along the minus strand of JAVLVB010000173.1, from coordinate 3,839,248 downwards.
TTTCAGAGCTAAAATTCTGTAAGTCAATCTGTTTTTTTCTCATCATCAAACTAGGAAAGAGGAGCAAATGTTTTATTTGTGACAGGCCACTGCTGACGAAGGACCTAAAGATCTGATTTTGTCTGTGTTCTGTCTTTTTGGATGGTGTTTCCATGTTCTCCCAGTACATGTGACAGTTCTCTCTGGGTACTGCGGCTTCATAAAAGGTTCCAAAAACATGTATGTCTGGTACAGGACTAAATATAAGTGCAACAAGGTATCAACACTTTTGATGACCTTTAGAAAAGCCTCAGAAAATGCTAACAAAATTTCTTTTGTAAGCTTTTTTCCCCTTTTAAGTAAACTAGGATGAGTTTTAAAGGATTCTCATTATTATGATTTATTTTTGAAAGTTATGTCGAATAAAAACAAGCTTCATCATTTTGCAACTCTGCTTTTATTGTTGCACTTTCTTTCCAGTGATCATTATTTTGGCTGGTCAGATGAAGAACTGCAGGAGAGGGATTGGCCGGATTTGGCGCCAGGTGATGACATTTTCATCTTCTTGTTCTTTTTCATTGCCCAGCTCTTTAGCTTTTCTCCGAGTGTCTCCTTCTTGATCGCCATTAATTCCTTCTGCGTTTTCTCCATCTCGGTTTGGTACATGTTCCTCTGTGCTGTGACAGACTTCAGTTTTTCCTTTTGGTTTCTGAGCGCAGCCCGGCTCTGCTGATGCTGCACAGCCAGCTTAGTGAGACTTTGCTTCAGTTCCTCACCCAGCTTCTGGCTCCTCCTCAGCTCTTTGGTCTGACTGAGCAGCTCTTTCTGTAGGGACTCACTTTTCTGGGGATACATTTCTGCCCTGGGTTTCCTGTTCGCCTGAGGTTTCTGTTGGAGGATTATGACGCGACCTCCTTTCTCTAATGAGCATTGAGCTGTGCTCTTAATGTGCTTCTCCCTCTCTGACATCAGCTCCTCCTCGATCTTCCAGACCTCCCGCTTCATCTCCTCTGCCTCGTTTTCCAGGAAGCTCTTCTCCCTCTCAAGCCTCTGGATCTCCAGCTTCAGATGACGGACTTGCCTGGTCTCCTCCTTGCACCGACTCTCCTTCCTATTCAGGCTTGACTGCTGAGTGCCGATCTTCTCCTGCAGCTCTAAACATTCGTTTTGGTAGCACACCAACTTGTCGCTGAGACTGTCTCTCTCTTTCACGGCCTGCTCCAGTTGCTCCTTCAGGGTCTGGTGCTCGACTCTCTGATTGGTCACTTGCTTTTTTATCAGCTGCAGCTCCTTCCTCACTGACTCCAGCTCTTGTTTATGTACCTCATTTTTCTTGTGCTCCCTCCTCAACTCGTTTTCTTGTATCTTTATTTTCTTACCCAGCACGACCAGTTGATCCTTGCACTGCACCAGCTGGCCCCTCAGAAGGTCTCTCTTTTGGATTGTTTGTTGGGTCCTTTGATGCTGCACCTTCAGCAGCGCTCCCTCTGGCGTCAGATGCTCGACCTTCTTCTGCAGAGCCTTGTTCTCCCTTTCCAGGCCCTTATTTTTACTCTGCATATGAGCAAATTCCCTCTCCACATCAGGTAGGATGGATGACAGGACATGGTGATGATAGGGCGTCAGAGCGGCACCGTTTTGCACTGAATGCTTATCAGAAACTTTAGCTCTCAGAGTTTGTGTAACCTCCATATTTTGCACGTCTGCAGCAGCTTTGATTGCCTTTAAAATCTCTCGTTGCCTAGGTTACTGAGTGGCAACCGATGGAAACATTCCAACGACTGAAGTTAAACATGAGAAATATGATTATTATTATATAATTATTCTAAATATTTAAGATTAAGGTAAACAGCTCCTTGTTTTTGTGCTTATTTAGTTACTATAACGAAAAAAATAAGTGACATTACCTGAAAATCTCGACAGATTATTTTAGAAGAAGCCAAATCTGACTCAGATTAAATTTTAAAGGCATTAGCAGCAACCTTTGAAAGGATATTTTAAAGGTTACAAAGTCATAATAGTTTGAACTGATAGTTTCTACAGCATTATTTCTTACATTCAGAGACGCTTCCAGAGGCCTCAGATTTGGTGGACTTTGGGATGAAGTTTAGAACCAGCAGCAAACTGAAAGCACTCCCCGCCGCACCCACACACGCTGTGAACGTCTCCCTGAGGTTCACAAGGTAAAAAGGACGGGAATATTCTCCACAGCTGAAGCCAGGGATCAATATGGAACACACTGATGTACGCCTACGGTGCTCACCCATAATGCGTGCTTAGGTGACCTCCTAGGGTGGAGCCGGCGATCATCCCGATGCCGAAACACAGGCCGAGTTTGGATAAAGCGTCGGCCCGTTTCTCAGGCTCCGAGAGGTCAGTGACCACCATCTGGCACGCTGTAGACAAAAAAACCACGAAGGTTATAACTACAATTACATCATTTATTAAGTTTTTTTTCTCCAATCTTTTAGCTGCTGTTTGATTCTCACCCGGCAAGACGTGCATAAACACACAAGGTAGTTTGTGGACAAAAAGCATTACGGGGTGGTCTGCAATAGCCAGGAGCAAAAAGAAAACTGTGGTTGCCGCACAGGACAGAGACAAGGCAGCTCTCGCCCCGAAGAGATCTCCAAATCTGTCGAAGAATGTGAAGCATATCAATACCTTTTATTTTTTTAAAGAAAAAAGCTTTGAGAATTTCGAACTGCCCTGTGAAACGTAATGCGCTACTTCAAACCCACCTTCCAAACATAGGGCCGCCGATCAGCTGTATCACTCCGACTGTAGTTTGCAAATAGCCAAACCACAACGTGTCAAAGCCAAGTTTCTTTGCCAAGTACTGTGAACACAATAAGAGAGCATGCTTCAAAACTGGAGTGCCCAACCAGTCGATCGCGATCTACTGGTAGACCGCGGACTGATCCCAAGTCGACCGCGAGGTTATGACCCGTTATGACATGACAGGAAGTCATTGCTGCCAACTTAGAGACTTTGACGTTATATTTAGCGAGTATTCAGACCCTCTAAAATAAACTAAAAAAACTAAAAACTACAAAAGAAAAAAAGAGAAGAACATTTTATTTTCTAATTTGTTTCGGCCAGTCACGCCCGCGTGGGCTACAACCAGCAGCTGCGCCTGCTGGTCGGCGTGGACGTGTTCGGCGCGGCCGCTGCCGCCGCAGGATCAGAAGTGTGACGCGCTTTCTGCGCCACTACCTGTTTTACCTGGCGCTGGAGAACTCGCAGCACACGGACTACATCACAGAGAAGCTGTGGAACACCGTGCTGGCCGGGGAGTGTGTGTGAGTGTGTGTGTGTGTGCGCATGTATATATATGTAAATAGTTACAGTATAGAAATAGTATAGTAGTCGCAGTAAATAGTGTTTCTTTCTTAAAGCTTGTATTGCATTTTACTTTTTTTTTGCATTTTTCTAGTTTTACAATAAATTGTTTGGTCATTTATTTTTGCACAATTTAGTTATTTTGTCATGTAATCTGATTTCAACGAGAAATGGGTTCAATTAAAGGAATATTTTAATCAGTGAATTATAAATAAAAGTTCTCAGACTACAAGCACCATCAACTAAGTTTGCATGAAAGCAAAAATTATAATAATTATGTCTTCTTCAAAAGTTAAGCTTTCATCCCAGGTCAATCAAAACATATACAGCGACATATTTTCCTTATTATAATAGGTATTTTTACTTCTGTTGAGGTTTTACCTTTTCTATAATAATAAAAATGATAAAAACTAGACTTATTTTGTGTTTTTAAGATAGGTGACAGTGACTACAAACTTACAATTTGGGGTTATTTTAACCTAATGAATCTGCAACGGCATTGCTTTTGTTTAATAAATGAAATTTTCTTGCTCAAATGTGGTCAGAGGTAAAAGCAGGGTTGATCTTAGTGATAGTAGCACTAAATCACGTTGGTTCTATTTACATTAGGGCTTTCATAGTCATTAGACACACCTTAGTAAAAATTATCGTATCAAAAAGATACACATACTTTATTAGTTTAATACACTTTTTAAACATACAGTCATTTTCCATATCATTGCTAGCAGTTAATGATAATAACCAACCAAGAAAAATCAAACCTCTTATAATCAAAAAGGAACCAGAAATGGGTGCCTAGTAAACACATATATTCATGTATTGTGACGCATTTATACTTAATACATGGTTGGGGCTCATTCTGCATGAATTACAGGATCATTACAGCTTTTTTTTGTACAGATTTCTCTCATCCCCCCTCCCCTGGCAAAACACAGATTATCTCTAGGGTTCAGGTTGGGCCATTTTAATGGGCGGTAAAGGGATAGCACGGCCATTAACCTTATTCTCTGATGAACTTTTTTCTGTAGCCCAGGTCAGACAATCCTGATGTCTGGTTTAGCTGAGCCTCGCACATCTACAGTAATAATTGTAGACTGTGTGTGTGTGTGTGATGGTTCCTTAGGTTATCATGCATCCGGTATATGGGCATTACATAATATGTTCTGTATTTCATGTTTTTCCTCTTTTAAGTAGTGCAGGGTTTTGTTTGTTTGTTTGTTTGTTTTGTTTTCATTGTAGGCCACAATCATCAGATTTAACAGACAGAAAAGCTCAAATCACTTAAATAAAACACAGTTTGAAATCTTTATGATAGGACGCTAGAAGTCCTAATAAATGCAGCAGAGTTGATTAAGCTTATTTGGAGTCAAACACACACATATACCCACATATACACATGTGTATGTGGGTGTGATTTAAACTCTAATGAAACTGGGAATGCAGATTTGATCGGAACTGATTATTTAGACATGAACAAAATGCACTTTTTGTACTTTTTTTAAACAAAGTGTAAATCAAAACATAAACGAAACCTTTTGTTTCTAATTTAATAATGCTAATGTTTTTAAAAAAAGCAGCACCGTTTCTGTGACCTTTGTACACTTTAAATCACCCTTAAAAGATTTTCTTATGTAAGAATGTCCAGTCTTCACATCGTGCGCGGTTCACGGATCACGGGAATTTTAGCACTCGCCTCGGAGATGGGAGAACTTACTGGGGTAACAGAAAACTGCAGAAACATCCAGGTGATGTCCAGGGCAGCGATCACATACACGGCAAAGATAACCCTCTGCTTCCCTGCGTGCTCTGTGGTTTTGGCCGCCGCGGACGGTCCCGCGTTGCTTTCACCGTCTGCTCTCATCTTTTCTGAAGTCCTGATGTGAAACACCTCCGCTAGAACCTCGCTCTGTCTTCGTGTGTTCCGCAAAGGAGGCTGAACACGAGAGAAGTCCAAACATAAGCGGTTCCTGTTGGTAAAACTGGCCTTCCACCTGGAGAACCTTCACACGAAAGTCCTCGTTCAGGCTTCCGGGGGAGGGTTGAACTTTGTAACCGAGAGGCGTTACAAGCTGCCGCGGAATGTGGAAGTTTAGGCTGGCGACGCATTCAAGGACCTGCGCTGTACGTTGTAGCTGTAGGGAATCAAAATCGGAGTCACTCGAGACGCTCCAAATGGTTTTAGGGTTAGAAGATCGGGAATAATTTAAATTATAGTAGCAATATGTGACACCAGATAAAAAAATAAATAGTGTTGCAAGCAGTAACAGAAGAAAATAAAGAAAACCAAATAAATGTAGGTAAAAAGAAATATAAATGTGTGCTTTTTATTCCAGTGTTACCTTGGAACAAGCATTACTTGCAGATCATTTTTGAATTCCAACGAAATAACAGCATGAAGGAAACAAAAAAAAGAAGGAAAAACAACAACAACAAACAAAATAAAACTTCCATGCATGATAAGATGCAAGCCTTGCACCCATTACCCAACCTAGCCTCCATCTATCCACAGAAATATCTCATTTTTGTCTTTATATTTGTACTGCAGTAAAATATTACCAACAATTTTCCACAGACACTAATTTGAGTCCATACAAGCTTTAAAAGCAAAGAAAATTATTATTATAATCCTTTTTTTTTTTTTTTTTGCTAGTTTATTAAACCAAAAATTACTTGTGTCAAAACTGTAATGATATATATTTTTTTAAATCTTAACCCATCTTTGACTATGTAAAAATAACTTTTGAAAAATAGAAATAGGTGTAATAATAAACAGTTAGAATATCGTAGTAACCACAAATGTCCAGCAGATGGCAACAGTTTAAACCCAAAGACAATCCAGAAAGTGTGAAGCTGCCTTTTCATTATTTTACTTACAAAAAAAACAACAACAACTTCAGACTTCAGCTGGTAGAGATGCCCTAACTACTGCTCTAATCTGAAACACCAACAGGAAATCTTACAATTAAGAAAACATTAGGTAAGATTATCACACAGAAAGGATTCAGCTGTCAGTCAAACAGTGCCATCGTATATGGATTTTACCTGATGCCATGGTAGATGAATTGCTAATACAGAGTGAAAATATTAAACTTTCATTTGTTACTAACAGTGCAAGCTTATATAGAATCAATTTTATGACTTGCAGGAGTAGCAGTCACAGTTCCAGAGCTGAAACGTAACTGTGAAGGAAACCAAACAAAGGACTATCTAACCAGCAGAACTGATCGCACTATTACTTGAGAAGAACAGATTAGGGAAACAAGACCATTATGAGATGTTATTTGTTCAGACTTTAGGTTAATCATCAGTCAGCTTACATGCAAATCATTCAGATATCTATTCTGTTCTTGTTTCATAGATGAGGCGAGAGTTATACCATGGAATTGTGTTTATTTGGGTGCATGTAGGGGTGAGGTTAGCAGATAAGAAGGCCAAGGAATCAGCAGAAAACAATGAAATTGACAAAGCAGTGAATTCTAGCCTGAGATTAGAGGAATGACAAAAACAGTGACAAGAAGATATAAAAGGAAGATGACATAACACAGTACAAGATAATAACTAGACTACAGCTTGGGACTTTCGATGATCATATTCCTGTTGATATAACTACATATTAAGGGGGAAAAATATGCTGGAAATAGATGAGAAGATGGGTCAATAATACAAGATTAAACATCCATCTGTTTGAAATACCCGAAAGATCCTTAACGGATCTGACTATTCTGAGTATTCTGACTTTTCTATACACAGAGTATGACATATAATATGCAAGTTATATACATTTCGTCAATTTAAACTAATATAACATCCATCCATTTTCCAGCCCCGCTTATCCTTGTAAGGTTGTGAGGGGCTTCAGGTGCCTATCTCCAGCGAACATTGGGTGAGAGGCGCGGTTACACCCTAGGCAGGTCGCTAGTCAATCACCGAGCAACATAGAGACATGACTGTGCTCGCACATGCTCACACTTAAGCACAATTTAGAGAACCCAATCAGACTAACAATCATGGTTTTGGACTGTGGGGTCGAACACTCAAAACTCCCCGTAGAAAGAACCCAACGCCTTCTTGCTGCATGGCAGTGCTACCAGCTGGGCCTAATAACATCCATGTTAAAAACAAAACCACTTAATATGGAATATGCTTATCGTGTCTAAATGCTCAACCGGTGTTGTAGATTAAATAAATTCACCTAAAAGTCTAGAGTTGCTGTATATCCAGTATTATTGAAGCAGGCGATGACTGCTAAAAGCACCGGAGCCTATTTAATAAGACTGAATTAAATAGGAGGCTCTGCAGCAGGAAAAAAGGAAAAGATGTTGGGATACGGATAAGCAGGGAAGTCAGGGTGCAGGAGAGGCTTTTAGCTCAACATGGCATGAGAGAGGCGTGCTGACATCCGTTTATATCATCTATACTGACTTTCACAATTACTAAACCAGCAAAAACCATCTACTTAGAGGTTAAACCACCCTCCACACCAGTAGGTGGCGGTAGTGCGCATCTTCAGTTTATTGCTAAAAAAAAAAAAGCATCAGAAGAACAAAAATGGAGAAGAGGAATAATGCTTTTACTTTGAAATCTGTAGATAAATTGTTTCCGGAAATCGTCCGTCCGTCGCTCCTCCTCTGCCTCTGACAGCCCTGACGCGGCCTTTGATCATTCCGGCCGTATGAGTCGCTCCTCCTCGGCGGTGCGGACATGCAGACCCTGACTCCTCAGGTCTTCTGGGCTCAGCGGCACGGAGAGATCCTGCTGCGGGTGGAACTGAGCGACGCGACGGTAACACTAGCTGCGCTCTCGCTTGTCCTCCGAGCGTCTCTTTGAGTGCATTCATCTTTGTCTCGTTTGTGTGTAGTTTAGCGGATTTAGCTACCGACGGTTTGGCTAGGTTTGAACAGTCCGTGCGCGTGTCGTCAGCACGCTGGAGCCACGCCCATTTAGGCAAAAGGAGCCTCGACTAGCATGAGGATAAAGAAAACATCAGCAAATAAATGAAAGGGACCAAATTTAAATTTTACCAAAATGTAAAATTGATGGAATTTGACTTGATGATGGACTTCTCTTACTTCCTACCTTTACCAAAAATTAATAAGCAAATAAGTCAAATAAGCATTCCTGGCCTTTAATGGGAGTGCATTGATCAGGGTATTGTTGACCAATAAGGATAATTCAATTTTGAGTTCTTATTCTTTTCTGAGACTCTCTTTTGGTTAAGGCTTCGTGATACAGTCTGTCATTTCTCCCAAATGTAGATGCTACTATTCTTCTGGATCTCCCCCATACTTACTGATATCTGTAAATGTTTTCTACGATAATTTCTCCATGAAACTTCTTCAAATCATGTTAGGACCTTAGAACTTACTTTCCCTGAACCTCCCTGTGACTGTAATAACCTATGTTGTACTTATTGCTGCATAATACAGTTTATTACCCAGACCCTGCCTCTGCTTTCTGAGATATTTCCACCCTTGATTCTATTCACAGTTTTCCAGGAATGTTCTTGGCTCTGTCCTGTAACATTCCTCAAACTTTACTGGGTACTTTCATGAAAACATTGTGATACGTACCTGATAGTCCCTGGTTTCATTTATCTTACTATTTGCTCTGCTTGAACTTTCCTTCAATTAACTATTTACTCGTCTCCCTTTTCTAACTTTCAGTAATTTTCTGATTCACATTTGGGAACTTTCACCCGAATAGTAGCTTTCCGTAATGTACTGTTACGTAACATTTTATATGGATTTTTGTAGAAACTAATCCTGATTACGCTGATATGATTGCGCATTTTCAGTTGGAGTAAGTTGTAGTTTCAGGATATCAAGTAGGAACAGACTGGGGGGGGGGGGGGTGTTTTGGAAATGTACAGGTTGTATTTATTAGCCACCCTGACTTGTGAAAACTATCAGCAATTAAATAATTAGATCAAGGTGTTTTAAGATGATCCGTTCTCTGAGCCTTTTGGTTTCTTGTTGCCCCACGTCTTTTGATCGTGCACCGATGTAATCTTCTGCTTTCCTTACTCAGCTGCAGGTTTCTCCCTTTCATCCTCTGCATCTGTTGGGCAGTGCGCTTATAAAAGATGCATGACCTTTCATGGCGGTTCTGGATCTTGTATGGTCCTCTTAAAAGAATGGCTTATTGCAAGCTTAAACAGGCTCTCAGAAGAAAACTGCTGTCAGGTTCCGAACGTTTCCCCTAAATAACTCTGTAGAGTACGAGCGCACACTTTCAGAAACTACTGGAAAAGCAAGTCATTTGTGTTTCTCTCTTATTAAAATCTAAACTATCCTCACTTAATAAACCCTCTTATGTCTCTAAAGCATAAAAAGCGTTTTTTGTCTGAGATGTGAAGTTATGCCCCACTTTTCCATTGACCGTTCCAGTTCTGCATTGCTGTGCTCTATTCAGGACCCGTTATGTGTTTCATTTAAGAAACCGTCAGATGAGGTTCTCGCCTCCAGCCACCAGAGTTGTCCTCTATTAACTGTTACTGTGAGACATGTTAAAGACACCTGTGTGACATGTTTTAATATTGTAGATGCAAGAATGTCCTTTACACATATTTTAGGTATAAAGTGAGCTTTTTTTTTTTAATCCTGTGAAGAAAGAAAACTCTTTAAAAATTAACAAGTTTAATTATTATTTTTTTATTTTATTTAAGTTCACTTTGATCTTTTGTCAATTTTCTGGGTTTTAATCTGCAGCTGCTTGTGTTTTCCAGGATGTCGATATCCACTTGCAGGAAGGCAAAACACTCCAGTTCAGAGGTTTGTGCGTAAATTATTTTTTTATAAAGTGTCCTCAGGTTTTAAAATGGGTGAAATATGTTCTACAACTTGTTAAAATGACGTTGCTGCTCCACAGCGCGGGGTCATGGAGCTAAAGGAGAAAACCAGTACGAGTTCAGTTTGGAGTTCCTGGAAGCAGTTAAACCTGAGGTGCTGATTACATCTTCAAACACCGTCATTAGAAATTAAAAGCTCGGTCGGGGCCACGCCTAATTACAGCAAATGTCACAAACGATGAGCTAAATACAATCAAACGTAACAATTGTCAGTACGGAGGCTGATACAGGTTACAGTTTGTTTCCAGTAAAAGGTCAAATGTTCAGAGCATTCTGTTTTCTCTGCTACTCCTCATATTTAAGATCCAACAAAGGTCCACTCAGCGTCAGGTGGACATCAAGATCAAGAAGCAAGGGGAGCGTTGGTGGGAACGACTGACGCTGCAGGAGAAGAAACCTCTGTTTCTGGCCCCAGACTTCGACCGCTGGTTGGACGAGTCCGATGCTGAGATGGAGCTCCAGGCCAAGGCAAGATATCTGTTGAACGAGCTTAAGAGCTTTTAATTAATAACCCGAACTTGGGTTCTATCCAACCAACAAACTGTTATCTTTTGTTTCTTCTACCCACCCATCCATCTATTCTTTACTCCATTCATCTGTCCTCCCTGGTAATGTTCTGTTCTCTTATTCATTCATTTAAATTGAGCAAAAAGGTAACAGAGAACTTTAAATGGTCTAGAGATTCTGGATTAGTAAGAAAATTGTAAAATGAACAAAATATTTATTAAACACCTCCTTTAGGATCTTGTTAGATTAAATACGTGGTGTTTTATGTTTCGCTGTCTGTTGATGAATGATGAACGTCTCGTCTTTACCTCTCCCCAGCAGCGGATCGCCATTTTTATGTTTTAGTGTAGAAGTGGAGAGAATCCAGTCGGGATCCTTTTCACTTTTGGTGCTGGATTCTTTACAAATCACATCTAATAAACAATGCATTCACACAGTTCTGTAATCGTTAAAAGCTAAAGGGAAACTATAGGTTGCCATGACTCCTCAAATGAAATAAATTGGCCAATCAAAAATGAAGACATAAAATTGTAACTGCTCATCTTAACTTGCTCTTGTCGATTAAGGAGGAGAAGATCAACAAGATAAGCGTGGAGTCTAGAGTCCGTAAAGACCGTGAGTCTTTCGAATTTCTATCACCTGTCTTTTTTCTAGACTTTTTGTGTAAACAAAAATATTTAGTTTATGGACAGTGGTTAGCTCTTCTTCTACTGTATCCTCAGCCTACCTCGGACTGAAGAAGGGCTACTTGTTCATGTACAACCTCGTGCAGTTTCTGGGATTCTCCTGGATCTTCGTCAACATGAGCGTTCGACTCTTCATCCTCGGTCAAGGTTTGTTGTTTGTTTGTTTTTTAAATAAAAACAAAATGCATGCGTAGTCTTTTACTGGCCAGACATCTAGTTTAGCTACAACCAAAACATCTAAACACATTGATTCCCTAAATATGATAATGAAAACTATTTCAAATACAATAGGCAAGATGTGAGGAACAAGGTTTTATACCTCCCTATACCGCCCTTGTTTATTCTTGTTCACAACTGCGGGATGCTTGATAGTGTCACGTTCATCCGTTTAGGCAAATATACGCACGTATAAGCAATATGAAAATGTTCAGCCATCATATCAGCCAGGAAACAGACAGGATCTCGTTTACAGAGATGAACAGGTTTTTGTGCGAATACACAAATCAGCTCAGGAACTTTTTAAAGCTCCAGGCTAAAGCTGTTAAGAGATTGTATTATACACTGGGATGGAAGGCCGCTCTGCAAGGAAGAAGCCATTACTCCTATTGCACCTTTCACCTCACTTCTCCTCTCCTAAAATAAGCTAAGCTTGTAGGTGTGGGACCACCATCCCAGTGGTACGGTACGGAGGTGGTAGCCTGGTGGTACAATGACCCCCAATCACGTCACCAAGTTAGTAACAAAATGACAAAAACAAAGAAAATGTTTAAAGAACTCTGACCCTGTTGCTCTAGTTCTGTTGGGATCAATGGGCCAAAATTCCAGTAAATGTTTGGAAACATCTAAGAGAAAAAAAAAATCTAATTCTCCCTTTTAACAAATAGGAATAGGTTTGGTAACTGACTGAAATAAAACAGGAATATTTTAGTCTAATTTCAGTTAGGACAGTCTTGGAAAAAGACTTATTTTTATGCACTGGTTTTTCAGCTTTGGACGAAAACTGAGAACAGCCAAAACTATTGCACTCTTAATAGCTTTCAACACGTTAGGGCAGCGTAATTGGCTTTATTAACCAATGTTTTGGGTTGGGTGTGGGATCATCTGTGCCGTCCTGTTTTTGAGCAGCTTCGCTCGAATGAGCTCATTTGAATACATGCGTAGGACCACAACATGCATGAATTTGTTTTGCAAATAATTGCAGTTATTTGTGCTACTGCTTAATCTCGTTTGTTCTTTTGTCTGCCCCCCCCTCAGACTCATTCTATGACACCTTCCACACCACGGCAGACATGATGTATTTCTGTCAGATGATGGCCGTGCTAGAGGTCATTAACCCTCTACTTGGGCTGGTTAAAACTGGATTCTTTCCTGCTATGATCCAGGTAATGAAATCCAATACTATTTTCCTTTTTTTTATAATAAAAAAAAAAAAAGTATGCAAATAGCGAGGAGCACCTTAGATGATTGTCTTTGAGCTGTCAATGATTTTTTTAATCCCATTGATGCAAAGAGTAGTTTCTGATCTTTTAAGAATGATCCTGTAGTTAACTGGTTCTAAAAGGTTCAGATCATTTTCATGCTTCGAGGAGAGAAAACGTCTAAGGAGGATTTTTATAAACTACTGACCTTGGGTTAAGAACTGTCGAATACTTTGGTAACAACTCAAAGGAAAGAGAGGAGACTTTGCCTTTGAGGAAGAAACCTTGAACAATCATGATTGGCAATAGCTTAAATATTAGGTGAAATCAGACCGAAGAAAAACATTATAATTCAGGGCTGCATTTAATAGTGAAAGTAAAAGCATTTTCAATAACACAATGTGAAGGGAACTTCACTCTTGAGCTTTGAAAAGGGAAATGTGGTCTAATAAATCCAGGTTTACCTTCTTCCATAATGATGTGCATATCAGGGTAAGAAGAAGGACAGATGAAGTGAGTCACCCATCATGTCTGGGTGATACTGTACAAGTCTGTGGGCGCATTGCTATGATCTGGGGTTGCTGCAGTTCATGTAGGGGTTTTATCTCAAAAATAAAATTGACTGCTCAATGGCCAGGGTTATTCCATCTAGAAATGTTTTCTCCCTTTGTTTCAAGATAATGAAGCCTGGATTAATAAGGCAACCTACTTGCATGTGGAAAACCCTTTTGCTTTTACCCCTTTGACAACTTTTGGGATGTGCTGTGGGAGGCTTTTTATTTCTGCGGCCGTCACATTGTAGTTGAGGGTCAGAGAAATCCCCGTTTTGTGTTCTTTAACCCGATATCCTGTCTTCTTTAGGTGGCGGGGAGGAACGTCATTTTGTTCGTCATCTTCGGCAGCCTGGAGGAGATGCAGAACAAGGCGGTGGTGTTCTTTGTCTTCTACCTGTGGAGCACCATTGAGATCTTCAGGTTGGCTCAGACCGCCTCCATGTTTTCTAGCTTTGTTGTCTGTGTTTTTTTGTTGTTTTGTTGTTCTTTTTTTACATCAGCTCTTCCCGTCCTAGATACCCGTTCTACATGCTGGCCTGCATCGGCACAGACTGGAAGCTGTTAACGTGGCTCAGATACAGCCTCTGGATCCCTCTGTATCCGCTGGGGGTCGTGGCTGAAGGTTCGTGACCTCCTCCTGAGTAAACCAGTGAGTCACGGCTCGTCCTTGATTGTTGCTGCATTGTTGTTTGCAGCGGTGGCTGTGATCCAGTCCCTGTCCATCTTTGACGAGACCCGCATGTTCAGCATCCCGCTCCCGTCTGTGCTCGGACGTTCGTTGAGTTTCTCTTACACCCTGCAGCTCTACCTGGTCCTCATGTTCCTGGGTAAGACATTTCATCAACAGAGTGCCATCTCTGTTTACATGTAAACATGCTTACTTTTAGGAATGAGAATTGTCTCGAAAGGAAGGCTATAATTGGCTGCATTTTACCACTTGTTTTCCTTCTCTTCAGGACTCTTCGTTAACTTCCGACACCTCTACAAGCAGCGGCAGAGACGATATCGATCCAGGAAAAGGAAAATCCATTAACGGGTCCACGTCGCCACTTTGCACACACCTGACAGCCGGTGTTAGATTCCCCTTTGATGCCTTTTTATTTTTACATTTCCTTTCCCTTGAATCTAATAGTGTCATGGTTTCCTCAATCATCCACCGGGGGGAACTTTATCCTGTAAAGTCTTGCTGCACAAGCTCCAGGTTTCCTAAGGTCCACTGTACATGTTTCAGCAACTCTACATTCGCTCCTCTTTTCCAAATTCTGATACATTGTGTCTTTGTGAATTTTTTGTGTTAGTATTTATTTAAATGAATAGACATGTATTTTAAAACCAACGCCGATATTTATACACATTAATAGGTAGGTTTGTGTTTTGTTTTTAAATAGTGGTAAATTGGGTTGTTTTTAGGTTCTTACAAATAAACTCATCAACTTGGCTAAAGAGTTTTATCATCAACTAGAAATAACTCAAAAAAGGTTTAAAAAATATCACCTTTTTTTTTTTAAACCTGCTTCAGCAATAAACTACGCATGCAATATTTTTGTGAAACCATAATATTTGTAATTTTGGAAGGAAAGGTTTGTCTAAATCTTTGCAGAATGAAAGTTTTTTTTTTTTGCTTTCTGAGCAACAAGGAGGATTGGATGACTCGTTTGCTTTATGTTGCTGAGTGGAATAAACAACTTAAAGGTAGATTTGGTTGAACCCATGTCTGTTTTTAAGTAAAAAAACTAAAACACATTGGCTATCTTGTGTCCTGTTTACTGTAAAAAGAAAGCAAAATGCATGATTATAAAAAAATGATGATTTTAAGATCTAAACCAGTCAGAGAATATTTGACTCTAATCAAAAAAAGTGTCCTGGAACTGCTGGATTATTCCAGGAGGAACCATATTTTAAAAAGCAGACATGATTTGTGTGTGATAATAATGAACTGTTACGTTTATTGATTGAATAAACTATTAAACGATAGTAAAACCAATTTAAGCTACTTTATTGTAAGACAATTGTTCTGTTAGTGACTTTATTTCATTTTTGATAATGTATTATTTCTAACTTTTAGGAGCTTAGAAAAAGTCAAATCAATGTTTTTAGGAATGCACAAGATGTATCGTACCGTACTTTGTATTGTAAACCCATATCAAATGGAGTTTAAATATGTACATGAAAGAGCATAATGACCTCTGATGACCTTTAAGAGGAAACATCACAGACAATTTTTCATGTGGTCTAAATCCAGAGGATATTTGTAGTTTAAAGGGAATCTTCATAAATTCAATTTATTTGTATAGCACCAAAAGAAAACACATGCCAATCCAGTCATTCCAGTTCATTTTATGTATCAAATAACCAAGCCAGACTATTATTATACAGTGTTTTTGTAGCTCGGTGTAATTTTGTTTTGTAGCAGTAGGGTCAGAAAAGTGCCTGTGGATGGGAGAAAAAGGTGAATGACCCCTGTATCAAACTGTATGGTGAGAAGTAGATAAAAAAACACACAAAAAAAACAGCATTTTAACCAGGTTGATCACCTTTGCAGAAATAAATGACATGAACTCTGTTCTGCAAAAAAAAAAAAAAAGAAATATTGCACTTATTACATAATATAATTAAAGGATTTAGAAAAGTAAAGCTGTTTTTTTAGTAAAACGACATACAACAAGCCAAATCCAAATATGTTTTATGTTTTATGTTCCATATAAGAAAATACATGACAGAAATGTATTTAACAAATGTTGGTATTTGACAAAAATGCAATTTACTGAAAAAGTATGAAATCTCTTATTTAGACTACTTTGAATCGTGTCCCACAACGAGCTCAAATATCACAGCACAATACCTTTCTTGCATATAAGTAATATATAATAATATAATATATATAATATATTTTTTCAGCATGGAAAAACCCATAGGTATGATATTTATAGATGTGTATCCGTTATGCATCCACACCCTGAACTTGTGAAACATTAATGCACTCTCTTTGATCCACTCATTTGGATGGGACTTTAACAATTAAGGTTTTTGTATAATATGATAACCAGGATAACTTCAGCAATAAACCATCAGAGGTTTGTAGAAAAAGAAGCACTACTTCTTCTTGCAGCTTTTCACATTCGGTCAAATGTTAAAGATGCATGACTTCAGACACTAGAACAGAAGAGAGAAAATTCTTTTGCAGTGAAAGGAAACAGGCGTATGATTTTAGTAATCTTTGCGCTAATAAAAGCTCAACCAAAAGCCTTCAGTCTAGTCCGTTATTAAACTGTGAGTATAAATATGTGGTTCAAAAACATTTCACAAAGCAATGTTCAAATGTAAAAATGGAACTATGTGACTATACAACAGGTCAAACCAACCAAACACACCTACCATCCACCTAAACTGTGAGGGACAGAGAGAGAATCAATAAAAAAAGTCTGGAGACTGTTAACAGGACCACTACTAGTTGCATACCCAAAATCAGGCCTTAGAAGAGTGGCAAGCAAAGCTTATTGTTGAAAGAAGTCCTTGTTGCAGCTTGTCAGAACATTCAAGATTTAAAAGAAGAGGTCTCGCTCAGAAGCAGACAAACCCTTTGGCCTATACATGCAGAGCACTGCATGTGTCAGAAAGTTAACACTGAACATCACCCTGAGCAAAACATGGCCGCAACAACTCTGAACAACACTTCTATGGCTATGACAACGTGGTTGAGATTTTATGCAGTCACCACGTTCATAAGCTTATTCGTTCATAATGCTTTAGGTATATCTGTTGTAACTTTGCTTTATGCACTATCCCTGGTTAGTATGTGGTAGCATAATGTCACAGTCTATATCCAAGCATATGTTTTTAGGGTAAACATTATTGTATTATTAGTTATTAGGTGCCTGCCATAGCTAATTAACATGCAGATGACAACCTACATGCTTACATTAGCTTGATAGCTAAAATTAGCATTTTAGCTAATATTTGCCTATACGCTACAGTGTGCGTAATACATCAACTATATTAGGATAAGTTAACATGCTGATGACAACCAACATGTTAAAATTAGCATTATAGCTAACATTAGCATCTAAGCTAATTTTGATGTCTAAGCTAAACTTTACATACTGAATGCAGACTTTAGGTGTCATTTAACATGTAATTTAGATCCCTCATAGTAATTTTAGCATTTAAGCTAACATTAGCATTTTAGCTAACTTAGTTAATGAAAATCTACATGCTAACATTAGCTACATGGTTTAAATTACAATTTAAGCCAACTTTAGCTAAAATAAGTTTTCTAACCTTTTTAATGCAATAATTGGAACCCCGCGGACACGCACATCTGGCACCTTCAAAACGTCTAACGGAATTTTCTAATTTTAATTAATCTTTTGGTAAAGGAAAAATTAATGTTTATATAGGTGAACAGTATGGCCTTGATTAAATAGATGCACCCAAATGACTTTTTTTGTTTTGTTTTCGGATAGTATTTTTATTTTTCTATAAAATAACCCTTCGAGGAGGACTGTGGGAAATTCATGTTTGTTTATTACTGTATTGTAATATATCATTACTTTATTTTTCATATTCACCTGTTGGTACGGGTTGATGAGGTTTATGTGTGTTTCATTTATGAATAAAACTAGTACGATTTGGTGAACTGAGGGAAGTATACATCATGCTTTTCTACAACAATGCAGAAAGGAATATGGGATTAAATAAAATCCACCTAGAAAAAACCCCCAAAAGGTCTGCAGATGCTCTCTACCTACCTACCTCACAAATACTTTCACCAAAGCTAAATCTATGGTCAAATTGATGCTCCTAGATGCTCTCAATCGGACCTATTTACAATCTCTAGATATACCAAACTGGAAGAGAGAAACAATCCTCTTTACAACCTTACAGCCTCTATAAAGAATAACATTGAAAATACAGGTCAGGCATGGTAATTGTTGTAAAATTATTGTTTTGAGAGTCTTACATTCTTTCGTTCATCAATTATAAGCTATTACCTCTTCTATTTTGAAACAAAAGCACAGAAAACAGGCCGGCACAGAATAGGAAGTTGCGTGTTATAGTTCCTGCATGCTTTATCTGTGGGTGAAGGAAAAGGTTGTCAGTTCTGATCAAAAGGTCTGTGAGAGCGTGTCGGAGTGCTGCTGAAGATGAATACAATACATGTCGTTTTATGTAAGTGAACGGACAATTGGGTGGTTTTTGCAGAAATACCATTGATGTGACAATATGCTTTTTTTTTTGTCATCAAGGCATTTTGGTCAACCAGGCCACTTACCAGATGCAAGGTGAGGACAATCTAAGATCCTAAATTACAGAAAAAGGTGGAATTCTTTAAAAGACGATATTAAATTTGGTTCTCTTTTTTTTTTCTTTTTTTTTTTTTGATCAGACATTTATTCTGCAAACATCCTGGTTGAGCAGAGAACCGTAAGCGAGGGCAGTAACCTTTATGTAACCTGCATCATGTTCGGGCAAAGGAAGCATCCCTTAGTTACCTTTTACTTACTGAAAGATGGAAAGGGATTTCTGAAAAGGACACAGAAACAAAACCTGTTTGATGTTACTTTCAAAATATCTAGAGTTCATCATGGTCACAGTGGAAATTACAGCTGCCTGTACTCTGCTGAAAATTACATCCTCTCAACAGTAAGTGGGAAAAGCCAGGATGTCGTTGAGATTCTGGTTATAGGTAAGTATTTCTTTAATTATACTTAAAAATTTACCTGTTTTTTAAATTTATTTATTCTTACATTTCCATTTGCTATCCAGCCCATTTGATTCCAGCAGCCCTCCTTGTAGCCGGACCCCCCACAGTAACCGAGGGAAACCGTGTTGAGTTCAAATGCACCTTTTCTGAAACCCTGCACACCCTAAATAACTGTCAACTCATTTACTGCTGCTTGAAGAAGAATGAGACCTTCCTTCAGATGCAAGTATTTGATGTTGCTCAGATGGAGGCCAATTTCACCATTGAAAGTGCAGTCATGAGGGATTCGGGTCATTATAGCTGCCTTTTGCTGCCATCTAAATGCTACCAGAAACACTGGATTAAGCTGCGGGGAACAAATACAGTGTTTTTGGATGTCCAAGGTGGGAATTTCAGAAGCTTATTCCATGTTGTATTTTATCTCCTTAAATTTACCATTAAAATGTCTTAAAATGTATGTAACAAAATTTTATTTTGTATTTCAGAGGGTTTGAACCTTTGGGGGGCTTTGTCTTTTGCAATGAAAATCCTTGTGCTGCTTTTTAGTCTGGGTTTGTGCTGGATCAGTAAAAACTGCCTCAAAGTTTCATGCATGTCATGGTGAGAAGTTTAGCTTTACTCTCTGTTGGTGTAATAAATTAACAAATAACAATTACAGTAACCTTGTAAATTGATTTATTTTCTCTTTGAATTACGTTTGTTTTTTTATTCTGATAGTGAACAGCCGGATACAATTGTGACGGTACAGACAGATGTGGAACTTCAAGAGGGTATGTTTAAATTTGAATTACTGTGAAGCAATGTTTTAGAAAACACCTTTTGTTAAGTCTTCTATGATGATTTTGACAGTAAACAAATTCTTAATCGTCTGCTTTAATTGAAATACCTTTGTATACACACATGGTGTCTTCTAAACTCCTTTTTCAGTTTTGGATATTCTTTAATGCTTTAAAGTTAGTTATTTTATTCAGAGGAAGAAAGATACAAAATCCTGTTGAAACCCCTAATGATTTTCTTGTTTGATTTTGTTACTTTTTATTTATTTAACAGTCCCTTTTCAGTTATCAGAAGAAAATGTTTCTGTCAGCATGGAGAACCAAGACGAGTAAGCCAGAATATCTTTATACGTAGTGCTTTTTATTGATTTGTTAATAAATGTACATATTTCTGTAAAAAAAACAAAAATCCAACATGTTTAACATGCAGCCCTCTTTACTCTGATAGCCCTAAACGATCCAGCCCTAGCTATTAGCCTTCCAAAGTCGCAAAATAAAAAAATATAGTTAAACTGTTTTAGTAGGTTCTCAGTATAAGTAGAGCTTTTCTCTAAAGACATTTGGTTCCTTTAAAGGCCTCTGTGTAAGAACAGGTTGGAGAATAAAGAAGAAAAAGTATTTTTTTTAAAGGTTTTGGGACATTTACAAGTGGGAACATCATCCTGCTATTAATATTTATGATTAAGAAATTACCCAAAAAAATCGAACAAGTTCATAGCAAGTTATCTCACATGTACAGCCGTTTTGCTCAATAGTTGAATTGTAAAACTCCATGCAAAGATATTGATTGGGTCCTGAGGCTGACATGGATTCCTCAGTTTTTTCTCATGTTGTTTGTTTTACTTGACTGTAAGTGTATCTCAAAAAATAAGTGTGTTAAAGAAGCAGTACAGATACATATTGACTGCTTCCTGTTTCAACCACAGATAATTCACCTGCATAGCCAAGCTCTGCATGTGTGACGGACACCTCTTTTGTGGTTAAGTCAGCAATACCGTCAACACAACAAGTCTTCACCTGAATGTGATGCATAAATCAATTACATGTATGTATTTGGTTCATTTTTGTGCAACTAAATTGATAGCGTTGATCTGAGAGGACTGTGCGTCATTCATTCTATCATTTTTTCACATAAAAAAATTCAAATTGTTTCAAAAATATATTGAAAATAAAATGACATGTTTGTTTCTGTGTGCTGGATGCATTTTTATTGGTTTGTCTCTCCTACATCATAAGGATATATTTATGTATATCTTAACATCATATCTTTTGCCATTTCCTTGTAAAACAGCTCAAACAAAAATGAAACCAGAAAATAAGTGTGTTTAATACAATCTAAATTACATCTGAACAATTTCCAAATTAAGTTCAGTTCTTAACTTTGATTCAGCCGTTCTGAGACATTTTTAGTATAATTCAGACCTTCAATCTTTGCCTCAGTCTAATATCTTTTCAAGCCTTTTAAAGGTTTTCACCAGAGTTGTTCTATACTTCTATTTCATCTTCCAACCTACTCTAAGCAGGTTTGTTCATCTTGCTATAAAAAAAAAAAATGTGGGACATGGTGCTTACCGTACATATGTGTGGACGGCCATGATTTGCAGTTGTCCGTATTTTTTTTTTTTTTTTAGGATGACAGATTAAACAGGGGACTGGATTTGAAAATCTTTGTTTGTTATATGAATGAATTCTGCCTCAAAACATCTTTAAAACCTTGTCCTAGACCTATCTGGAATACACAATAGCTCTCTTTCTTTAAGGGGATCATTACGCGGATTCAATTGTTTTTTATTCAAACAAATTAGTTTTACCCTTTTTTCTCCAGTAAGTACTGAATGCCGATACAGAACACTACTCCTTCTGCAATGCTTCAGTATCTCCATTTTTTTATCAGAAAGGATATTTGCTGAAAAACGTATTTCCTTACTACAAATACCAAAAATAAAAACAGCTAACAAAAGGAACCGACAGTACTGATAAAGAGTGCACACTTTCTTTTTACTTCATTCTGTTTTCCAACTTTTCTCCGCTTTCTCCAATCCAAGCATTTATTTTCAAGTTAGCAAGCTTTCAGTCATACAATAGGAGGATCTTTTTTCTTTAGGCATATAAGTACTAAATCCTAAAGTTCCACTTAAACCTTGATTAATTCTCTGAAAGTCTTAAAGTAAGAAAATATTCAGAAGACTTGAATGTTGTAGACTAACCAGCAGCTGTCGATTTTTAGCTGAAATCTTTTTCACTGCTGAACGGCTTCATCAAAAAAGTTGCATTCAAACATGATTTAAGTGATCCCCTTTAAGGCAGACATTTTGCATACATTGTGTTCATTTCAGCAACAATGTCAGGATGTTTACTTTGTACCAACTGTGGAAACAATACAATACAATTTACTGACAAGTGAAATGAGAGATTTACATTAATAGAATGATGTTGTCGATATGAGATCAATTAAAAAAAATGTAGAAACTAAGAAAAACAAAAGTAAAAGCAACTCATGTTTTCTTTCTTTGCTTAGTTTTTTCTTTAAAACATTTTGCAGGACAGATCATCCTGAAAGTTGTGGCGATTACAAATAAAATGACTGTAAGAAAAAACAGAAAGAACAGGACAACATCTAGTGAGTAGTACGCGTACCAAGACATTCTGTAGGACTCGGTTCTCAGATGAGCAGCACCTTTGTGTCTTATTACAAACTCTATCCAGAAGAGAGCAGTATCGATCGGCTTCATTGGTTGATCCCTGTGCAGTCTGGAGAGTTGTTGCATATTAATCCTGTACGACGGTTCAGACAGGACTTCTTTGACAGCTTTCAAAAACGTGTCTTCTTTGTCTACAGTTGCTAATGTGAGGATCTTAGCCGCTCCTCTGTCTTGCAGACGTAGAAGATTGTCATACTGGTCATAAAACACAGGTAAACCCACTACTGGTACTCCATGATAAATGGCCTCCTGGACTCCATTTGTTCCTCCATGAGACACAAACAGTTTTACCTTTGGATGTCCTAAAAGGTCTTTTTGTCGCATCCAGTCCAACAATAAAGTGTTTTTTCCGAGAGTTGCTGGTTTGCTGCCCTTATAGCTCCAGATTATTTTCTGTGGTAACTGACCAAAAGCTTCTGCAATTTTGTTTGTCACTTCTAAAGGGAGCTCACTCACAAAAGTCCCTAGAGACATTACGATAACTCCATGTTCTCCAGAGCTCTGAACAAACTCCTCCAGGTTCTTAGAAATAGCCTGAGGGGGTTGACATTGAAAGCCCCCTATGTAGATGACATTTGGCATGGTGGGACGGGGAAATTCGAAAACAAAGTCCACTCTCATGAGCCACAGATCTGCTCCCCGTAACAAGTAACTGTATTTCACTTCTGGACCTAAGAACCTGTCACAGACGGCTTGATACTGTGGACTAATCAAGAAGGTGTCCTGAACTTCCCAGATGCTGTAAAAAAGAAGATTTTTGACTCTCTGAATAAAAGTCATTTTGTCTGTCAGCCCTGAACCAGTCATTGGGATGTAAGATAGAGGAGAAGGTGCCAAGGCTAAGTGGCCCTCCCCACTAGTGACCCATCTCACATTATACACTAGAGGTACTTTGAGAGCGTGAGCTAAGATTATACCAGCTCCCCATGCAGGATCAGTCAATACCAGGTCATACTTTTTTGCAGTTAAACCATCTATAAACACTTTATCCTCCAACATTGTGTTCGCCATCTTGCACATTATTCCATGCATGTCAAACATAGCCTTAAACATTTCAATCTGCAAACTCAGGAACTTAATAACAGAGCGTTCTCCTCTCTCCAGTACAAAAATCTTTCTCAGAATCGAGTTGATAAAATCATGATTAAAAGCTCTGGCTACGGGAACCGTGATTGCGTTGTAGTGAGGGGAGTTGTCTTTGATGTACCAGCTCTGATTTGTTCTTATTACATCAATAGAATGTCCACGGGAATGGAGAGCTCGAATCATTACGTCCATGTTTACCCAGTGGCTGCCCTCCAAGGGAATGATCAAAATCCTGCCACAGTGACCAACTCGCCATGACAGGAACACTGCAGATACTAAGAAAAGAAAATCAGCGGGTTTTCCCCTGGGTTTCATCTCTGTTACCTTAAAAACAGAAAACAAAACTGAATATCCCAGGGTAGCAAATCATCAAACATAAAAAAAATAAAAATAAAGAATGCTATCCATCACATACCTGGTTAACATGCACTAGGTCCTTCGAGGTCCTTAGTGTTCTCTGTAAAACACCTTGTGTTCGGTACAAGTGATGCAATTGGAAATTCCAGAAAAGCTTGCATAAAGCACTTATGGATTAGCTTTCCTTTGTGAGGGTGGCTCTTAAAAAAAAAGAAGTGGTCTCTTTGTTTAACTTGCATTGCAGAATAAGCCCGCTTTTAATAATACTGTGTTCCTACATTGTGAGGTGTTGTTTAGATTTACCCAGCCCTCACCCTTTAGGTCTTGTAAGCTCCCAGATTGTAACAATAATAATTAGCAGACCATGACTGCCCACAGGAAAGTTGTGGACTGCTCCCTCTGATGTGAGGGTATCAGCTTTAACCTGCCTGGTGTTTTCTCTTGCAGGTTTGGATCAGAGAAAGTTTTAGTTTTACCAGCCTGTTAATGTTCTGACCTTCATCACGATCAGATACAAGCGGCCTAAATGAGCTTTTACTGTACATGAACTGCGATAACTCTTGTGTGCCAGATCTCTTGCCTTTGTAGTTTTCATTCCAACCAATTCCAACCAACATTTTTTACTTTTTGAAAATATAACGTTTACCGTGTTTTACAGCATTAGGTATAAGTTCCAAACATGAAACAAAACATTTTTATGCTTTGGTATTAAAGAATGAATCTGTGACCCCACAGAGAACATGAATTCTCCAGTAAAAGCCCAAGGCACATCTTGGCATTGTGATCAAACATTTGTTTGATAGAAATTGAATCCAGATTATTTTATTTTACTTATGTGCGTGTAGTAAAGCTTTCCATTGCAACACAAATTGGTGTGTAGATGTTTTTATTTTTTATTTTCTTGATCTGCAATCACTGTGTCGTTACCATGGATCTTCTAACAGCCTGTTTAAGGAATGCACTTTACCCTCTACCTTAAAGGTTTCCTGTGAATTTTAAATACTCACGAGAGAGACTATTGGTAGTTGTAAGTAGAATCAAAAAAAAGCATTAGAAAATTGTTGTAAAAGTTACACTAAAAAGAGCAAAATCAGGTGTGCAAGTCTAGTTCTTGAGAGATTATGTCCTGCAAACTTTTAAATGCATTCCTTTTCCAACACACCTGAATCAACAAGCCATATCAATCATTCAGCTTTGCAGAGGCATGGTAATGAGCCAATTATCTGATGGCTTTGGCACCTTTGAGACTAAAACTATGTCTATCTTTCTTGGTACTGTAAAATGTGGCCAAGCCTTTATCAGGAATTTAGGATGTTTGCTCCGAAAGGAAGCATATCACATTTCAATGCCTTACCAGAAAGCTTGGGTTAGGGGAATGATCTTATGTTTATGAAGAAAATGTTTTTCTGACTGCATATTTTAGAAAGTCTCTTTAGTACTGAAGTTATGGGCTACAATTGTGCCAGAACAAAGCTCTTTAACCAACATTCACCCATTTTGATGGAAACATTCATAATCTGATCATAAGTATTCTGAAGAACATAATTTTTAGACCTATGAATTAAGAAATGCAAAAAGGGAAAACAATGACAATAAAAGAGCACCATATTACTGATATATCTTCCACCTGGATTGCCTTGTTCTGCATCAGAACTATAATTTTTATATACCTGCAAGAGAACTGTATAGAGTTCACTGACACACTTTAAATATATATATATATATATAAAAAAAACAGAATTCCTTTTACACTTTTTCACTTGATTTACTATAGCAGTTGTCATGGTTGAAACTCCATAAATATTTTTATAGATGTTTTCATTTGTTGCTTTTTCCATCAAGCTGCACAATAAAAGCAAGTTCAGAAACATAATATAAAATGGACATGCATACATTTCCAGTCAGCAATCAACTTGTTCAAAGTCGCAGCATAACTCAATAGAATCTAAGAAATCAAATGGAATGTTGCTGAATGTTCTTCACACCCATTCATATCTGAAACACAGTCTGTATGTGCAGTTGATGTGCTTTTCCTTCATCACCTATTTAATAATCTCGATGCTTCTAGAGAGTACTGCCAGGATGAGTAGGGACGATGATGCTGGCCCATTTGTGAATGACTGGGATGAAAAGAAGAGCAGAGCCAAGAACTGCCACCAGAAGGAAGGCCCACAGAAACATTCGATCCAGGACCTGGGCAGTGAACTTCCAGTCTCGCACGACCTGTAGAAACAAAATGACACACAAATCTCTAAATATATTCTCAATAGCTCGATAACTAGGAACTGAATAATAGTTATTATAGACATCAGCATTTTGTGATATTAAAAAAATGGGCTAAACATACCTCTCTGACTTGGTTTTCTTTGACCACATGCATTGTAATGTAGCGAATAGATTCCAGAGCTGCTTGGAAGTGGTGCTGGGCATTCAGAAGAGGACTAAGCTCAGGGCTAGGGTTCTTCATCTTTTCAAATCCAACAGCACTTTGTGTTTCAGGCAGTCTGGCTGCAGCGTAGCGCTCCACATGGCTGCGCATGCATAGCAGCTTAGGCAGCCGATGCAGGAAAATCCTTCTTACCCAAGGTGCCATGCCATGATGTGTCGATGAGGAACGATGGTGGATGTTGATGGCAAAGACGGTGATGACAATTGAGAGCGTGACAAAGATCATGGTAAAGACCAGGTATTCCCCGATGAGCGGGATTGCCTTGGACGAGGAAGGAATGATCTCTTCAATGACCAAAAGGAAGACTGTGAGTGACACAAGCACCGAGGTGCAGAGAGAGATCTTTTCGCCTCCGTTCGAGGGCAGATAGAAGACAAGGATGGTGAGAAAGGACAGGCCAATGCAGGGGATGATGAGAAAAAGGGTGTAGAAAAGAGGCAGCCTGCGGATAATGAAGAAGTAGGTGATGGTGGGATAGGAACTGCTGCCATCTGTCCTGAGACCCCGGCTGCCCGTGGCTTTTACTATCTCCCATTCCCCATTGTCAAAATAATCCTGCTTGTCCACATGGAAGTCTTCCAGAAGGATGTCCACCTATAAGGGCATGACACAAAATTCAGTGCCAATGCACTGTGCTATTTCAATGATGTGTAGACTGACTTGTGAGCTGTCATAGGTCCACGATCCAAACTTCATGGAGCAATTCTGGAGGTCAAATGGGAAGAAGGTGACATCGATGATGCAGGCAGACTTGTAATTGGCGGGGGGATTCCATGAAATGGTGCCGTCATACTTAACAACAGCCTTAGTGACAGTCCCCTCAAAACGCCCATCTGAACTGTTGAGAAGAAAGGCATGATTTTAAACCAGAGAATAAAAAAGTCTAGAAAAGTCATGAATCATTTAAGGATTGAAACATGTGATGTTTAACAGGCAATACGAAAGTATTATATAAATATATCTGTCGTTGAGGAAGGTTCTTGTTTACTTACCTTTTACCGGCAAATAATTCTTTTTTTAGAACAAAATTAAATATACAATAAGTATTTCACATACTTCCCTTTAACTCGTTCAGTAAAACGATCACAAACCAGCATGGTTGGTTTGTAAAAAAATAAATAAATGAATTTAAAAAATGCCAATAAAGGGAGACTTAATTACAATTTTTAAGTGCTAATTTCCTGCAAATTTTAGATGCCTTAAAGCTCCAGCCAGTGGTGATACCAGAAATTGCTTTAGAAAGCTAATTAATTTTTCTTTGGGATAAATAAAGTACTTTTGATAAATTGATTGATTGATTTGATATGTAAAATATCAGAAACCGAAATGATACAGGTCATAACAAAGCATCCAGAAACATACTAACCTGTAACGCTAGTTTTCGTTAGTGACAGGTGAGGAGTTACTCAAATATAATGTACCGGTTTTGTGAAGAAGCTCAACAAAATGCAGTACATGCACTAGACTAAAGAAATACATGATTCATTAGCTAAACGTAAGTTCAGCCAATCATCACCACAAATTTGCTATAAATTAAAATTTTATTCTGTTTAGTTTTATTCTATGAGGACACCTCTGAAACTAAATAGGTGGGTCCATGTCCACCTAGGCCCACCATCAGCCACGCCACCCTGAATCACACCTGAATCAAATGCCTTAATTCTCTCATAAGCTTTTCATTCAGGCCTGCTAACGAGCCATTCGTTAGATCCAGTTGGGTTTAAGAAGGGATGCATCTAAAAGCTGCCGGAAATTTGAGGACTGGACTAGGCTGGATTAAAATAAAAATAATTAAATACCTTTTTTTATGTAAATCCTATTGGTTGGTTTAGATTTACAACGAGTAAAGCTGCAGTTCGGCTTCACCAGCGGCAATCATCTAAAGAATAAAGTTTATGGCCCATTCTTTCCAAAATAGCTCCGGATTAGCACGATTATAGAGAGGGTAGTATTCATGAATTTCAATTAAGTCTCAATAAAATTTGGTTATGGACTTTTACAATTCATACCAGTCTCAAGATTTATGTCCTGTAACTGCCGTTTATTTTTTTTCAGAATTTCACAACATTTCAGAAAAGCATCCTCACACAGTAACGTCAACCATGATTTCACCATGATTTACCACACACAGCTTTTTGCCAAAGAGGCCTCTGACCAAAGCCTCTTCTTCCATATGATTATTATTACATACTTGATTATGGCTAACTAAATGAATTGTTCTGTTTATCTACGCAACACATTCAGAGTTAATAGGCTGTTTCTCTGATAAAAGCTTTCCTAAGGGAGCCATGTCTTGGTAGGATTGCTTGTTGATACACTTCAAAACTGCGAATTACTCTGTGTTGGTCTATCACATGAAACCCCATCCAATGATAGTTTTCGGAAAGCTTTAAAAGATTACCACTACATTAATAATATCATGGTGCAGCTGGAAAAATAGGACTCATTTCAGCTTTCACATACTTGTCATAGAGCACAACATCAGGAAGCCAGATCCTGTCTGATGGAACACGAATGGTTGTGATGCCCAAGAATTCCTCGGGGCTCCATCGCAATTTCATATCAACCCATTCCTACACAGTAGAGGAAAAGCGCTTTCAGTAAAAATACAGGTGGAATTTCCTTTGCAACTACTCGCCATGGGAAAACAAACCTATTTGTTTTTGTTTATTTTTGAAACTGACTAAAAACAGCTTTGAATGCAGCATATTGCCATTTTTTTGGGAACAATAACTCAACTGCCCCTGCACTTCGGTTTCCCATTTTGGCATGTTCCAATTTATCCCTGTGACAGGAGGTATCCGAACTGAAACAAAGAGCTGGGTTTAATAATTTATAAGAGTTCACATTTACAGCTGACATGAGTGGGAGAGGGGAGGGAGTGGGCAATAGGAAGCTGGTGTGTAGGCACAGGTTACAGTTGGCTCAAATAGATGAGAGCTGTCAGTGGAATGCCCCCAGCCCTGGTTAGAAAAGCCCTGCAGA
The DNA here is from genome assembly GCA_032876305.1 of Orestias chungarensis. Lineage (NCBI taxonomy): Eukaryota > Metazoa > Chordata > Actinopteri > Cyprinodontiformes > Cyprinodontidae > Orestias > Orestias chungarensis. The sequence continues at coordinate 3,809,856 of JAVLVB010000173.1, read as the reverse complement.
GTGACAGACTGCTTCTGCTTACCTTTTAGGTCAGAGAGTGTTTTCATGCTCAACTGGCTATGAGCACCAAAGATTTACCGAACTTTACAGAACAACAACAAACAGGTCAATATTTTAAAGTTACATATATTAAGGGGAGCCACTTGGGGCTCAAGAGCTGCAGCTGTGATCCAATCTCAATAAAACTGAAGTTTAACATCTAAATTTCTACTTTAGTTTTTAAAGTACAACAATGAAGTTATAAAACTCTTAATTATTTGCAGTTTCAGTGGTAGCCCAATACAGGATAAAATGTCCTCAGTTCATTAGTACAAGGGCCATATTGGGACCAGAAACAGTTCCACATGGTCACTGGCCCCTATTGGTCCCTGTCTAGAATAACTCATGTAAAAATAAAATCCACAATCCGTCATTTATATATGTATTACTTTACTTGCCTGTTTCATCCAAACATTAGTTGTCATTAACTGGTTTTTCTCATCCTAGGAGAGAAAAACAAACCATTTTTGATTATAACCTGAACCTTTAGAACTATTGGAAATGATTTCAATGAACTTTTGGCCTCACCACATCGACCAGCTGGGATATAGCTAACCCAAACTTTACACGGATGGTTTGGTTTAGGTACTCCACTGGACGAACCCATTTCTGGTAGTTTTGGAAGAGATATTTGAACAGTTTATCCTCTGCTTTTGCATAGGAGGAGAGATTTGGAATCCCTGTGAAAAAAAAAGAAAAAAGTTTACAGAAAATGAAATACAACAATATCCAGGCATGGATATTTCTTGCCAAATGAAAATGAAATTCATAACTGCATGTTTTTTGAGTTAATCAAACATTAAAAAATGTAGTTGTGCTATGACTACCTTTGCAAAACACTGTGGCTGAATATACACCCCAATGATGCTCATACACATTTGTGTGCATTTATATCTACATAACATGTATAATATGATGGCTCAATAAAGAAGTGGAGTTCATCAGTAATTGTCGGAGGTTTTGTAAAGGCTGAATACATAAACACAGCCCTTTGTTGAAAGCTATTGCTGTCCCCACTCCTTCCTCTTGGTTCAGTCATGTTGCCTTTAGATGCTTTGTTCCTTTCGCAACACAGCTTTTATTTATACTTGTCATCATGTTTTCTTTTACAATTGTTACATAGTCCTTTATTTATTTGACAAGTTCCCTTTTCTAATTACTGCTCAATTATTAATAGCAATAGTAAAATTGTGTTCAAATTTCAGTCCTACAAGCTACATGTTACTTTCTATGTAAATGGGTTCGTCTCGATTCACCAAAGGAAGAGCATTTCAATGGTAGACCATAATAAATCTTCCAAATAATAGAGATAAAGGTACATAACAAATGTCACATGGACTCCTAAGGTTTTTTTTTTATGTTTCTTTTTAAATAGGGTAATCATAGTAGCTAATTATTATTCTTCTGGTGGAAAACATGAAGAAAAAAGCAGCATTTTCCTTTTTTTCCTCTAGAAAAATGTAAATCAGAGCTTTTTATCTATTCAATACTCACGAAGAGAGTGACACAGGTGGTACCAGCACAGCGATGGAAACAGCATCAGCAGCAGTACATGGAAAGTGGCCGCCCCTCCTGCTCTAAGCATCATATCAGAGTTGAACATAAGCAGCTGGTGTCTTAGGCATCTCAGAGCTGTCGAATAGTAAATGAAAAATAATTACTGTATTTACTGAGAAATCATTTGCATTTATTGACAATAACCTTAATTTCCCATGCTTACATGCATCTTCGATTGACTATATACAGGTATAGCACCCTGCAAAAATCAAGAATGCCCTCCACCTTCACCTTGCAAACTGAACTGCTTCAAAGAAATATTGCAGCATGCAATGGGCTGGATGCTTACCTGCTCTGACTCTGTCTCATTAACACAGACACCAGTGTGGCGGTGGATGATAGGTGGAGGGAGCCCTGACAACAGCAGCTGTGCCGCATTACTATCCTCCATTCCAGACAGGTTCTTTTTTTCCTGCCTCCCACAGCCGCTGCTGCACTCCCGGCTGCATCCAGTTGAGCATAGGCAATTCATCCTCTTCTCTTCTTACCCCTCCTTTTCCTCCTTCTCCCTCCTCAGAGTGCTCCCCACCCCCTCCACCACAACCAGCATCTCTCTTTCCGCGCTCTAAGAAATATATCCCCTTATCCCACCCAGTAATAGCTGACCTGCTGCCTAAACCAGAGCAGAAAACGGCGAGTCCTGCTTCTCATTTCTATTGCATTGTTTCCTGTGATTCACATCTGCGAAGGTGTAGACATAATAGGAGACAAAAAGGGAGAAAACTGACATATTCTTTATGAATAAGGAAAAATAGGAAAAACTGATGAAGGTGAGGGTGTCCCTCTTTTGCAACACTGGGTAAGCTAATTACAGACACCTGTAATAATCAATCCTAATGGGGTGTATACGTATAGGGAGGCATAATTTTCTTGTGATTACCAACGAACAATAGTGAATGCACTTGAAATATATTACAACACCTCATCCAGAGATCTTCACGATCAAGTGAAAATTTTCTGACGTATATGTTTTCCAGCAGATTGTCACTAATGCTCTCCACAAGGAAAGACAACAGGTATAACAGCAGCCGTAATGTGATTGCAGCTGAGGTAAACGATTCAGAAAGTTGCCCTGACCTAAACACCATACATGGGTTCTTTGCAGATGTTGTTACTGCCACTAGTTGAACTGTTGGTGCCTAAACTTTTTTATAGTATTTGTTTTTGGGCTTGTTGTTTAGTTGAGTGAGTTCCATTAAGATGCTGCAGCACTTCTAGACTAAGCCTTATGGTAAGACTAAGGAAACTCCATGCATCCATGTCTGTTCGTACACTGTAAAATACTGTATATCCTTTTGGAAATACATTTTAAAAGGTGTTTTTTTAATCAGCAAATCTCACAAGTATCTAAAAATGAAAAAAAAACAAAACTTAATCAAATCACGGCCTATTTAAGCTGTTAGAGAGTATTCTATTAATTGTATTAAACCAAAAATTATGAGAATATAACCCTACTAAGCAATGGTAATTTTAAAACATGGTTAAATTGTAAATTCATGAAAAATATGTATACTAAATGGACAAAGTAACAACTGCTCATCTGAGAGTGCTTATATGCATTGTTACTGGGTGCTGTCAGATTGACCTTTCTATTGGTTAAACGCATATACCTTAAATTATCATAAATACTGTCTTACATAGTTTTGTAACTCAACATGTGAGTTTTATTGGCCGTTGAGTGTCCTAATATTAACTTTAAATACTGCCTGTGGCAGTTCAAAAACTTCCTTCTGTCAAACTGAATTAAAAACCACCAATATAAAACAGAAAAGTTGTGAAAACTGTTAAGAACATAATTTATTAGCGTTTACTGTGGTTGTTTCGACTTCATTTGGTTGTTGACGAAACTCCACGGTTTTTTTCGTCAGATTCCCCGTGTACGAGGCGTACGTGAGTGCACCATGAGGTCGTTTACGGTGACCATAAACGTCGTTTTTCCGCCTAATGGCGCCGCGTAACAGGAAAAGAACCCGCCTAGAAGGTAGAGTTAGAATTTGTTCCTCTCTTTAAGAGGAGGCGAGGTAACGTTTAGTTACATCCTAGTGTAGGAATCTATATATAAAAAAAGTCTTTTCAATTCAATACATTTTATATCTTATAACAGAAATTAAGAGAACCTATAGACCTATGATCCATAACTACAAGAGGATTATGATGTGTTGGAATTATAGTGCACTTATATACAATATTGGTTTTGTGGATGTTTTCTCTGTAAACTGACAAGCTTGTATTTCAGATGAAGGTGATCTACTGCTGCAGGGGTTCTCTCCTCCTCTTCCTCATCCTCCTCCCCAGCTGTTGCAAAGCAGGAAACATCCTGGTCCTTCCCATCGAGGGCAGCCACTGGATAAACATGGATGTTTTAGTGAAAGCTCTCCACTCCAAAGGACACAGTCTGACCGTTTTGCGCCAGTTCCAGTGGAGAGGACCTACTCTCAGAAGTTCATAACCAAAATCATATTGGACATTGTTCAGTTTGAGCGGGGGTGCTTTACCTCTGAACCAGGTTCCTTTATGCTACGCTCGGCATGTTCAGCACAGTCCTGGACATTCACAAGGCTGTGGGGGAATTCGTCTCAGCCACACTGGCTGACGCGGAGCTGATCGGAACCCTGACCTTAGCCAAGTTTGATCTGGTTCTCACTGACCCATGCTGGGGCAGCGGAGCGATTTTTAGCCAAATATTTAAGCCTATCTTTAGTTTCTAATGTTCGCTGGATAATATCTAAAGAAGGTCATTTTGCCATCGCTCCTTCACCATTATCATACATTCCTATCACAGGATCTGGCCACACTGATAAAAGGACCTTTTTTCAAAGAGTGAAAAACAATATTTTATATGCTATTATCCGAATGAATGATATGCTGGTCACTAAACGAGTATATCAGCCACTTTGTGAAAAATATCTTGGACCTGATTGTGATTTTGATCAGTTACAGGCTGATGCTGACATTTGGCTGATGAGAACTGACTTTGTGTTTGATTACACGCGTCCAACAATGCCTAATGTTGTGTACATGGGAAGTTTCCATTGTAAGCCTGCAGAACCGCTTCCTGACTATAAGGAGGAGTTTGTGCAGAGTTCTGGAGAACATGGAGTCATTATCATGTCTTTAGGAACTTTTGTGCCTAGACTTCCAGACGATCTGGCAAACAAGATTGCAGCAGCTTTTGCTAAATTACCACAGAAAGTAATTTGGAGCTATCGAGGCTCCAAACCGCCCACTCTGGGTAACAACACATTAGCGGTTGACTGGATGCCTCAAAAAGACCTTTTAGGACACCCAAAGATAAAACTATTTGTGGCTCAAGGAGGAACAAACAGACTCCAAGAAGCCATATATCACGGGGTCCCAGTAGCTGGTTTACCCTTGTTTTTTGATCAATACGATAATCTGCTTCGTCTGGAAGAAAAAGGAAGAGCTAAAATTCTTGAATTAAAAACGGTGGAAAGAAATTATAACTTTCTAAAAGCAATCCAAGAAGTCCTGAACGAGCCGTCCTACCTGCTGAATATGCAGAGACTCTCCAGACTGCACAGAGATCAGCCAATGAAGCCGATCGATACTGCTCTCTTCTGGATTGAGTATGTCATAAGACACAAAGGTGCTGCTCACCTGAAAGCTCAGTCCTACAGAATGCCCTGGTACATCTACCACGCCGTAGACGTAGTGGTCGTCCTCACAGGAGCAGTGCTGCTCATTCTTCTAGCTACTGTCATGTTTATCAGGTGGTTATGGACATTGGTTAATGGACCTAAATTTAAACAAGAGTAAATAGTTAGGATATGGACTTTATATCTTAAAAATCAGCCTACAAAGA
>JAVLVB010000173.1:3788256-3804337 GCA_032876305.1 Orestias chungarensis | reverse complement strand
ATATATATATATATATATATATATATATATATATATATATATATATATATATATATATATATATATTTTTTTTTTTTTGGAAATGTTTTTTACTTGCTCATTTAAATATGTAATGCCTGATCATGCTTAGGGTAGTTGCTTGTTACTTAATGACAGTTTTTAAACATTTTTTTATAATAATGTTTTTCCAGTTTAGATCAAAAGAAATTGGATCTTAGACACATAATTTTTAATTTAAAACTTTAGTACAGAACAGATTTTGTTGATTTATTTAGTTGGTGCTGTTGTTCAATAATTTTTTTCTTCCTAAAAATATCGCAACTGTTGTATTTGGTGTCTTCTTGTGTAAATGCATTTCTACCAGATAAAAGTTGCTGTCCTGGTGCATCACAGTGCAACAGAGACACGCAAAATAAACCACCGTATTAACAGATTTTAAACAATAATCAGTGTTTTCTGATTCGCTGCTTTCTGATTTAGGAAAGTTGAATAAATAAAAAGAGTGTGTGTAGCTGAATTAAACTAATTGTTTAATAAGTGGACAGTACCAAATTTCCCCAGCAGACCTTTCTTATAATTCTGTGGACTACCCTAAAACAAACTTTTAACATAGCTCATGAAACAGAGACAGCAGATTTTCTTATTGTTCAACAGCTGACACACCTTTTCTGGATAGGTAGGTGAATTTCGCATAAGAGAATCAACAGTCTTTTGACTATTACAGTTTAGATGAAATTGCTTTATGTGCAATCAAACCTAAATGTGGATTATGTGATTTTTGTAAAAATAAATGTTCTGTGTCTACACAGTTCACATAAATCTGCATTGCTCGGTTACTGTTAACCAGCTTTCTGATCTATTTGCTGCTTTTCTTCTCCCTGACACTAGATGTCGCCATTCAGAAGATTGTATCTGTCAATAGCAGGAAGTCACAGTTTTCCTCATACTTCCTGTAAGTTTCCACTAACATGCTTTCCTCTTATTGGTTTGGAATCTAAAAAGTAAACTTGTTGGATATACAGCGGAACAAAGAATTTAAACCAGATTTAAACCTCCTTGGTTGAAGTTGGTCATTTTTTTTACAGTCTTAGAAAGAATTGGTGGTTAGTTTATGACTCTTCACACTGATTGTTGCTCTATGATACCTGTTTGGAGGCGTGACTGGGTTAAAGGCTGTCTCCTTTGTGTCTTCATGGTTTTTTTGTCCTGTAGAACTCTGAAAACCACTTGGATTTCTGCTGTGGACTAAGAAGACAAAGTGTGAGTATATTTTTCCATCTAGCTGTAATTTCTGCAGGTTTTCTACTGAAGCGAGCTGGACTGAGCACGTGCAGATTCCACCTCACCTTCATGTTAGGTTTACATGTAGGAACTGATCCCTGTGGTGTCAAGTCCACTCCTGGCAATTTTTATACCAACATCTGTGTTCTTGATTTAGACAACCTAAATAATCTGTTGCACTCTTTCAGTTTCAGATTAGGTGCAGCCTTCAAATCCCATCATGCAATTGGAAAGTAGCTCATCTAAAACACTGGATTTACCAGAGGACTGTTACTATTTCCGCTGGTTGGTCATAAATGGCTTTCTTAGAAATGAGCAAATGTTCAGCCGAAGTGTGGTTTTTCTTTACCTCCGATGTTAAATATTGGAATAGAATTTTCTAAAAGTTTTGTTTTACTTATGTCCCCTACTTCCATTTCAGATGAAGTCAGTCTGCTGCTGCGGGATGTTGCTCCTGCTCATCCTTGTTCCCAGCTGTGTTCAAGGTGGCAACATCTTGGTCTTTTCCGCTGAAGGGAGCCACTGGATAAACATGGAAATTCTTCTTAAAGCTCTACACTCCAAGGGACACAATGTCACTGTTGCACGTTCCAGTAAAAGCTGGTACATCAGAGAAAACTCCTTATATTACAACACTTTCACGGTTCCAATGGAAAAGAGCTTAATAGATAAGGATTTCTTAAATAAAATCTTTTACAATTTCATACAATTGGAACGGGGAACTTTACCTTTAACTAGTTTTCTCCGCATGACATTAGGCATGCTTGACAAACTAGTTGATGTTCACAGTTCTGTGAGCTCATTTGTCCCTGCCCTGCTGGATGATGTGAAGTTGATGAGGAAATTAAATGAGACCAAATTTGATCTGGTTCTCACTGATCCCTGCTGGGGAAATGGGGCGATTTTGGCTAAATACATGAACCTTCCTTTAGTTTATAATGTTCGCTGGTTAATGCCTGAAGAAGGTCATCTTTCCATCGCTCCTTCACCATTATCCTACATTCCTATCACAGGTTCTGGACTCACTCATAAAATGTCTTTTTTTCAGAGAGTTAAAAATGTAATTCTTTATGCAATGGCCAAGATTCAAAGCAAGGTTGCAACTAAGTATGTCTATCAGCCACTTTGTGAAAAATATCTTGGACCTGATTGTGATTTTGATCAGTTACAGGCTGATGCTGACATTTGGCTGATGAGAACCGATTTTGTGTTTGATTACCCGCGTCCGACAATGCCTAATGTTGTGTACATGGGAGGTTTCCACTGTAAACCTGCAGAACCACTTCCTGACCATATGGAGGAGTTTGTGGAGAGTTCTGGAGAACATGGAGTCATTATTATGTCCCTGTCAACATTTGTAAATGAACTTCCAGATGATCTGGCAAATGGAATTGCAGCAGCTTTTGCTAAATTGCCACAGAAAGTAATTTGGAGCTATAGAGGTCCCAAACCATCCACTGTGGGTGACAACACATTGGTGGTTGACTGGATACCTCAACAAGACCTTTTAGGACACCCAAAGATAAAACTATTTGTGGCTCATGGAGGAACAAATGGAGTCCAGGAGGCGTTGTGTAACGGAGTCCCACTAGTGGGTTTTCCACTTGTTTTCGACCAGTATGACAATCTGCTTCGTCTGGAAGAGAAAGGAGGAGCTAAAATTCTTAATCTGAATATGATGGAAAACAGTGACAACTTCCTGAAAGCTATGCAAGAAGTCCTGAATAAACCGTCCTACAAGCTGAGCATGCAGAAACTCTCTACACTGCACAGAGATCAGCCAATGAAGCCGATCGATACTGCTCTCTTCTGGATTGAGTATGTCATAAGACACAAAGGTGCTGCTCACCTGAAAGCTCAGTCCTACAAAATGCCCTGGTACATCTACCACTCCGTAGACGTAGTGGTCGTCCTCACAGGAGCAGTGCTGCTCATTCTTCTAGCTACTGTCATGTTTATCAGGTGTTTATGGACATCGGTTTGTGGACGTAAAGTGAAACAAGAGTAAATATTAAAGATATGGACTTTGTATTTTGAAAATCCTGTAAATATCTTGTTTATAGTATTAATATAGTATAGTATCTGATTAAGTGATTTCATCATTCAAATGGATTTTCTTAATTTTGCTGGGAGCAGTTTCAGGTGTCTCTTTGAAAATGATGGTTGTAAGATTATGCGGGTGAAGTTTATTGATGATTCTTGCTGCAACAACTGAACTTGATGGTCAGCACCTACTTGGATAAAAGCTGTTAAGCTAAAGAAAGACGCCCTGTGGTCTTGCTTGCATTTGTACAAACCTGAAGAGGTTTTGATGTCCAGCAGAAATAGGCTATTGGGAATAGGGTATTAAACAAAACAACCTTTGAAAGTAATGGATTGCAGACTAAGGATATTTTGGTTTAGAAAGGAAAACAAAGTATTGTCTAATTAGTAAAGGTAAGGCCATCACCATGGAGTTGAAAAGCTTCTTGACTACAAGATTCATCTGTAGAAATTAAGTGACTGAATTAAACCAAAGATGGCCTTTTATGCTTCTTCAGTGTGATATGGTGAAACACAAGTTTGTTAGTTACGCTGATGGATAGGATTTTTTTTTTTTTATATTAATGGGAGGATTTGTAACAGTTTTTTGGGAACCTTAGTTTAATACTCGTACCTTTTGTGGATGATACTATTCATTTGACCTTTATATGGCTGCAGTGCTTGAAGTAGGACCCAAGATGCTGAATATCTAAGGCAGAATGAGAACTCTATTTTATGACTTACAAGTAAGCAGAACGAAGCTCTGAATGTCAGGAAACGGGCTTGTGGCTTGTTCTGTGCTCTTTTTTAATCTCTAGGTCGTCCACTAGAGGGCAGAAATTCCACCATCACTGAGGCAGCATAAGAGGAGCAGTTCACCAGCCATTCAGTGCCTGGTTGTTAACCTCTGATGGTAACATTAAGCCCTACTCTAAAATTTCTTGTGACTAGCAAGTGCTTTTTCAAATGCCAAGCTTTCGTCCTTGTGTTGTCCCTAGTGACTATTTCTTTGTGGTTGTTAAACCCAGCTTTCTCTCAGCTTACCTCTCTGTGCAATCCAAGATCCACCACGTACAATCTTCTGTGACAATCTCTCTCAGACCTCAAAACAACGGCTGGTTACAGTAACTGCTCCCCACCATCGGCTCATCTCCATCCACCCTTTGAGTTGCCTGACTGCTCCAGCACTGTTCTCTGGCCTTCATCTTTCCACCCGAGCTGCAAATCAATTTTCTCCAAGCCATTATACTCCTGGACACAGAACCACAAGCTTCAACACACTCTCTCTCTACAACTCCATACCTGACTAAACTTTCCCTGGCAGTCTGCTCAGATCCTTCCTGCAAGTCATGCATCCATTAAACCAGGAATCTCCAACACTCGAGAGCTACTGTCCTGTAGGTTTTATATGTAACCCTCCTTCAATGCAGTTGCAACAAATGATTCGGCACTATCAAGTTTGGAAAAAGCCTTCTACTTCTCTCTACTGCTCTCGAGGACCAGGGTTAGGGCGCCCTTGGATTGTACAAACCACTTGTCTGAACGTATCTGTTTCCACAGCCTTGTACCTCGGAACCATACTTGCCAGCTCTCTCCTTTCAGACCTACTAGTTCCCCACTTTGCTGCTTCCCTTCCCCTGACCAGTTCCTGTGTATACATTTTGTTGTATTTCAATCATTGTAAATAAATCAACCTTTTCTGATTATCGAGTCTCCTGAGGGACTTTCTGCATGTGGGCCAGATAACTATCAAAAGCCATGGCACTAAAGAAAAAGGGAGGAAGTAAAACTGGATGAGAAACAGGTGAATGTTTGGAAACCTGCTGCAGCTGAAATTTAAGAACAGACAAGCAAGCTCGGAGAGTTATGAGTTTATTGGGGAAAAGGCAGAAAAAAACTACATGCAAAGTTATAAACTATCACTATTAATTGTAAACAAGGATGTAAACAACAGCCAAGGAAAGACTGATCTGAATCAAAGCAAGGATAAATAAAACAAAAGACTCAATAGGGCTGATTGCAAAGACACAAGAAAATTATGTAAAAAGCAAACACTGGAAAAAGCCAAGAACCTAAAAATACAAATCCCACCTGCTTGCACTGGAGCCGTTAAGTGTGAAACAATAAAGATGTATAACCACAAGAAACAATTAGGAAGCAGATTGACTAGTTCCTGATCAGGGGTTTGTTCTTCCCTCAAAAGGACTATGGGTGTGTCTTTATCTTGTTCACAAGTAAATGTAGATAGGAATGAGAGACGGATAGACAGATTAGAGTCATATCTCCAGGAATGTCATGGCAAAGAAAAAGCTAATTTTAACTAAGATTGAATGAACTCACCCCTACATTGGTCTTGTCAGTGAGCAAGCGGATGATCTTTGTGCAACGCCCATGTGCTGTCATACTTTAGTGACATTCACAAGGGTAATTTCTACATTTATGTAAGCAAACACATTGTGTTTATCATTCTAGAATGAAATCCAGTAACAATCTTGGACGTGTAGCTTGGACAAACAGTGCTCACTGTAAAGTTGATAGCATTGGGGGGTGGGAAAAAACAACTAGTGTATTCCCACATGAAGGGACCGAAATGTTCACTTTGGGTAAAAACGGTTTCATAGTTGACTGATTGCCACAAAGGAACTTTTCAGGATATCCTAAAATAATCCTAAAATACTGATAAAGGAGTAAATATCTGTGGAAAATTACAGTTACAATTAGTCTTTTGTTATCAGTTTAATAATAAGCTCTGTACACAAGGCAAAGGAGGACCTAATAGTCTTTCACTGAATGCAAGCTATAGAAAAAGTATTGAACAAACTGAACATGCAGAGACTCTTCAGATTGCACAGGGGCAAACCAGGGAATCCGACCGATATAGCAATCTTCAGAGTATGAATAGAAACATAATTGTTTGTCAGTATGTGACATACTTTAAATTGACTTGCAAACAAATAAACAGACACCATTGTATTGTATGTCATTATTAGTATATCAGTGCAGAATTACATTAAATTACTTAATATTATACAGTAATATTCAAACCCAGCAGACCCTTTTTGCCTCACATTGATGCTAAAATACATTAATATTTCATCATCTAAATGTTTACACACTTTCCTAAAAGACAACGTTTATTTGTTCTCTTTTATGTTCAGATGCCGATTCCCAAGCAAACCAACATCAATACATTATAATATTATACTTGGCTGCAGTTTTCACACTCAAGTACATAAACGTCCACTCAAATCATGGAAATCCTGTATTTACACAAGAGGTCATTACTCTGATTGGTAGTGGAAAGTGTAGTTTATTTATATAGCACCATTCATACAAAGTGCAAACGATTGAAAGAAAGCAACATTTTCTCAGCATGTCATGTATTCAGGGCTTTGAAGAGCTCAGAAGTTATGAGCATAAAAACTAACTGCTGCCTCACCTTTTTAAAACAGTGCAGTAATTTAGGAACAAATGTCATAAGATTAATTTTCAGAGATATTTAAAGACATTATAGTAGTTATCTAAATGTCTAAATAAAAAGGCACATACAAGTGTGTGTACAGTATTAACATACATTTGATTACCAAACCCTTTATTCTGTACAGGATTAGGATCCTAAGGTGACACAGATAAACTTTTGTCTGTCATCTGCATGTTGTTAGAGGGCCAATGTATGATGCAATGTTACTCTATAATCGGAGCTGTTTGAAACAACCAGGCGTCCAATTGACGGCCTAGCCTCTCCCTTTATCCTCCACTGCCTCATCAGACAATTGGCAGCACTGGTGAACCCACAGGTGCTGCCAGCTCAACAGCTCCAGAGAAGAACCAGCCTCCTTCACACCTCCTGGTGGAAACAACAAGAAAGAGGACCACACGCCAGTCAAGAAAACCCATTTACTGCCGTTTTATTAGGATTAACAGATTTTCGTCTATGGGATATTTTGTTTGTATCGGACCAAACACAGCTAAAAACTATTTTTAACACATGAACAAAACACATGAACTCATTAGCTGCTCAGGACATTAAAATATGTAGTCAAAGACAGAAGGTGTTCAACATTTTTTCTTGCCTTATTTAAGCTGCAGATGGTCGGCCATCATTGTATTTAGGCAACATGAAAAGATAGATTCTCCCTGGTTTGCACGCGCTGGTGCTGAAGTGCTGTGCAAAAGTTTGGGATAATGTTATTTGGCATATACAGTATTACCAGATACATTTTAGAATACCTTAGTTGCTGGTGCACTGCTTTATTCCATTGTTTTATGGTTACTTTCAGTAACATTCCTGTGCTGCAAAACCTTTTCGGCTTGCACAATTGGTATTACCAGGCTGTTAACCTTCCGCCAGTGAGTGATGAACTGCAAACTAGTTTCAGAAATATGATAATCCCAAACTGCAAGATACAATCATGTTCAGATCTATCATTATCTTGTGAACATTTGCAACATTTCTCTCTGTGTAAAAGCAAAAAGGCCTGTTATTTGGGGAGTCTGATGTGCATATGCACATATATGATAATGGCAGTGGGTTAAAAAACAGAATGTTAGGTGTGATACTGTAGGTGTAATGTAATTAATAATATAGCAGTTTCAGTTTTTCTCATATAAGTACAAAAATGGGAACAGGAACCAGCGGATCATTAGAAATATTATGGATGGCCAATACTACACAGAAAAAAAAAGACATTACGTATGTGCATCCTGATGTAATAGCAACATAAATGAAAAGGATTTCTAGGTAAAAAGTTTAAGTCATACATTACATGGATTAATTTTGAGTGTTTGTCTGTTACTGAAGAATCCCAAAAAGTGTGTTTGGTCAAATTATTTTAAATATAACATGCTACAGGAAGTTAGGAACTGCAAGCTCCTATAGCACATCCATCTGGTGAGCGTCAGCGACAGTCTGCTTGACAACCTTGGTCAGCAGTCTTCTTGTATAAATGCACAGAAACATTCAAATATTTTGATAAAATTGCAGCGTTTTCTAAGAGTGTATAGTTTTGGAAGTGTAAATAGAAATAACTTCTATATTATTTTTCTAGTCATAGTGACTAATCAAAGCACTTTATAGCCACATTCACCCATTTGCATGCACAAAGGTGCACATATTTATACTCTGATACGCATATCGGTTGATACATTGTGGTTAAGTTTCTTGCTCAGGAGCACAATAACCAGTGACAATGGACAGCTGGAGTCAAAGCTGCAGCTTATGTGTTGCAAGACGATCACTTTACTAACTGAGCCACTGTTGCCATCATCTTTTAAAGAGAAATGAACACCTGAGGTAGGTCCCTCGGTTTATTGAATCTAACATTAGACGGAGTTAATGGAATGCATTCACTTTTGGAGATTTACTTTCTGATTAATTTATTCACCTGTAAGGTTTTTACGGCACAAACATTAAAATGCATTTTAATTTATATTTTTATGTGCAAAAAGTGGCTGGTGCATGCAATCTGCTGTCTGTTTGTGTTTAAACAGGCTATTCATCAGAATTTTGTGCTAAAAACAGAAAGCGTTTGACTAAAGGTGAGTGAGCAATTTTTATTAGAATTAAAAGGAAACATGATTGGTTTCATGTTTATTCTGTGAAACATCAATATTAGTGACTATTTCACACATGATGTGCACATTATTTTTAAGTTTTCTTAGCCAGCAGTTTATGTAGCCAAGGCACAAATTATGCAGTCTTTGCACTCAGTTTGGCTTGTTTTAACATGACTCGCTCAAGTACAAAACCACGAGAGGTGGAGTTTCATTGTTTAAGGTGTGACTAGGAGCTGTGTGAGTACCATTATTTATAGTGGGCTTGAATAATGCCCTTCTCCTATAACTGAGTTTGATCTTAAATAGGTCACTTTTAAAATTTGGGTGGCCAGCATTGCCTTTCCTGCATTGCTTCCCTGTCAATCAACCTAAAAGCAAGCTGGGTGAGTTTCCTTTGGTCTTTGTTCTTGTCCAGTATATTTGCCTAGCTACATTTCTGTTAAAATCATCAGCAGAAGTTTAGCTACTACCTCGTGGTCTTCCTGTGTCAAAAAAGTTTCCTTTACAGAGCAGGAAACATTATATCACAAGTCATGCTCAGATCAGAGGAAGCAGTTTTTCTTTTTTTCAGATCTGCTGGTTTGAATGTTGTCCTTCACAGCCCTGTCACATATCAAGACTGTCGCAGAATAACAAGGCATTTAACAGGTTTGTCTCTTTTCTTGCATTATGTGGCTTTAGTTTAAAAGAACCTGCATGTAACTGCATTCTGCTGTATAGTGTATAAGACTGGAGATTGTTTTAACCATCTGTTACGCATTTTATTTTTCCAAGAACGTCAACAGCTGTTCCTAGTTGGATCCCTTACCGTCTTTGGTATGTTTGTGGAAGAGGATTCCTTTCGTGCAGCTATTGTAAACAAAAACTTGCATGGGTTTTACCGACTGCTGGGTGAAAAGCGGATGGAAAAGCACAGCGCTCTGCCGTGACTAATGTTCTCTGGAAAAACAGGAATCTCTTAACTTAAAGTTAATGAGCTTCAAGCAGCACTCAAGGGAAGCTGTTATGCAGCCCTGTGTGTTTGGCTTCAGCTCTTCACAGCTTGCGTAGTCTTGTACAGTTCTTAAAATTCCAGCAAGCTTTTATGGCTTACTTCCGATGTAACTTTTGTTACATTAAAACTGCAGATATCCATCCATCCATTATACCGCTTATTATTGTGGGGTCACAGGGGTCTGCTGGCGCCTATCTCCAGCTTAAAATGGGCGAGAGGCAGGGATACACCCCAGACAGGTCGCCAGTCCATCGCAGGGAAACATAGAGAGACACACAGGATGAACAATCCCTGCAAGACTACAGTGCTACCCACTGCACCACTGCAGCCCTCTAAAACTGCAAATATGGGAATGTAAATCATAACCAGCCTATACATTATAATTTTTTTAAATAGGATAAATCATTTAAAAAAAAACTTTTTTATTTATTATTAAGCCGTGCCAGCTAAACATTACTGAATGTGGACGATCATAAAACATCTGGGACTCAAATTGGTTACAGTAAACACAGGTAGAGTGGGACGATTTCTTCTCACACAATGGAGTAGTATTCATTAGAATACAAATACTGGTTCTAAATTAACAGTAAACTGTAACCGGATTATGAGTTTTAGTATCCTTTTTTCACCAAATTAAACCAGAGGCCCCAGGAGCAATTTTACATCTCCGGATAGGTTGCATGTGTATGAAAGGTTTTGCAGTACAGTTCTCCTAACCTTTATTTTATCATTAGATAAATCAGCACATAAACCTTCCTTTTGAAAACTCTGGAACTAGAAGCGTTAGTTTGACTTTCAGTCGATTTCTCCTCTGACTTTTGTAAAGGTTTCAAATACATATTTGTTTTTAAATTATTTAATGAATTTAAAGATGTTTGATATGCAAAGCTGAACTCACTTGAGAAGGAAAAGTTGTGTAGTGGATGACCTCTTCAATTAAATCTTGAATAACTTTTTTTTTTTTGGTTTTACATTCAGATGTCTGTTTCAACAGTTTGTTCAGAAAGTGTCCCGGTCGTTTTACTTGATGTCACTAAATTGAAGAAAAGGGTTATTTAATACATTTCATAGGTAAACAGTTATTATTAAAGTTTTTTATTTTATTTTTTACAGGAAATAAGTATTTATTTACAAATTCTTTGCAGCCAACTCTTACAGCGCTTATTTTTTCGAGTCCTGACCATATTGCAATGTATTTTTTTATTTTTCATGATTTCATTTTTTAAATTTTTATTAAGACTATGTTTAGCATCAAAGTGAACAGGTCACATTGCTACACACACATTGTTCACAGACACACAGTTACCTGTGTGTGACTTTAAACCGCATCACTTAATTGATTATCAGTGCATGGGTTTAATGTAAGTGCGTTGGTGTGTGATCATATGTGGTGACAATGATAAAGAGCCGGCAACACTTTTCACAAAAGCTAGAAAAGGGCAGGTGGACATGGCTCCAGAAGTTAACAGCAACCCCGGGCAGACCGAGACAGGGTTACCCCAAAGCAGTCATACACACCAAAACAGGGGTAGGCCGTCAGTGAAGCACAGGAACAACATTCCCCTAGGGTAAGGAAGGATATGTTCAAACATGGGGCACCAAAGCCCAGCCATGTTCCGCCATGTAGGGCTCTTGGCACCAAACTGTTTTTCCCTAAAGAGGCTCATGTGCTGTGTACACGTGACGGCTGCCCGCAGGAGCTTCCTCCTACAAATAAAGAGTTTATTCAGAGAAACCAACATCCATGTAATTTTTCTACACTGTTTTTCTTTCCATTCAGGTTGTGCAAATTCTCCAAGATTCAAGGATGTTTTGGCCACTGATGTCCATCATCTCTCTGTCCTACGTCATCCGTTCATTTGCATTTGCTGGGAAGGTCCTGGTTTTCCCACATGATGGCAGCCACTGGGTGAACATGAGGGTGCTAGTGGAGGAGCTGCATTCCCGGGGACACTCTGTAACTGTCATTCGGGCAGCAGACAGCTGGTACATCAGTGAGACGTCTCAACATTACAAAGCTATCACAGTGGATGTTAAGGCTGGAGGCAATGAGGAGTTTTACCGTCTCTTTGTTGCTGAGGTTATTAAAATTAAAAGAAGCAATGGGTCCGCATGGAGCCGTTTCGCTTTGGACATGGAGCTGAAAGACAGGTTTTATGAATTGCACAAAAAGGTCTGTGAGATGATTGTACATACTTTTGAAAGTAAAGAGTTAATGAAGGTCCTACGTGAAGCCAAATATGATGCAGTTTTGACTGACCCTGTAAATGGAGGAGGCGTGTTTTTGGCTCACTACCTTGGCCTGCCGCTGGTGTTCAACGCTCGCTGGACTGTTCATGGTGAGGCACATTTTGCCCTTGCGCCTTCTCCTCTTTCCTATGTCCCGCTTCCACCATCAGAGCTTACAGATCAAATGACCTTCCTTGAAAGGGTGAAAAACATAATTTTCTACCACATGAGGATGCAACTGTACAAGCAGGTGGTCGCTCCACATTACTCTTCGTTAACCAAGCTTTACTTTAGCCCACATGTGGACTACTTCTCTCTGTTTCAAGCTGCAGATCTGTGGCTCATGCGAGTGGACTTTGTATTTGAGTTTCCTCGTCCTACCATGCCAAATATTGTCTATATGGGAGGATTCCAGTGTAAACCTGCAAGCCCTCTTCCTGAGCTCTTGGAGGAGTTTGTGCAGAGTTCTGGGGAACATGGAGTCATCGTCATGTCCTTGGGGACTTTGATCGGAGAGCTTCCACATGACATGGCAGATGAAATTGCTGCTGGTTTTGATAACTTACCCCAAAAAGTTATATGGAGGTATAAGGGTGCTAGACCTCCCGCTTTAGGAAACAATACATTATTGGTGGACTGGTTGCCACAGAACGACCTACTAGGGCATCCGAAAATCAAACTTTTTGTAAGTCATGGAGGAACAAATGGAATTTATGAAGCTATCTATCATGGGGTTCCAATGGTGGGCCTTCCCTTTGTGTTCGACCAAGCTGACAATCTCTCCAGACTCAGAGCCAAAGGAGTTGCAAAGGTTTTGGATGTGTCCAATTTAGATAAGAAAGTATTTAAGAAAACTGTGCAGGAAGTCCTAAATGAACCGTCTTACAGGATAAACATGCAGAGGCTCTCTCAACTACACAGAGATCAGCAGATAAGGCCACTGGATCGTGCCATCTTCTGGATTGAGTTTGTCATGAAGCACAAAAGTGCTGCTCACCTCAGAACTGAGTCTTACAGACTGCCCTGGTACACTTACCACTCTGTAGATGTAATTTTGTTTTTAATAGCGATTTCTGTAATATTTGTCTTCATTATTTCAACTTTGTTGTGGAAGTTCTTTAAATTATGTTGTAAAAAAAAAGATAAATCTGAGTAGAGCATCAATCAAGTATAACATTATGTCAGCTCACCATTGGTTCCACATGAATTGTCACTCAACCTGTACCTTTCACTAAAAAACCAGTTAGGGGTACTATACATCTGCACTTGGGTTGTTTACCTTAGAAACAGTTCTAACATGCACAGTTCCCTCAGTTATGAAAATGAACTTTACTCTGCGCATGCTCAGTTATCTGTTCAATATCTTTATCAGCTTAAGGAGCTGTGCTAAGCCGGTATCACAATCATGACACATGTGACCCAATACAGCAGATAAGATACTGTGGCTCACAGTTCTGAAGAAGGCTTCTGATTTAAGAATATAGGTTGTGTAAAAGTATCATGATTAATGATTTCTTGACAGATACAACATCAGTCCGTGTTTACATAAACGTAAAGAAATCTTCAGTGCACTGGAAAGCTAGCAATGTATTTCAGCTGATTTTATGAAATAAAAAAAAGCATAAACTAAAAATGTAACTAATATTCATTTCTTGATATATGCAAATTCAAATACTATGATAAACCTTAATGAGAGAATATTTTTTTATGTATTATGACATCTACTAGAAATATGTCATCTATTTCTTACAGCAGTTCAATTGTACCCCACCACAAACTCATGAATTATTTGTTGTAATTAGTTCTTACAGAAAAATGGTTAAAGACACTGCCAAAAACCAATTGGAGTGAAACTTTTATTATCTGATGGCAGTGTGCTCTTGAAACAGAATAGTGCATTCTGTTATAAATCAAAAGTGCTTCAGGAAGGGTCCTAAGAAGCACAACAAGAGTTTTTTTTTTGTTATTTTGAATTAGCTTCCAAATTCCTAGGATAGTGGTTCAATCAAGCTAAACCTGCTGGACAGTGGTAAAAAACAGAGGTACAGAAATGGAGAAATCTGCTGGACACACCTCCAGACATTAAAACGCACCTTTGGTGGTTCATAGTGTTGGGTGGTGGTCATAATATTATGCCTGATTAGTGAATGTATCCATGTCCCAATGATGTTTTACTTTTTGCATTGAATAATGTGTATTCTGTTTTCGGTCTTGTCTGACACAATACATCTGTAACACCAAGTTTAAAAGTGACTGGATGCTTTTTTTTTTCACTGTGATAAACCTTGACATTCTTAAGAAAGATTGTTTTTACTAGCTCAAAAGCTGCTGTTATTCACAATGTCCAGTAGGTGACGCTCTTCACTAACTCATTTGTTTTCTAAACCTTTAATACTTCCTATAGCAGCAGTCTAACCAAAGGAATGTTTAGTGGCCAGTAATTCTAACATGCATCCAAAGTCAGTAGATTCGCTCGCCACCGCCCCTCTATCCACAAGTAGTTCAAATGTAATTTTCTGTAAGTCTGAAAGGAAGAAAACTAATCATATTAAAAATGTATTTTTCTTGTTGCATCACTCTGGATAACAGAGATCTGTATACGTAACATACATAACCATAATACACAGAAATATCTTACACCTGGAGGGCTGGTGCAGTGAGAACAACCTCTGCATTAATGTAAAGAAGATCAAGGAGGTGATTGTGGACTTCAGAAGGGGCAAGCATGCCCACCTCCCCGTGCACATTGGAGGATGTGCGGTGGAAGTGGTCAGCATCTACAGGTACTTGGGTGTACACCTGAGTAACAACCTCACCTGGAGCAATAACACTTCCACTCTGGTCAGGAAGGCACACCAGCGGCTCTACTTCCTCAGGAGGTTGAGAAGGGCTGGACTATGGAGCTCAGTCCTCACCTCCTTCTACAGATGTGTGGTGGAGAGCGTCTTGTACTCCAACATCAACGTGTGGCATGGAAGCTGCTCTGCAGCAGACAGGAAAGCCCTGCAGAGAGTGGTGAAGGCTGCACAGAGGATTGTTGGAGTCAGCCTCCCAAGCACCACATACATTTACCCATCCAGATGCAGGAAAAGGACCTCCGGCACCATGAAGGATCCCACACACCCAGCACAGTCACTTTTTGTCCCGCTCCCCTCAGGCAGGAGGCTGCGGAGGATCAAATGCAAAACCACCAGACTGAGAAACCGCTTCATTCCAGAAGCTGTAAGACTCTCAAACACACACAAGGACAATTACAAATTAAAAACACTTTTTTATTTAATCAGCACTGATCACTTTAATATCTCACTTTAATATGTCACTTTATAACCATCCATGCTGCTACAGCAAATTTGCCCTCCAGATTTTCATTGCTGCTATGTCCGACTTCTCATATTTTGTATTCTGTATATTTTGTGTATTTATCAATCTTTTTCTTTTATATTTCTTTATATTTTATTATGTTCGTATTTTAGCTCATTTTAAATTGCTCTCAGGGTGTAAACTGGACCGTGGGATTACAATTTCGTCCCACCTCATCTACCACATGTGATGTGATGACAAAAAAATTCCTTGAATCTTTGAAACTGCCTTTAGTTTTTAATGTGAGGTGGACCTGTCAGGGTGAAGGACACTTTTCAATTGCACATTCTCCTCTCTCTTCAAGGATTCAAGGATTCAAGGGATTCAAGGATTCTTTATTATCATTCTACATACATGATGGTACATGAAGTGGAACGAAATTACGTACTCACGGTACTATTCCACCCAAGAGCTAATATTAAAATAGATAAAATAAGTTGAAAAAATAAAATAAAATTAAAATAAATAAAATCGAAGTAAGTAAGTAAAATAAATAAAATAGGAATAAACGGTGTTAAAGTGCAGATATTGTAGTCCGTGCAGTGGTTTGTTCATGATGAGTTCAAGAGTCTAACAGCTTCAGGAATGAAGCTGTTTCTGAGACGGGTTGTTCTACACTTGATGCTCCGCAGCCTCCTG
>JAVLVB010000173.1:3773292-3788156 GCA_032876305.1 Orestias chungarensis | reverse complement strand
GGGTAGAGGAGCTATGTCTGTTGTGGAAACAATTGCATTTTTAATGCCTTGAACTTTGTCATTAAAGAATACTGCAAACTCCTGACATTTAGATGTAGAAATCAGTTCCAAGGGGATAGAGACTGGAAGGTTTGTTAATCTGCTCACTGTAGCAAACAGGACACGAGAGTTGTTTCCGCAGTTTTTGATGATTTCTGAACAATAGCTCTCTCTGGTTCTACGCAAAGTCTGGTTGAACACACACAACTTTTCTTTGTAGATTTCAAAATTAATCTGGAGCTTTGACTTACGCCATTTCCGTTCGGCTCTCCGGCACTCCCTTTTCTGAGCCCTGACCGAGACCTCTTTTCTCCATGGTGCCTTTTGTGTACTTTTAACCATTTTAACCTTGACAGGAGCAATGGCATCCATAACCTTCAACACACTTGATGTGTAAGAGTTTAACATATCATCAACATTAGAACAGGGAGCATTTTCAAACCTAATCATTTCCAGAAACTGAATCCCTGTGTTGTCATCAATAAGTCTTCCTTGAGTAACTGTAGGGTCAGTTGTTGGCTTGGGTGTAACAGAAAGGTCAAAGAAAACACAAAAATGATCAGACAAAGCGACATCCACAACACCCACATTTAAAATAATAACACCCTTTGAGATAAGCACATCTAGAGTGTGTCCTCTGTTGTGTGTAGGCTTGTTCACATGTTGAGTCAGACCAAACATCTCAAGGACAGCCGTGAGTTCTTTACATTGTTTACCTTGGGCTGTATCCATGTGCACATTCAGGTCCCCTGTTATGACCAGTCAAAATTAGTGCATACAATTGAAAGTAGTTCAGTAAAATCATCAATAAAACAGTTCTTCTGAAGGAGATTAGCGTAGTCATCCTCAGAAAAAGAAAAAGGAGGCATCTTGCTGATGGATTTATCAGTTTTAAAGATGATATGCAGGGAGTAGCTCCAAAAAGAATTAAAAAATAAATAAATAAATAAAAAATAAAAAAGAATGAAAAAACACAACGCAGAGCTGAAGCAGGACAGATAAGGGGAAGATCAGGAGACAGTGAGAAAGCGTCCGCCTCCGTCGAGAGCAAAGCAATGTAGGTTAAACTATTTGTGTTTTTCTTGCAAAAATGTGCTCTTTGTATGAGAAATACAAAAACATGTTTGTTTTTAAACCCTAAAGCTTAGGTCTGCATTTTATCATGTTGTTGTGGCAATGTATTTGCCACATTGTGGAAACCATTTTTTAACTAATTCTATTCTTGTAAGGACCAAAACCTGGTCCCTACAAGTAAACGTTTCTTTTGTGTTTTTTGGAGTGTATCACAATAGTGTGAATTGAGTTAGGTGTAGGCATGTAATGGTAAGGGTCAGGCTACAAAAATTCATGACATGAATGGAAGTAAATGGAAAGTCCATGCATGGATAGGGAAACATAATGTGTGTGTTTTACCTGATGGATCTATTTCAAAGGCAATAGTCCTGTTTCTTCATGTACAAATGCATCCAGTATTGGCAGCAGTTTGTTTGCGCTGGCTTTGCAATCAGTTTGTCTTTCCTACAAAAAAATAAAAAATAAAATTCATCTTAAAGGACTTTCTTATCGTTTATGGCTAGTTCATGATCCATCAGGCTTCAGGGACAATGGAGACAATATTGCCAATAATAAAACAGATATCAATAAAATGATTACCGTTGGCTAAAAGTATTGTAGCCCATAACAAGAGAGTGAAAACTACAATATAACAACTTTTTTTTTTAAATGAGCTGGATATTAGAATACAGTGTTTCTTTTGCTCAAAAAGGAGGAATTCAGTTCTCAATGTCATGTTGTCATTCAAGCTTCTGACCCATATAAAAACGAGGACTCTCAGGAGTACAATTACAAAGTTTATTGAAGAGTTTGGATGTGATCTTGAACCAATGGGGACAAACGGTGACAGATTACAGAGGGGAACCAGTGATGATAGGCGGTGGGAATCCAGATTCAGTAGGCAACGAACAGTTCAGTGAGCGACTCCGAGGATGGAGGGAACGACACGGGAGACCGGAGACCACTGAGGGGTAAGCAGAACGGGTGAGGTGATGCAGGCGGATCGTGATGAAAAATGAGAACAGTCTTACTTTGTAGATAGATGGTGGAGAACGCAAGGAGGAGTGAGTGGTGAGTCTTTCCAGTCCGGGCAGGTTGTCCAGGGGAAGAGCACGATGAATGATGGAGGCTGGAGCGAGCAGACCGAGCTGAACCAGTGAGCGGTGGAACCAGAGTATAGTGATGACCGTGGGAACTCTTGAAGGTGTGTATTCTGAATGATGGTGGAAACCTTGGTGGAGCACAGGAGATGAGGAGCACAAAGAGGGGGGGGGGGGGACGTATCAAAAGTAGCAAAAAAAGTAGCAAATAAATACAAACTAAAAAAACTCTTAGGATTAAGGGAATAAATAAACAACTGGAGAACTAGAAACAAAAGACAAAAACGTGAGAGCAAAAATCACTTAGAAAACAACTAGAACAGCTGGCACTGAGAGTAAAGGTTTACCAGTTGCAACTAATGCTCAGGCATTGAGTAGATGGTCCACCACTCCTTTTATTCTGGTCCAGCTCGTTACCACCAAGTGGCTGCACCTGGCCAGGTAAGCGGCTTGTGAGGTGCTCCAGCAGAGGAACTCTGGCGACCCCCAGTGGACAACCTAGAAAGTGACTGAAAAAACTCAACCTGACACTCAATCTGTAAATGTGAATCTTAAGGCAAGAGAATCAAGCAATAAAAAAAAAAAATATAATATTTCATTGACACTGCATATTATGGGGCTCTTTGCTCTTCATATCAAGAGGTGAAGGCAATAGAATGCCTCTTTTGCAAAGCCACCGAGGACCTGGAGTCTGCAAAATTCCGCCAACAAAGCCAATTAAGCAAAAATATTTGAGTTAGAAATATAAATCTACTTTGTTTGTTTGCTTTGCATATCATGGAAAATGCGACTATGCAATTGTTTTCAGTTTTGCGTTGCTGCAAAGGAACTGGTGGTTCTGATCCATCTAAGTAAAGCTGATGCTTACAGATATATTCATGTTTCAGGTAAGGAAAACGTAAATTACGTTGAAAACACGAGTGTCCAAAATGTATGCGTGTGTAACCTCATTGGGAAATCCCTTTATACTAAACATTGAAATATCAATTTAAGAATTAGCCTTCATGGATATTATGGTCCACACTGTTCCAAACATGTTAATAATGGAAACTTTTCCAGGGGTTTAGCATACCTCACACACAAGGACACCAGTCTCCTCCATGACCTGCAAGGATAAACAGGTATGGATGGATGGTTGCATGAATAGATGGACATGTAGGGTTACTGTACGTATTTTAAAATTGTCACAATTTTAAGGATTAGGAGCATCTGTTTGTCTAAAACCTTTAGAGCTTGTATAAGAGATAACAGAAATTACACTTTAGTGGGACATTTTTATTGTTTTTAAGCATATACAAATATCAAAATCTGCAATGGACAGACCAATATTAGCTGCCCAGTCGAAACATCTTGTGAGGCAATAAAGTTAAGAAATTCAGCAATAACTAAAACGTATTAGAAATGACCTGAAAGAAATTGTTGAAACATTTATAAAATGTTACAAATCAAACTGTATCAGTAATGGTTTTAATTATTCTAAAAACTTTAAAAAAATGTTTTGAAAAATTATTCTTAGGCTGACAAAAAGAAATAAATCTGTGGTAGCGGGAACATGACGAGTTGGTCATATGTTATTTACCTAATGCAACTTTTTCCGTCAGTTTCGAGG
The DNA here is from genome assembly GCA_032876305.1 of Orestias chungarensis. Lineage (NCBI taxonomy): Eukaryota > Metazoa > Chordata > Actinopteri > Cyprinodontiformes > Cyprinodontidae > Orestias > Orestias chungarensis. The sequence goes on along the minus strand of JAVLVB010000173.1, from coordinate 3,784,355 downwards.
ATTGATCATCATGTTTTGTAAATCTTTAATTGTTCCAAAATTTGTCATTTCAAAAACAAAAACTTCATTCAAATGTGATACCAATAAAAAAAATTTTTTATGTGTGTTTATGTATTTGTATGTAACATAAGGCACTATCATCCTCTAAATAAAATTCACAACAGCCAGTTTTCTGTCAGAAGTCAACAAATAAACTTTTTTTTCAAATGCAATCAAACATACTTGGTTTTATCTCAACTAAAGCAAAAAATAAAATAAATGAAACAAAAATGAGCCAGGGAAACAGCAAATCTTAAAAAATAATATTAACCCCTACCCTGGTTAGGAAGGAAGCTGCTGCACTGTTTACCAAGGTAAGGAAATTATATGGATAAAACAAAGAATATATATATATATATATACATATATGCATCACAAAAAAAAAAAAAACATTCATTAAAAAAATGTACATCAATGATAACGCAACATGTATTTATGCCTTCTTTGCATTTGTCAAATAAAGTCCAGTTGTCCAACGTTGAAGCGTTTACATTTACTATTACCTGACGGAGAATTTTCAGAAATATTCTCAAATATTTTAAAATGTCCCCAAATATTCTGAGGGGATTAAAAAAGAAAGAAAGAAAGAATAAAGAAAAAACTCCTGTCAAGTATTTTCTTGGTATGTACAAAGTGTCTTTGGAGGACATGGTAAGTCTGCTCATGATGTTCTGGTCCGTAGAGAGCTCATCCTGAGCATAGTGAGCTCAGCCACATCTGCATCTTGCATCTCCACCTCCTGTTGGCAGCTTTCTCTGATTACATACACTACCAGACCCGCACAGATGAATATGAGTAGGATTATTCCTATTACCTGGATACAAAAGAGAAAGGTTAGCCAGCACATGCATGAATTTATTTATTCAGAGAGCTTCTGTCTTCCTATAACAAGTATATCTGAGCCCGTGTGCACTGTACTGCACTCACCTGAGAAAACACAAACAGCTGCTGTGAGCGGAGCATTAGTTCTTGTGTGGTGACGTCTCCCTCCGTAGCTGGTTCACACCACTTCTGTGGGGCTGCCTTGTCAACAAGTACAAATCTTCCATTCCAGTCTGTCATAGCGCAGGCGAAGTACTGGCCGTCCAGGAACAACAAAATTAGCCAAACCACAGCGGGAACAAAACTGGAGAGGGAGACCATTTTCCTGCACCACACGTTGCATCTGCATCCCTGGACGATCTGCATTAAGGTGAAGGCCATGACAGCGGGGATGATGAAGAAGGCTGATGAAAACACTCCATTCCACGTAGGGTTGCAAGGACACTCAAACTCCAGCTCCACGAGCTTCTCTAGTCCCATGAGGATGAAGCCAAACGCCACATTCGATACCAGAGGACTGTTGCTAAGTTCATTCTTCAGCCTGGTAAGCCATTGTTGTCTACTTTCCATACTAAACTGACTTGAAGAATGAAGAGAACTGCTGCAAAAAGCCCAAAAGATAGTGTACCGTTGTGAACACATTGGCAGCAGCTTAGTGATGCGTAATTAACACATCCAGGGGTAAGTTTTACCCTCAGGCAAAATGCCACACTTCCACTCTGATTGGCTTTGAACAGAGGAGGGTGTGCCATTGGCTCTGACCCTTCTCTGGCTGATTGGTCGTCGGGAGGTTTTAGGTGGGCTTACATTTTAAATGTGGTCTCCCATAGATAGCTGGAGGAAGGGCTGTAAAGTGGAGGGAAGTTTGTACACACATGCACTTTGCAACAGTCTAGCAATCGAACGTGCTGGGGAAGCAAAGATTTAAAGTAAGAAATCTAAATAGAGCTTTGAAATGTACATTACAAGTAAAGAACTGAAAGAAAAGCATAAAAAAATAATTTTGAGCTCAAAGATAGACATGAATTTCTTACTTTCTTTCTCAAGTAAAAATGCAATATTTTTCCAAAATAAAATCTTTAGAATTCTCAGTACTTTTTATTCAGTTTTAAAATATTAAACAATGTTTACTAAAAATGTATTGCAGGTATTACGGCAGGGGATATGCTTTACAGATAGGTGGATGGATGGATGGATGGATGGATGGACGGAGGGATTGATGGATGGATGGATGGATGGATAGATTTCAAGTGTAGATAATAGGATGACCTTTGGAAATGCAAACTGTTTCATTGACTATGCTTATTAGCTGACCTGGAAAATATTCCTATATTTTAAACTCCAGACTGCATAGCAAGTCTGTTATAACATGTTATAAATAAGATAAATCTATAACTGAGATAGTGGATTATCATTTAAAGCACTTTTTGTAATAAGGGTCAGCTGTCCATACATCTGCTGGTACTTTCTAGATTACCCTAGCTGGCCACATGAGGTCACTCGTGCCGCAGTACAGATTAGGGATTGAGGAGGATTACAGGAGTCCATGTTCATTTTCAACAAGAAAGGCAGTCAGGGAAACAATGCAATCCTTTTCCAAATGTCTCCCTGGGTGAGATCCAGATCATCTTCATGATCTCCTCCTGAACAAACCTGACCTCAAATCTGAGCCAATCTTCATTGTTTTCTGTTTTTAACAGACTCCAGGAAGCTGTTTTTATTAAACACGTTTGTGATTGTTGGCGTCCAAGCTCACACCTATAAAATCGCTTAAAAAGTGAGATAAACATCAAACCGATGGAATCTGACAAACAGCATCCTTCCTTTGCATCATGTGTGCACGATGCGCGCGCGCGTCCGCCCATGCACACGTGCGCGTTCCGTCTGCGGCGCACTGGGCACGCGCGGCTCTCCGTCGCTTCCCAGCAGCATCTGCTCCTCCGTCCGTATTAAAAATAGAGCGGCGCTGAGGACGCGCTTCCAGCCGCCGACCGCCGAGCCGTGACCGTCAACGCGCATCCGTTTTGCGCATCTCCGAATCCGTGGGAGCTCGCAGTGGATCGATCTCCCTCACGCCCCTAAAGATATCTTCCCAGCGAGGCTTTATTAAATATTATTACTATTTGTATTTTTCTTCCATGGCTGCAGATCGGATCTGCTGGCCTCATCCCGGACCTTTCACCCCCGGCTGCCCTCCAAAATCGGTTTGAATCAGCAAAACAACTCCTCTGGATTTTTTTTTTTCATTTCTTATTATTTTTATTGTAATCACCTCGGTTGAGTGTTGTAAAAGATGCTGGGCCCGTCTTTTTAGATCTCGTGATCAATAAGCCTACAGCATATCTCCTCCCACAGACCCTCATCGAGCCCTAACGATGCGTCCTAGCGCAGGGATGCTGGCTGTGGTCCTCCTTGGAAACCTGATGCTGCCCTCAGCCTCTGCTCAAAACGGTAAGGACGCAATTTAATAAAATAAAAAAAGTCCAGCATGCACCGAGGGAAAGTGATTTGTCCCGTGTTGAAATGATTCGAAAGAGGATTGGGTATTGGGTTCGGACAACGTTGAAGCCACTGCTGTCATTTGACGCTCCTGCACAACCAGGCCAAGAGGTACCCGGCTTGGTTTGTGTCACTGACAACTCACAAAAGTTTAGGAGCAATTAAAGCAGATTTTTTTGGGGGGTTTTCTTTCCACACTTTATGTATTTTTTAATAGGACAAGTGACAAGAAAACATACTTTTTAAGTTTTGTACCTTTTTTTATTTCCTCCCAAGAAAGTATTTATATCCTCGGAACCATTCTCCGAATTTGTTAAACACCTTCTTAGGCAGATAGAGCAACTCCAATAATCGCATAACTGTTAAAAGAAGACAATTAGACAAATACAAATCTGAAAAGTGTGCCCTGGAGATATATTTACACCCCTTAATCAGATAGGTTTAAATACAATCCAGTCAATTCAGAAATAGCCTAGTATAGAGTGAATTTAGTATAAAAGAAGTTGTGGCGGCCTTGTGCATAGCGAACACTGTGGAGCGCACCATGCAGGTCAGAGATATGGTTGTAAAGAGGCCGAAACTAAGGTTAAGATAGGAGACAATATCCCAAAATTATATATTGCAACAACTCATGGAACAATGTTCAAGCCAGAATCCTTCAAAAGAAATTGTTGAAACAAGCTTGAAAAAGCTCAAGGACTAGGAACAGTGGAGTTCCAATCTCATTAGACATCATACAAAAGTCATTTTTAAGACCCTGACAGTCTATCGACACGGTCCTTATGGAAAAGTTGAGGTTTGCATGTAAACATGCCAGTTTGCCATAAACCCCGTGGGACTGAAACTTGACTACAGGTCTGTTGAGATGAATCCAAATGTGTACACTTTTGGCCTACATGGAAAATACTGCGAACCACCCTGAAAGACATGATGGAGGCTGCATTTATGCATTTATTTTGAAGGGGCGAGGAAGTTGGCTTGAACTGCTTAATGGAAGACGAACAGAGCTAATTATGGGACAATACTGATTAAGATGCATGATTGAAGAAGAACAGGCAGAACTGTTCATATCTGGTAGGAAAAAAACCCAAAACTATTGTCGGTGTAATATAATTTTAATTTTGTTCTATTAAGCATTGGCCTATAAAGGTGGTGGAGTACATTATCATTTTTTAGGTTTAAAATAGTGTGAACCAAACCAACTTCTTTTTGTACCTCTCTATTAAATACAATTCCTCTATAACATAGTGCCATTCATGCTTTTTACATGGGAAAATATAAGGAATTTCAAAAACTGTTGGGATATTTACCTGTGGGAAAACTATGCTAGTTCTTGTATAGATAGAGTTGAATTGGGAAAGTTATAAAATTATGTTCCTATGTTGGTTTAGAGTGGAGCTTTCATGTACAGCTAGTTATCTGTTATTGCACTAATTGTGATGCCGAAAAAAAGTCCCACATATTAAATTCTTTATCTTGGAGCATCTTCTGTTTCTTCTCTACCAGGAAACTGGGCTACGCATGATTAACTAAGAGAGTCTCCGAAATGTGAAGGGTGGCATTTTAGAAACAACAAAAGTTCACTGTGCATTAATCATATCAAAATCATGCAGGACTTCATCTGAGGAAATGTCAGCGACATGCTGTTGGGTGTTCCAGGCTGTCTTTCTCTGATACAGCACGTCCTTGCTTATAATTCTGTTGAATCACAGCACCCGCTGGGCCACACAAATCAGCAGCCATTCATGAAATCAAAGTGGACTGCTCATAATTTCCTCGCCCTGTTTAAAAAAGTTTTACCAGCAACTTGCCACTGCTGTAGAATCTCATAACCAATCTCATATCCAAATGAGCTGCTACTCCCACATGTTGACAAAACAGTGTGGCAAGCTGTCACAGGAAAATGAGGCAGGGGAAAGAGGAGACTAATACTCTAAATACTGCATTATTATTTTTAATGCCTAATCTCCACTTCGCCTCGCCGCATGAGGAAAAAAACTAATCCCCCTACCACAGAATTCGATGACGGGTTCGAGAAGGTTGGAGGAATAAATTTGGAAGTAATCTTTGATTTATACCAATAAATCACTGTTGAATATTGCAGTAATTTTACAGGGAGGGGGAAAAAAAATAACAAAAAAGCAGAATAGACAGAATATCGATCCTTAACAAGATAGCAACCTACAGTCTTAGCTTTCGAGGAGAACATATATTTTAAAAAAAATCACTGCAGTTATGTAACAAAAGTAATATATTCTCACAATTTCTTCCTGCCTTTCTTAGTAATTTCGCCGAAGTGTGTGGAAGTGAGCGCTCCCTTGTCCGACTATCTGGGAAATGGAACACAAAATCGTTGATCACTCTCCGTGGCCCAGTTTGCACCGTAGAATGGCGTGCATGCATAAAAACATGAAAAGCACGGTGAGAGTTGGTCTCAGCAGATATGTTCATGTTTTGTCTGTTGTTACACAGAGGACAATTTCATTAAGTGAACAGATCCTTCATTAATGCCAGACATGATTGGTGCAGTAATAAGCTGCAGCTACTCTGCAGGAGCGATTGTATTTCTCAGATAAGTGCTCACGTTGAATGGAGAAGAATTTCCTTTTTTTATTTATTGTTTTTTTATTGCATTATTCCTGACAAAGTTCAGATTGAGGGTAATCGCTTCGCCACCTCTTACGCAATGCCAGGTTTTGCTGTGATATGACAGCCTTTAGGGCAGTGACGCGGGGACAACAATAATTAAAAGTGCATGAGATTTAATCACTGTGTCTGGGAAGCTGAGGGAATTTCTGGGCCAGTTGCTCCCATATTTTCAGGAAAAAAAAAAAAAATCAGCAGGCCCTCTATAGGCAGCCAGGTTGTGCGACAGATATTTGGAAGGCTGTGAATTGCATCCGTCCTTTCCGCAGCGTTTCTATTTTTACCAGAGAGACTGAGCTCAGAGAACTGTGGCTTTAAGGTCCTTTTGTGAAAGTGAATCCATTAACTCTTAATAGACGGCCTCCCGGTGCACAGCTGCACGACGCTCTGAAGACTCATCGGCTGCATGTGAACTATTTAAGATTTTTGAAAAATTACATGATCCTTATGCAAAAATAATAATAATTTTAAAAAAAACTAAACACTGTTGAGAACGCAGCTGGTGCTGCCTTAAAGTAGTACCTTTAAGTCTTACATAATCTCTCCCCGCGAAGGATGCAACCTACTCTGCATGCTTTTGTGCTCTCAGCGGCTGCGTGAGTCAATGTGTAGGCCCCATTAAATGACAGTTGTAGGGATTTATTTCAGCTTGTGCCGTATTTCCACACACATGCTGGCTTGCATATTCAGCTTTAACACCTTGATGGGGAGAGGTTTCATTTTGATTTGTGGAGGGCTCTGCAGTTCTAGGGTTGCATCATTTATGTGCATAGAGGGAGAAAAGTTTCACAGATATCATTTGACAAGCTGGAAATAGGACAAGGTGACAGATCGGTCCGGCCGGCACATCAGTCAGAGTCATACTGGATACAGTTAGTGAAGTGCATTGCTGATGACAAAACATGGCTCGGGGTTCTTCTCATTTGTGTCTTTCTATATATATATATAAGTAAGTGTTTGGGCCACCAAAATAATAGAAATCACAAAAAATGATTTTTACATCCTTCCAGACTAATGATATATTTTGAGATATCAGCGTGAGAAAAACTGGAACTGGTGATTGATTGGTTGCTGACAAACCCACTGGAAAGATTTAGAGGCATTCCATGTCACTGCAGCTTTTTTTAACAGTAATCTTCAAATTACTGTAATATTGATTATAAACGGTATATTTTTATATTACTTAAAAAGTTATACTCATATATTATGGTGATTCCATAAACTGCTTATAAAATATGATCACTTACAGCTAATGAAAACCAAAAATGTAGGAATAACAATGTAATATAAGAAAAATTGTAAAGGATATAATTGCAGAAACGTTTACTCTAAAGTATGTCCAAGAAATTTACATTAAATAGAATTAATACTTTGCAGACTCTTTTGCAAGAATTATTGCATCATTGCAGGAAGACATGGGACTTTGCATCAGGTTGTGACACAAATGTGCTCTAAAGTCAGTTTTCAGCTAATTTCTAATCTGGGTTTTTATCTTTCTCTAGTTGATATTCACAGAAATATGATGAGGTTTCGGTTTGTTGACTTTGTTGGGGATATGTATGTGTTGGTGGTTTCCAAAGTGACTCACTATTGAACTTATCCAACCTCTTGAATAAGCTTTGCGTTACAATCCTCCTTTGCACCGTAGGTATCTACATACAAAGATGCAACTACATATTTTTGAGGTGGATGCGAACATGTCACACCGGTGCCCCCCCGACATAAACTTGTACAAGTTAGCCGATTCTGTTAGCCTTTGTGTAGAACCGCCGACGGGCTGAAGGTCTGAGGCATTTTGTTAGCATGTTTTCCTTCATTATTATAGCTTGATAGGAAGCCTTATCCAAACTGGCAACCCACATTAATAATCCTAACAAACACAATATTTTAGTGCTCTCCCTATTCTTCATCATCTGGAACTCTCTGCTCCTCTCCCTCTTCATCATCTGCACCTTTCTGTTCCACATTCTCATTTGTGGTTATTGACTCGCCCTGTCTCCCTGCACTAATCCCCCCCCCCCCCAAAACAAAAAAACACAATGAAAGATGGTCATCAGAAATTCAAACCATCGTGGTATTTAGGTTTTTCTTGCCTCCCTAATGTAAATATTCCTGCCTGATGTCATCACTTGTCTCTTCTATCACTGACCTCATGTCTGCCTCTTTCACCCCTTGTCTGTGGCATTCTCCACTAAGTAATATGGTTCAAAAAAGCAATTTATATTAGTTGTAAAAATTACAGATCTTAATACAGTTTTTTAAAATAATGTTTTGAAACAGTTTTGCTTGGGATTAAGTAGGTTTAAAATATCACTTTAGTGATATTGAATAAGATATTTAAACTCAAGTTTCCACCTGCCAAAAAGGTTGGTAACATGAACTAATTTGTCTTATACACACATAAACCTACAACTCATCTTTAATTAAAGAATCAATAATAATAAATATACATATGAGTGAATAAATTGCAATGGGCTAAGCGTTGGACCCTAGCTGGGCACTGGCTCCATGAAAATTTTGGTTTCCTGTGTTAATATTTCCTGAGTTTTATTAACATGTGGATCTGTGTGTGACAGGCGTTTGTGTCTGATATTCATAGAAATACAGAACAAATAACGTCCCTTATCGGTTCAATAGGGGAGGCAACATTTAACAGCCAAATATGGGACGATTCATTTTTCATCCCGAACATCTTTATCCTTCTCCCTAATCCTTTTTCTGCTTTTCTGATTTGCCCCCCGGAAAGCTTTTTTCTCTGCCGCTCCATCTTATCGTCAAGTTCACTACCAGGGGTAGTCTAAGATTTAGAAAAAAAAAACAAGAGAGCGAAAGGAGGGGAGGTGAAGTAGCAGAGGGGCGCCTAATTAGTGCGTTTACTCGGTTATTGATCATTTAATGCTGTTAAATATAGAAAATACCAACTAGAAAAAAGTTTTTTCTATTAGGAGTTTTGACGCCCCCTCCAGTGCAGCGCCCCTTTGCGTTGCATAGATTGCATTCCCACCTTTTGCGCCACTGTCAACATAGGTTTTCGCCAGAAAACCTGCTAAGCACAGTGACAGGATGCTAGGGAACCCAGGTCGGCCATGTTTTGCGTAAATCTGAAAATATAACTACAAAATGTGTTAATGACAGATATTATCGACAATACTCAAACATAAGCTATTTCAGAAAAAGTTCAGAAAAAGCAAATATCAAAAAACCCAATTAAATAACTTTTTGGTTCCTAATTAAGTAACCAGCCAGTGGATTTTAGAATATAACATCTAATACTAGGCACATTTAAAAGTAAAACAATGTCAACTAAAAGCTATTCTATTCTATTTTTATTATTTGGCTACACTAAAGTTTATCATTTATTATGTTAGACTGAGGGTATGAAAAAGTAAAAGTAGTTAAAGGCCTTACTTGAGGCCTTACTTAATGTTTGCCAGGTATGTATCAGCATCTGCAGAGAACAACATTTCACTGTAAGGCAAGCATTTTACAGCCATATATTATCTAATCAATATACCTGTATAGTGCAGCAGAGTGTCCATTATCATGTTTCATGCAGGCCATGCAGAAAGGTTCATCTGCGAGTCTGAAAAACAAGCTGCAGAACTCCAGCCAAACTCTCGCATTGAGTCATGGCTACCCACTGTGAAATGTGATACGGCTGGCGCTGATTAGGAGCAGCATCCGTACATAGATACTACACAATGAAGAACAAGGATCCTTTGAGCAAATATTTTCTTTATATAGATGACGATCGATTCTGGTTTGCCACTTTTATTATGATATTTCTTCAGTTTCGATCTCTTTTTTTACAGCTAAACACATTGAAGCGAAGGCTGATCCGCCGGGGCCGAGATGACCTCTGCTAGGACTCGGGGGGTTCATCTTAATTTTTGTCTTTCCCGGCATTTTAGCTAATGACACATAGTAGCAGGTGGCTGCTTTTGCTTACTTTGACATCAGTTGCTTCTGTGTTGTATTAGTACATCGATAATTACAATAGTACAAAATGAGAGACTGTATCTTACAACTTTACAAATAAATGCCTGGAAGTACTTTTCATTTTTGCTGGTGTTGGTAAAAAACAAAAAACTAAATCCAAAACAGAACTCAATTAAATTAAGTTTATGTATACAGTATAGCTCCAACTCACCACATACTGTATGTTGTCTTGAGGCACTTCACAATTTTATTAGAATCTTACATATATTTGAAATGAGGCTATCAGTGAATCACATTTTGTTTTATTTTTTTATTGTCATGTCGGGTTTTAGATTTTCTGACCCACAAAGGCAGAGACACTCAGAAGGTATAGTTATGATGTTTATTGTAAGTGAGAGGTGACACGGAAAGGGGTTGGATCCAGCGGTGAGTCTGTGGTGACGGTCTTGGGAAAAGAGTGCGAGCGGCACTGAGGGGCGGAAGTGAGCGGGAGGCTCGACGTGGGATACCGGGAGACCTCTGAGAGTGAGGACAGGTTTGGTGAATAACGGGTTATCAGAAGTGCAGAAAGAGAACGGTCTTACTTGGGTTGTGGTGGATGTGTCGCCAGGGGAATGTCCGGTTGAGTCCTGAGTTTGGTGTGGTCCGGGGGTCTGAGCCAGCTGATGGGGTATGCTGAGGAAGGCAGATCGAGCAGAGTGAAGAGGAGTGGGTATACCTGTGATCAGGCGGGATAAGATTTCTCCGGAGTTGGGTGAGATATGACTGAGGGAACCTGAGGAGGAAGACAAGGAGTAGTTAGCAGCGGCAGTATGAGCACAGGCCAAGAACGCGGAGAATCTGGGAACAATACAGGAAGCAATCGTCACACTGGGAATAATCGCTGTCATGGGAGACAGACTTAGCAAAAACTTGGAATGTAGTCTAAAGACTAATTTGGCACTGAGGTTGAGAGTTACCGAACAAAGGCAACACTCAGGCGCCGAATAGTGGATCCACACTCCTCTTATACGGCTCTGCTCATCAGTGCCAACCCGAGACACCTGGGAACCACGGAGCTCCATCCTGGAGCCCCGCAACAGCGACCCCCGTGGCCACCTAGGAAACAGCACAGAATG
>JAVLVB010000173.1:3758503-3773192 GCA_032876305.1 Orestias chungarensis | reverse complement strand
TTTATTAGTTTAATAAATTTTACGGATCGCATCGAGTGATTGACGTAATTGACTTGCACCATTCACTCCTTTATACCAGAAAGCCTAACAGCAGGCAATGGCTTGTGTTGTGTCATTGACTTTACAGCAATTTATCGTGCTCAGCAAGCACGAATTGACAGTGGAGATAAAATACTCCTCTTTAACAGGAAGAAACCTCCAGGATAACCTGGCTCAGTATGAGCAGCCATCTGCCACGACCGACTGGGGATGTAATAAGACAAAAAAAAAATAGAACAATATAATCTAATAGAAAATATTCCTTCTTCTGCTAGAAGAAGAATTTCTTTAGTACTGCACCCATCAAATTCAGCTTGACTTACTTTGGTCAATATGGGTTTGCAGTAATGTGATACATTGGTGATAGAACTGTCACAGCAGAGAAGATTGCAGGGAGGGAATTCAAGTCTTGACTAAAAAAAGCCAAGAAGTGTTATATTGGAGTTCATAAAAAAGTGTGTGAATAAAATAAAAAAAAGCGTAGTTTTTAAGTGGTATGATGTGAAATGTATTTCGACCAGATGAGAACAAAGCTGGAGCTCTTTAGTTGGTCTTCTACCTGATCACCATTAACCACAACACTCTGCTTTTGTTGATGGTTGCATATGATATGTATCTGCTCGTCAATGGTAGTTATTATTTACCTTTACAGCTAAGACAGTTTTATGTAAAAAGAAAAGAAAAAGAACTGTTTTAGAAATTATTTAGCACAAAAAAAATAATTCGTCCTCAATTTTGCTTTAATGGCACATGATCAGGTTACTTGTCATGAAAGCTTATACTGTCTGTGTCTAACCTATTACCTCTGCATAAACTGAGAGGTGGGATTCTCCTACTGCAGGGCAATTCAGTCATAAAAGCATTTTTTGGGAAGTAATCATGATCCACAGTCTGAACAATCATTTACTTCCAGATTTAGTGGAGCTTAGTTCTGCTTACATCTGCCTGGATGCAAAGCTTGTGTTTTCCACTCTAAATTATCTCTCCAAATCTCTGTACACTGATATATTCAGAAAAAGATACTTCTTGTTGTTTTTTCTTCTTTTTTTTATTAGCGCCACACATGTACCAAAGTTACTGTCCATTGCATATCTTAGTAGCAAGGGACCGAGCAATTAAACACAATAGATGAGGCCTGTCTCACTCATGTGTGATTACATTTCCACGGAGGTACACGTATGGCGGCAACATATGGCACACTGAATATCCGCAAAGCTCTCCATGAACAACAATTTACATCAGGATTAAATTAGACGTGGAATAATAGATATAAGAGATATAAAATAATGTTGGGTTTTAAACACAAAACTAGAAATGTAGCTTAAATTTTCCTCTGAATAACAGTTTTTCACAAGAGTCTTATATAGGACCTGGTAAACAGATCTCCTTAAACAGCAGCATGCCATTGTCTTTTGGTTTCTCCAGGCAAAGGTTTGAGAAAGCTTGATTAGCACACAGGTGTGAAGTTGTGGATTCTTATTTAACAAGTACGCTATGAAGCTCAGCACACATGGTCTTTCCATTTGCATTTTTTTAATAGAAGATGGTTGTGTGTGATGTTACAGGGGATAGGGTTGCTCAGATAAGTTCTGGATACGCAAAATAACACAAAGATTAGTTTTGAGCATTAAACATTCATCCGCTGCTGTTTTATGACACTATGAGTATCTATACGTGAGACCAGCTGACCGGCCACATGACAACACTGATTTAATCTAATGAACAAAATATATAATTCTGAAATTTACCATTCAATTTCAATATTTGGAATACAAAAAACAGTGTTTACATAAATAAAACAAAAGGTAATAAAAACTGTAAAAATAAATGAATATGCTAATAAACAATCAGTTACACAACGGAGAGTCAGACATGTCATATCTATCCAGTTGTAGGTGCTTCATTATAATATTTGAGAACAGCATAAAGAAAGGTATAACAGCCATTTCTGTGAGAGAATCAGTGTCCAAAGAAAAGGTTAAAATGTTAAAAATGTAAAAAATCTAAAAGATAAAGCATAAAATACATTTCTATTTACACATGCTTTTACACATGCTTAGATGTTCTACTGAGGAGGGTTATGAATTACAAGAAATTAGTTGAGAGAGTAAGTAGTAGAAATGTCAATTAACTTCAAAATCATTACAGTCCATTCTGGGAGACCATGCCAAGGTCCCGGGGTAAACATGGACCATAAATCCCATACTTGGGAGGTGAAATTGTTATCTGATCTCATGTCCTGAAGTAGGTTTCACAGTTTATGGACTACAGGGGTCCAGTCTCAATGAATTGAGAATAAAAGTACAACATTCACTGCCAATGACTTCACAGCTCCCTCTCTTTGCGTCTTAGAGGAGGTCCAAAACAGTACAGATTAGGGAGTCATGTAGCCCAGAGCTTGCATTTCACTTGCAAGGGCTTGAAACCTTTAATGAACAGTGGAATCTGTTTATGGGAGGAGAAATGGAAGTTGCAACAGCTACCCTAGAAGGAGAAAGATGATGCTGATGAGGCATGAGCTCATCATGAACAGATACTTCATTTTGGGATTTTTCAGGGATCAAAGGAGATTTGCAGGATCTTCTGTGGATGTCTTCTCTTTTCGGTGTCAGTGGTTCACCAGTACTTAACACACTTGGAGCGAGATCTTTAACACTCATTGCTATGATGAGGTTGGTTGACGTTTGGATGAAAATCATCTAAAGCGGACTCTCAGAATCCAGCTGGCTCTTACAGCAACTTTTGCACCAGCCTGGATTACCAGCAACACGATCCTTGCCAATTTGCAAGAGTTTTCTGATGAGCTCCTTTACAGTGAGCAGGCTTCAGCGGTCCAGGGTGGTCTCTGTATGGTTTGGATGTACAGCTTTCACAACCTGTGAAACTTCATTGAGAGCCCTGAAGAGGTCTTGCCGTAGGATAACATTGCCTTATTACAAATAAGATAAGATAAGATAAGATAAGATAAGATAAGACAGACTTTATTGATCCCGGAGGAAATTGTTGTGCTAGAGAAGAGTACAATTAACATTTAACGCGACACACTCATCTCACATACAACACAGTACAGTACACAATCACCATATAACAACTAATTATCCCTACTGCAGATGGAGGAGGAATTGTACAGTCTGATTGCCACAGGTAGGAAAGACCTCCTGGAACTTCAAATAAACAAATTTGTATATTAGACAGAGACAAAAATGTCAGGAATCTGAACGGTCAAAAATAAACATCCTTTTTACAGGTTTAAAATAAATCCTTCACATTAACATTATTTTTCCTTTTTATTCTCATGTATCTATTCAATAATTAAACACTAAACCGAAAACAAGTTTTGCACTGGGGACAAACAAAGAATTACCGACATTTCTGAATGTACCTACTTGCATCAACACTTGTAGATGTTTGGCTACATCAGCTTTCCTCTAGGATGCAGGTCACTTGCACCTTTATTAAATAATACCGTACTGTCTTTTTAACAACATTTTTACAAAATACTACATTGTGTCCGGTGTGACCTTTGTTTTTGCCCCTACTTCTTTGAAATGTGTTAAATATGGGGTGTTTTTTTTCTTCTATCTACTATACTTTTGCATGTCTACTATTTATTTTATAGTGAGGCTTGACCGGTCAGGCATAACATTATAACCGATGTCCCAAAAGCACTCCCAAACCAGCTCTGGTCTTTTGAAGCATGCACTCTTATTGGGCCCTGAAGTTGTGCTTTGGAAACACTTTCAAGTCCTTAAATCTGCCAATTTTGGCTGTCATGTGTTTACTCGTGTACCCGTTTAAAATTTTATGGTCACAGTTCCAAACTTGCTGTTCTGTTCCTCAGCAACATTTGGTTTATAACAGGGTGCATTATAATGCTGAAAAACCATCAAGGGAAACTGTTTCCCTAAAACATTATATATGCTTTTCGACTATGCTTAAGAAGATAATCGATTCACTTGGATGACAGGACCCAAGGTTAACTAGCAAAACAATGGCAAAATTCTTTAGTAGTTTATCCTGGTGCCGTCATTACACCAGGCTAACTTCTTCCTGTTGCTGAGGCCCAGATCTGAGTCTAATGTTTGAACCATCATTGACAGGCATCCGAATAAACAAATTGCATAAGTGCAGCCCTCTACTCAAAATTGTGTTATACACAGTATTAAGCTGCAGTTCAAATTGTCACATTAGAGAAAAAATCGTTTAATAACGCCTAACGTATCGCATCCAGTAGAGAAAACAAATGAACAGCTGGTGATTTGGTTAATTTGTTCATGACTTGTTGCTCACTGTGTCACTTGAAAAGAATACTAAAGTTTCTTTATTTAACTTGGCTTTCTTGTTTGGGAAATGTAACACATTTCTGTAACAAAACCATGTTTCAGAAATGAAAAGTTAAGAATGCAAATATCATTAAGGGAATCTAACATTTGGGTACCTATTTCTGCATGCGTGATATATGCACAGCTTTAAAAAAATGTATAAACTCATGCGCAATCATTATAAATTCATTGAAATATTCTGACCCTTTATTTTTTGTTGTTTTGATGACTGTGATAATGAGAAGCAAAATTGTAGTGTTTTACACAATGAGAATAATAAGCAGGATCATTAGACAGTTTTACACAGAAATTCAAGGCTTCTAAACAGTATGCTAATGTCTGTGCTCTCTTTGCACTTGGTTGGGCTATCCCTTGTATCAATTTCTGCATCAGTGAAGCAATCAGCCTGTGGTTGTGCTGAAGCACTATGCAAACTCAGATTGCTTCGTGACTTTTTGGTCATTTTCATTTTTGAACCTAGTGTGATATGACCAGACAAAGCAGACATACTTCTCACTCACGGTTACCACATTTCAATCCACTCAACTGACACATTATATTTTGTTACCATTTTTTACATTAGGGTAAAAAAAAATATTAATTTGTGTGTACATTTTATAATCTCTTAAGTCTTTAATAATTTATTCGGTCATCTTATAATTCTTTATTTTTACCCTCTGACGTGTGGGTTATTTTAGGACACTCTTCTTTACAAATTTGCTTCCGTTGACTGAAATATACCAGATTTTAATCAGCCTGAGCCCATTTATCTTTACTAGCCCTTTGTAATTGTGCGATTCTTTGTTATTTTTTCCCCCGTTGTGCTGAGGATTTGTTTCGGATTATTGTTTCATTTTATGACAGGATTTCCAGCAAACCTCAGCTGTGAGGAAGATGGCCTCACATTGTAATTTAGCATACAATATAAAAAAGTAGACTACCATGGCGCCCTTTACAAATAAGCCCTCCTTGGGCAGTTTTCTCGTTTGTGTAACATAATGTTCAACATTTATCGTCTTTTCTAAGGCCTGGTTTTTGCTTTAGATCATAAATGAAGTCAATTGATCTTAGTAGTTTAGTGTTAGACTTTATTGTGTAAATGTATATTTCAAGTAAATTTGAAACAAATAAAATATTATTGATGAAAAGTTAAAAACTTTTTGAACTTTTTTTTTTTTTTGAAATAAAAACATAAAAACAAGAGGAATACAAAATAATGTTTAATGCAATAAATGTTCTATGTAATCTCTTAACGTATTGGTCTCTCCTGCTGCCTGAATAAACTGCATGCATGCCTCAAAATATTGCCGTAAGTAGTTTATTTTCCGTTTTATTGATTTTAATTCGTTTTTTTTTACTTCTGGTTGGTGTATGATTACAGCTTGTATGTATATTTCTATCAGCTTTAGTAATTAACTAATTTTAAGGTGATTCATCACTTTTAAGGCGTCACTAACTCCCCAGAAATGTTTTGAAAAAAATCCCACAGTGTGATTGGGGGCCAGGAGACACTAAGGAGCATGGCCTACTAGGGGGATAAGCGGAGGGAATTAAGCGGGATTTTTTTCAGTGTGCACAACTCCTTGAATGCTGATTGGTCAAACTGTTTATGCGTAAACGTGTGATGGGTTTGTTTGAAATCATTTTTGTGTTTATTCAAATGCAAATGGAAACGGTGAAGACCACAAGCCCAAGATGTGTTGGTCCATCTATAAACTTGTTTCTTATCGATTCAGGCTGAGGCTTCACCTTAGCCTTACATATATCCACAGCTTTGCTCATCAGTTAATCCTAAAAAGCCATGACATGATCCTCTTCTGGGCTATCCCATTTTTTTTAAAGAGCTAATTATCTCTCCCACCATTTTGTCAAATAGATATAGATATGGTAGTTTAACTGACCTGATAAAATAAATGTTTAGTATAATTTAATATCAATCATTGGCTGTGCAAATAAAAACAACAATAAAAAAGCATACATGTTAAATGTATTAATTCACTTTAATCTGATTTGGATGTAAATTGTCAGTGGGCCCTTCATTATAATGTATGTTATAAACTGACCCTACTGTGATTGTTCTACGATGCCAAATTTAATAATATCTGTCTTTTAAAACAAAACATTATTTGCATGTCAAAACCATAAATAACATCAAACTACTTGACACATTTTTAAAGAAGCTGTTATAGGGAGTCTTCTGTCCGCCACTGTTCAAAAGTTTCCTGAAGACCCCCTTTTTAAGTCATTCACCTAATCTTGTTAACGCGGACTAAGCCTGTTCCTGGGTGGATTTGACTTTAGAGACTTACAGCGTCACGACAATCCAATGACCATTCGAAGAGACCAGAAATCCGCAATCACATAAAAAATTGTAGTTCCGAGGGGGGAGGGAGTTGAGGATAATTTTGAGGGAATCAAAAGTACATTAATTATTGGGAATCAATTGTCGAATCAAAAGAAGCTAAATACTACAACTAATGTTTGCAGGCATAACAAAGGTGAACGCATATTCATCATGGAACATACTTGAGTTCATTGGCTGTAGGGGGTTCCCTGCCCTTTGCTTTCTGTGTGTGTGTGTGTGTGTGTGTGTGTGTGTGTGTGTGTGTGTGTGTGTGTGTGTGTGTGTGTGTGTGTGTGTGTGTGTGTGTGTGTGTCTGTGTGTGTGTGTGTGTGTTTTAGGACTGTGGAGAGTCGTCCGGGTTGTAAGAAGGCAGCTGACTCACCCAGAGGCTGTTTGGTGATGGTGTGTGGCTGTTTGTCAGTCCTCAGGGGAGCTCTCTACTCTACTTACGCAAGGCGGGGTGTTCAGTCTGGACTGACTGACTTCCATACACCTTCAGACAGCTCTATTTTGCAATACTACTCTGCATATGTTAAATGGGTTAAACTGACAGCTGCTGTTGGATGAATGCATGCATGGGCCGGTTAAAGGTATCAAGGTGGACCAGTGTCTAAAAAGATGGTTGCCAGAGTTTTAGAGTAATGCAGCACTTTCTGGTACTCTTGTGGTGAACCTATCCAGAATAACTTTAGATTATTTTTTAAAAACAGTTTGGAAATCTTTTTTAATTATTTAGCTGCAGAGTTCATCCAACCAAAACATTGGCAGTTCCTTGGTTTCGTATGTTTTATGTTTTTCTGTGGTCAACAGTTGTACTTCATTTAAGCAAAAACACATTATATGCACCATTTCCACATAGTTAGAAAAATCATCAACTCTACCCTGAAGTTCTCTCATGAAACTTTGTTTTGAACAAACAAAACTGAGATCAACTCATCTGTTTGTCAGCTTAGAATCTCCTGCTAAGACGGGCTGAGCCAACGACTCTTCTGTCACGAAGTTATTAAGATCTGTCCAAATGGTCCGCTGCACCATTCTTTGTCATTTCTCCCATAGCGGCTCCGAAATGAACGAGTGCCGGCTGCCTGCTTCAGCTTTTGTTTTCACTGTCTGTTCAAGCTCCCTGTTTAAACAACACAGAAATTGGTCTGCTCACCGGCCTGGTGCTGTCTGCCGTTTACTCAGCGCGTATTTCTCCAGAGTCTCTGTAAGCCGGAATTAAGTCATCTGTTCACTTTTTTTCCCGATCTAATATTTTGTCATTTTGGAGGACTTTCCTGTCCTCTTTTGAGTAGCTGTAATATTGCAATTATTAACTCTTAGACATATTGACAAATTAGTGTGCTCAGTGTCGTACTATGTTTTTTCCCTTGCTTTTTTTTTGCTGCAATCATTTAAAAATGTACTTTAGTTAGTTCTTACTGGAACTGAACAGTTTTTTAACAGTGTAGGTGGGCAGGCTTGTATTTGCCCTCCATGGCTGTGTGGTGGGCTTGATAGGCACAGATGTTAGCAGAAAAAAGAAGGAAATGCTAATTACTACCCATATCTCCAGGCATTGTAGGTGGGAACTCACATTGTAAGCAAAACCTTCTCCTAGATTCATCTCCTTGCTGGAATACTGCTCATCTCCTCCAATCTGTTTCCATCATCTTCCTCCAACATTCTGTGTCTTTTGCAAGGCAGCAAAGGTGTCGCTGCCATTTCACTGTTGAATTATTTGCAAAAAGTTTCATGTTTAGCTCGGAGAGTTTTTAAACCCTCTAAATTGTTGTTTTTAGTAAACTTGTTATTGTTACTTTTAAAGAAGTACTTTTATCATCAGGAAATGAAGGCTGTCGCTGATTTGTATGTTTTCCATTACAATACTGACAAATCCATTGTTTTTTGTTCAATCTGAAGGAATAACAGTTCTCCTATAATCAAAAGCGATTACACCTATTGCAAACATCCCAAAAACTCCAAGAATTATTTAAAACACATTAAAGTGTAAAATAGCTTATAACAACTAAAATAAAGCCAATTATCTGTCTTTAAAAAGAAAAACATGTTGTGGCTGTCATTTATTGTGAGAAAAAAGAAGAAATAATAAAAAAGGGCCTCATTAAACCAGCCATAACTCCAAAAGAACAAAATATTTCTATTATGCAACAGATTCCATGCAAATCAAAAGAATATATATACATATATATATTTATATATATTAATCAATTGCATCTGGTTTAAAATGAGTGAGTTGTCCTTAAACAAAACCAATTGGTGTTAAAAAATCAAACGAGATAAACTAATAAAAGTTACAAGGTAATAAAAGTATTGATATTGATGGAATAATGTACGAGATATCGTCGATGATGAGGACCAATCACAGACGCTCCACCGGCTTTATGCTGGTACATGGAAAACTTTCGCCGCCCTTCCTAGTTGTGAGTCCATAATCTTATCTGCATTACTGTGTGTAGTGCTAACATATATAAGAGCACCGGTTGGCTTTTGTATTGAGGCACAATGCAGAGTCCAGCCCTCTCGGGATTCCAAGCTCTTTATTCCAATTTCCTCCCCAGCAATTCAGGGCAGAGTGAAGGCGCTGTACGTTTCTGATTTATCTAAGCACATGCGGTCACAGCTGAGAGGCTGTGGAGCGGGTGGAGGAGACTGTCTGCGGTGCAGGTGATTTGTCATCAGATGAGGTTCATTAAGGTTGGCAATGTGTTGTTGGCCCAACCGCTGATGTGGAAAAAGGGTCATGAATCAGGCCCATACCAAGGATAGTTTTGGTGATATTGGTGATATTACTTATTGATCCTACAGAAGGGATATAGATTGCTATTATTAAAACCACAGCAGTCCCAAATAAGTTCAGATTTCTGTTTCAATCCATGAACGAAACCTAAAAAACGAGATTCAATGCACTTAACGGGTGTATTTTTGAGTTTTATCTTTCAGACCTTAAAAGGATATAAAAAATAAGTAAATTAATTTTTGTGTTTATGCGAAAGCCAAACTATTGTGCATCAGTGATGCTATATATGAGTTATGAAAGCCCACTCCTTAAACTCCAGCTTATCAAAGGTAAGCTGGTTGACCTAATTTCTTCCATTGCTGTCACACTCTGTTACGGACAAATTTAGATTACACCGAACTCATAAAACTACATTTATATGTATCAATATCAGGAGACAGTGTTTGATAGGTTACAAGATTGAAAAAATAGTCCAAATTTTGAATTAAACATTGTGTTCCATGAAAAAAAATTCAGATAAAGTTCTGCAAACCATTTTGCATTATGTTGCAGATATTGGTGTACGACACGGGGGCAAATAATGCAGCAGTTTCTTTTCACAGTCCATTGACATACGTGTTCTGCGAGTCCGTGACTCCAAATTACCTTAAGGTGTGAAAATGGGTGTGAATGTGTTTGTCTGTACAAACACATTGTCTGTACATATCAGCTCTGTGATAGACTGGCAACATGACCACACAGCAGCTCACCTCTCACCTGTTGTGTTCTGGGACATATTCCAGGCACACATGATCCCCAACAGGACAGTTGAGGAAATATGGCGTTTTCTGACAAAAGAATGTTATATATCTGCAGGAAATTACTGTACAAGAAAACTGCTAGATAAAGGAATTAAGATTTTAATTAACAATTACATCTACTTTAGGTCAAAACTCAAAGGGTTTAAATCAAAATGTATAAAGAAGCAAACTGATTAAACAGATAAGGAAGAGTTATACTTATGAACTTTATAGCATAATAATTACTGGTATTTAATAGGACTGTTTAGAGGCACAGTTAGTATAACTGTTCGTAAGCTGCAGGACCGTCCTAAGACCTACTATCAGCCGGATTGTGTTTGCATCATTTTCCTAGCATACATGGCTACTCTCTGGGGACTCCATTTTCTTTCCGCAGTCCAAAAACACAACTCTTGCATTAATATGTCCCTCTTAATTGTTATAAATTGACCTTAGGTATGAATATGCACAATTGTCCCATGTGTTTCTGATAGCTGGTTAAATGTTTGGGCAGTTTTGGTTAAGAAACCTAACTGACAATCTGCAACTTTAAAACACAAATACTCTACTCCTTTAAGATAGGATGTGTATTTGCATTGTCCCTTTACCAAGTCAGTTCTTGAATGAATACAATTGGTGTTGAAATTTAAACTTCCCCTTCAAGTTTACAAAACTTACTTATTTTTATTTTAAAAAATAAATCTCACTACAGAGAAAAATATGCCTGCATTTAACAATAGTAACAGTAGAGGAAGGATGTGGAAGAAGTCAGTTCCTCAACCACACAGTCTATGTATCTTTGAGAGGTATGCCTTTTCAAACTTTTGACTGTAACTTGAACACTTATTAACCTTTACTTTTTCTTCCTATCAATGTTTCAAGGCTGCTTCATGATTTCCCATTAATAATATTTTATTTTTCATTTATTTCAGCCATATCAAATTTCCTTTTCTATCCCTTGGCCTTTCCATGCCTCTCTACTCCTCTACATGCTATTCAGTCGTTTCTTTTTCTGCCATCTCGTATAAATGTATGCGTGAGTGGGTGAATGACAGAGTGTAGTGTAAAGCGCTTTAGAGGTCATCTGGATTACATAAAGCGCTATATAAGTATAGGTCACTAACCATTTACCATTTACCTCTTCTCTCCAGCTGGGTTTGTGAAGTCACCGCTGTCCGAGACCAAGCTAACAGGGGATACATTTGAGCTCTACTGCGAGGTGGTCGGTAACCCCACTCCAGAGATCCAGTGGTGGTACGCTGAAGTCAACCGAGCTGACTCCTTCAAGCAGCTTTGGGACGGTGCTCGCAAGCGCCGGGTATCCATCAACACGGCCTACGGCACCAATGGCGTCAGTGTGCTCGGAATCACGCGCCTCACGTTGGAAGACTCTGGGACCTATGAGTGCCGGGCAAGCAACGACCCCAGGCGCAATGACCTCCGACAAAACCCCGCCATCACATGGATCCGCGCCCAGGCCACCATATCAGTGCTACAGAGTGAGTACCCAGATTGTGAATAGACAACCCTTTACATTCCTAAAAGATCCCAGCCACAACATAGCAGCTTTTGTTCTTCAATAGTTTTCTGAATGCTTTATACCAGTAGCTGGATTCTTTATCAGTTTGCTTATAAGGTATCTTAATCTTTTCATCCAGTAAGTTCCTAAATCTTCCTAATCATACTTTAGAAAGTCCTTATCTACTTTCAACCTTTTCTCCCACCAATGCTTTGTTACATATCCTTCATACGTCCTTGTCCAACATTAACGTGTGATACTGCTTTTCCATCACGTTATGCCTCCTTTGTGGCGTTGTTTTATTTAGTTCAAAGCACGGCCTGCTAGCTAAATGCAGTTGAGACCTATTGGCGCTTTGAAGTAATAGTGCTTTTGATTTAGCTTTTTCTCTCTGGGTATGGTGTTAATGGGAGGATAAGAAGACACAAGGAGAGGATCCATTCGGGCGTGGAACGGTGATTCCTGCTGTCGACTCCGTTCTGATAAAAGAAAACATTTACTGCTCTCAGATTTATGTGTGGTAATCCAATAAAGGAAACGACCACACGGTCGCCTGGAGCGTCTCATTTCTCGTTGAAGATGAACATTTTTACATCAACGCAACAGTCTCTTTTGAGCTGTTGGACGAGTTTCTTACCTTGTGCCTTCTCACCCATTAAGTGTGTGACTGTGAATCATTAATGCCATTATATCCCCTAACCTTCAGCTCTACACACAAACACATTCAGCTAGACCCTTGTAATCTGTGCTTGCTTCATTGCTCTGCCCACTGGAGCACAGGGAAATGTGGAATGTTGTTAGTCATAGTGAAGCTTTGAGAGGTTCAGAGGAGTCTGGTCTTTGCTGACTTTTGCACTTAGGCACAATTATTTTTCTATGGAATTCTGTATTATTAACTGTTTGATGATTGCAACTGTCATATTTAAACATGACATAATTCCTGTCTGTTTATATTTTTTATGACTGAGAAACAAAAGTAATAGAACTATACATGTAATATGCAAATAATGTTTTGTGTGATACAGGTGACATATTATAGTTCTTTGGAGTTGTTTGTAGGTTAACCAACTTGAAGTCAGTTTTTTTTTTTTTTTTGTACATGTAATTTCCTTGCATCAGCTTTTGAATGTGAAACACGGTACCAGATTCATCATATAGGTATATGCACCCTTTTAAATAAAAGTTTTGATTTTTGATTTTTTTATGAATAGATAAGATCTGCAAAAAAATCAATCAATGTGCTTCTGTGTAATCTGAGGTTGGTTACCCATATTTATAATAGTAGATATGGGTAACCATAGATATTATACATTATGGGTAAAATATATATATATATATATATATATATATATATATATATATATATATATATATATATATATATATATATTTTTATTTTTTTTTTATTTTTATTTTTTAACACTTCAGTGTTTTGGGTAACAAACATACATACACTGCTTTTAACACTTTACTGCTACTTTAAAAGTAGCTGTTGTTTTTTTGAATAACAACCTGCAATTTTGTTCAAAAAAACATGGGTTTAAAAATTACATTAAACAATCACATAGAATATTACTATTTTTACCAGGCAATTGTACATTTTTGCATGTAGCCAAAAACTGAAACTAGGCTAACTCTACTAAAGGTCCTGCAGAGCATACCTGCCTGATTGCATACAAATGAAAAGAGGTTATTCTCACTTGGCTCTTACAAGACAGTTTATCAATAAGTTCCACTCTTATCACAAATAGATTGCAACTTTTAACAAGGTACACCATATTAATCTTATTAAACCTGGGCTGGATTTCACTTGGAACTGCTTTGATTCTTGACAGCACAGATTCTCTAAGGTGTCCTGAGAGATTTTGGTTGATTATAGCATCACAAAGTTGCTGTCGTTTGTTTAGCTTCATGCATAATGTGAATGTCCTGTTCTACCTACCATATTCCAATTAACTCAGCTGGATTGAGATCTGGTGAATCTGAAGACTAAGTTGAACTCATTGACTAAGATCATTTGAGTTTTGCGGCCATTGGGTATAGCCTGGTCATAAAAGGATTGGAAAAGCCACCAATAATTAGACCTAGGCTGTGGTATTTAAGCAATCCACAGTTGGTGCTAACAGACTAACAATTTGCGTGAAACATTTCCACAACATCATTACACCACAACCACCAAACTAAACTGTTGATTAAAACAAAGTGTGGTTCTTTGCTTTTCGCTTTTGAACACACAGCTAAAATCAAGATTAATTTAACAAGGCCACATTTTGCAGTCAGTTATCGCCAAATGTCGGTGAGCCTCAGTTCAATGCTGACTCAATTTGTCTTTTAACAGTGTATCTACTCCAAGGGATTATGCTTTCATAGTTGGTACTCTAAATACCTTGGATGTAATGAGAAGTACTTGGAGCTACTGAGGCTTTTCAATCATTTGGAAGAAATTCTCCGTTTGCACCAACATGTAATTCATACAACTGCCACTTTAAGTGTTTTCCAAACATTTTTCATAGGCTCGACCTACAGTTTTCTTCCAGACCTCGAAATGCAGTAAGTTGCTGTCGTGTGATTGGCAGTCATTTAAAGGGGATATCTGATAATGTGGCTGATGAGTGTTTTTATTACAATCAGTGGAACATATTTTTCTGTGCAGATATTCACCACAGTAAAAGCAACAGAGGGAGCATTACTTTTGCATTTTAACTACACGCTGATATGATATCCTGATTTATACAAATTAAGAGGTTATCACGGCAGTAGTTGGAACGACGCGTCCTACAAACAACCTTCCGTTGAAATTGCCGGTGGACCACTGTGCTACGTTGCTAAATGATAATTTATGTACCTCACGTTGTGTGTGTACGCATGTCTCAAAGATACTATTAATAGCACAAGTGGCTCTGCTTTGTGAAGGAGAGTCCGTGGGGGGGGGGGGGGGGGGGGGGG
>JAVLVB010000173.1:3736864-3758403 GCA_032876305.1 Orestias chungarensis | reverse complement strand
GTGGGATTATGATGCTTCTCCTCTCCGCTCCTCCCCTCGGGAGCTCCGTTGTTGCCATGGTTGGCCCGCCCTGAAGAAGGGGGAGGGGCAGTGCAGAGGAGGCCTCCTGCTCACAACTCAAGACAGAGCAAAGGGCACCTTGCGCTCTGATGACACCCTTTACTTCTGTGATAAACTCTGGTGTTGTTTCATAACCAGCCTGGGTAGCAGAGTAGATGTTACTATGCTTATATTTTATTGCGGAATTGAAACAGAATTGATCGATATCCAAATATTTAGCTGAAAAATGTGGATTTCTATAGTCATCATACACAGAGTGTTAATATATGCCAACCACAGTGAAATGATGTTGGGGAAAAGGAACATTAAAAACTGCTGCTTTTTCAAATATGGCAATGTTTCAATTTGAATGTGAGCATTGCTGCATTATCTGACTAAGGCACAGTGGCACTTATGGCACTTAGTCCTACGTTAGCCAAGCAGGTAAAAACACATCGTCCCTGAAGATGATTAAAACCCACACACGATTTGACATTTAAGCACCAAGAGTCTTTTTAACTCCCAATGTGTTTCTCCTGTTTTCGCAGTTTAATGTATGTGATAACTCAAGTAATTCCCAAAACAGCAACACTTGTGTTTAAATATTTACTGCGTGGAAGAATTGTGCTCAGATTACACTGGTGATCTTCTCTACCTTCAGTTACGGAAGCACAGCTCAGGAATAATAAGCAACCATTTAATATAAAGATTAAAATGAGTCTAAATTCCTAAACATGAGATAAAACAGATTTTTATCAATCAAGGTGGGCATCTGTTTAGTTTAGTAGTAGTTTATTATACAGTGTTCAAAAAAGATGTTTCTAGTCCTTATTTTAAAAGTCATTTTCTTAAACAAACCTAACCAGGAAAATTACTGTAAGACCAAAAATCTCCTTTTTATCTGTCAAACAAGCCTGGTAAAAAAAAAAACATGCAATATTCAAAATACCACATTACAGATTTTAAAAGTAAATGTGAATCTAAAGACTAAATGCACTTAACTATGCCTTTTGTTTATTGCGTGGACTTCACTTCATAGTCTTCCTCCCACACAGATCATTTAAAAACAGCACACAGCCTACAGCTAAAACTCGACAGCATGGAAGAAAGCATTAAAACATTTCCGAAGCCTTAGTTCTGGTATAAGATTTGACTGTGCTTGTCTTCCAGAACCAAACATCAATGCCTCTGATCAGTTCATCCTACCCCTGGACGGACCCGTCAAAACGGTTACCCTGCATTGCAACCTGACTGCTGCCCATACGTCTCACAGAGACAGCTTCTGGATGAAGAACGGACACAAGATCCCAAACACACGGGTGGACCAGAGGGTCACAACACACAGGTGACAAATCCTTTGAATACACATTCCACTGCTTGTCCTAAATCACCCCCGGTTAATGCGGCACTTTCAGATAAAATAAAGCCATTGTGAAAGTAATAAAGAAGCGGAGGTAATCTGTGGCTCAGTGGGGTGTGAAGACCTTCTTAGAGATCTAGACCTTGCATAGACTGAGGCAGTTCAGTGATTAGTTCTCAGCTGGAGGTGACAGAGATGCACGAAACTACACTACATGCATGTTATCTCAGGTTTGCTTTTCTGCTTGGTTGACTGATGCTGGGGACTTTTTAAAAAAGCGGAACACTGGCTATACACCACAAGACTTTCCCATTTCTAAACATAAGCAGCTATAGGTTGTGTGTGGTCAGTGTTTTTTTGTTACTGTTTTGGTGGTCATGTTTGATGGACTCCAGGAAGAGAAGCTGTACTAGTTACAGCTAATGGAGATCTAAATAAATACATATAAATAAAAATGTAAAAAAAGCAGTAAAGGCTTTCACAATATAACTTGCCATGTTCAGAAAGTTAGAGACCACAACATTTCCTAAACGTACAAGCACCATTAAAAAATTGGATAGTTATCAAGTATTTATCTTATTGATTGGGATGATTATGAATTTCAGCCGAAGAAAACCTAAAACAAGTTTCTAGGAATATTTGCATATTGGAAATTATTGTTTTTTAATTACAACAACATGAAGTGCTCTAAAATTTCCTGAGAGACGCCTGCGTTGACCTTGGATTTCATAAAACACCATGGATCAGCACCCGCAGGTGACGAGGTTCTCCAAAGCATCACTGACAGCAGAAACTGAGGCAACCGGAATTATGTGCCTCCGCAGTTTCCCCCAACACTCTTAAGAGCTCGATTTCCAAGAAAATTTTAATGTTTCTCTTTATCTAAAAACAGTTCAAAGCCAATTCTGGGTATTTTGTTTTTATTAATGTACATATTCAATGCTCTAATGCCGATAATTTAAATTGTGGGGTTTATTACCTGTAAGATACAGCCATCAAAACTGAAACAAACACTTGAAATTGCAGATATCACTGTAAGTTCAAATAGTTTTTTTTATGTTAAATTAAGTAAGCTAGTGAAACCTAAATTGTATTGTGAAAACACAAATTCAATACTTGTGTTCAAAATTTAAATTTAAACCTCCATATGCACAAGTTGAACTCAAAACATACATATTTCACTTTATACTACTACTTTAAGATACTTTTAAGATAGCTAGACCACAAGTTAAATGTAGAAGTACATATCTACACTAACGCATACTAAAATAATACTAATTGTTTATGGCATATGTAAAATAAAACTAAACAACCCTCCACTGTTTAGTTTGAATTAATTAATACGTGCTGTCACACAGAAAGATCTTTGTAGCAGAGAGCTACTGTTACCCACATAGACATACCACAGACTCTGTCTAGTCACAAGATAAGACCAATTGGTCACCTCCTTGTCACACTACATCAGGGAAACTCGGAACATTACAGCTAAAATGCCTGTAGCGCCCTTTCCTGCAAAACACAGGGCTGTGGTTTTGTAATATCCAAGTAAAAGAAAAAAAGATTTTGCCTTCATGGCCTCGTCAGTTCTGTAGGCTTTCACTGATTTAGTCAAAGCTCATCATGTGTTGTGAGTTGAAATTTAGATGCTTCAATTAGCTGGACTACTTGCAGTGCAAATACTTTGGTAAAAAAATCAGACAAAAAACAGATAATTTAATGATGTTTGTTTGTACTTTCTTGCAGAATCCCTAAACCTCGGGCAGACGATTCAGGGGAATACATGTGCGTTTACACGTTTGATAAAGCACCAAATGCAAATGCAACAATTGAAGTGAAAGGTAAGTTTTCTACAGATTAAGTTAACACAAGTAAAAATACATGTTGTTACAAAAATCCCCAAGGAAACATGTTTATATCGAAATATAAGAGAGATTGAAGACGTAGAAGGAAAACTGGCCTCCTAAATGTGCGTGAAGAGAGTCGTTGTTGACAAAGATGGTTGAACCGAGCCAGTGCAGTGGTGGCGACTAGGAGAATATCTGAGGCTCTTGTCATTCTTGGCTTCCCATTAGACTACAATCTAGCAAAATGGACAGGGAGTTCACATGTAGTCCAAAATAAGCAAAGAACAAGGCCTACGACGAGAACGTCATAAGAACCGTGACCTATAAAAATCTAGTGTTGTTGGTCAAAGAGAAAAAGCAAATTGTTGAGCCTTGTTTAATAACTTCCCAAATCTGGCCATCATGATTGCTCTGCATTATTTTTTGGTGCTCGGTTTTATTAGCCTGCACCAGTTTAACGCACGACTTGCAGTACGGTGGCGCATAATAGAAGGATCATTAAGCATCAGGAGCCGAGGTGCAGATGAAAGAGTCTGACATAGATATCATTGAACAAAAAAAACTGAAGTCAGGTAGATATTTATCATTTGCCTTGATTATTTTTTACATTCTCACACAGAAATAACATTCTTTTCAGATTGTGGGGAGTGCCTGAAAGATGTGTGAAAAAGTCAGCTGCTGAGAGAAGTCACAAGATCCTGTTGTGTTCAGTTATTCCATACAAATAGTCACTTCTGTTTGTTTCTGTTGGGATTTTATGTGATAAACCAACAAAACTGGTGGAAATATTTGTGTTCAATCTTGTGGTTAAGTTATTTAAAGTAATGTTTTCATTCAAGGTGACACTAAAGCCATCAACCTAAATCAGGAGTCCTCTGTGAGAAGAGGCCGGTCAAACCCTCTTCAAGAGAAGATTGCCTGTGTTGCGCATAAGGCAATTAGCGGCGGCGTGGCTGTAGCCTTCCTCTTTGTAGCAACGCCTGATTGCATAACACGGATGATGGCCGTGCATGTTGCTTTCACTGGTTTGGCAGATGACAGCCTTAGTTACCGTTACTTCTTCTGTAATTCGGGTATTGATGATCCCCCTTTGCCCATATTGGAAAGATTCAGTTTCTGAACTCCCAATAAGGGACTTTGTAACAATGACAGAAAAAACAAAACCCTGTAAAAAATAAACTCTTAATAACATCCTTAGGTCATGTCGTGAGAAGAAACAAGTGCCTTATCTAAAAAAAAAAAAAGGCTGTAAATTCCTCTTAATTATCTAGAGGTGGTTGAGATCGTCTGTGTGACCCAGGTAAGCAAGCCCACTGTTAAGCAAACCAGCTTTCAACAGCGTTCCTGGCAGCAGTTCACTGAGATCTCTCGCCTACAGTGTCCTTGGCACACTCATCCTTGCAGGACTCAGCTCAGAGGCAACAGATGGAGGGTTCTGTGATGTTGTAGGATTAAGGCTCTGAATACAGTTCCAACCATCTCTGCGGCACGAGTGGACTTTATTGTCTCATATACAACGCTTATGACTGATACATACTCTGCCCTTTTATGCATACCTATTTTTACAGGCAAAAACATCTTTATTTTCCAGTCATAAGTCAACATCAAACTGATCTGATTCAGCACTTAAAAGAAAAACAAAAACGCTTGTTCAATCAGCTTTTCAGCAAAAAAGATTATTTCTGATAGGTCTGACCTTGCTCCCTCTCACTCATCGCCTCTCACGTTTACCCCACATTACCACAGCCTGGCTCACGGAAATTACTAATCAAGAGTCGGGAGTGTTAAATGGAGGTTTCAGCCTGTCTTAGCAAAACTCAGAGGGCGGCTTGTGCACTGTCAGTCACACAGATGTCACAGCAAGGATAAGGCACAAGTAAGCCTGGCCACTCCCCTTATCAGGGAGCACATGTGAATGATGTCACCAAGGAGCACAGAGCTCCGGTGCCCTTAAAGCACTGCCGACAACTCCTCACACTCAATTATACTGATGTCAAGTATTAGAGAGAAAAAAACCCTGTTTATTTTGATGTAAGTACATGTGTGTCTCATTAATGGCACCAAGTATTCTTCTAATATTATTATTATTGCTTTTGTGATTTATTTCATTGGCAGGTTTTTATAGGTTTCATAGTTGTTGTTGTTTTTTCTTTTTCGTTTAGTCTGCCAGTTTAGATATATTTTAGTTGTGCAAAATATGATTTTAAAGAATCTACTGTCAAATTACTATGCATTGCAACATCTGGAGGCTTTAGTTATACTGCTGCAACTCTGCCTGCGTCCATTATTTTAATTTAAATGGTATTGAAATCCTTTTTTGTCCCATCAGTTTATAAACATATTAAGATTTTTTAGGGCAAGTATATCTTTGCACTATGGTTCACCTATTTGAACAAACATTGAATTCACTAGCATCTTAGAAAAAATGGAAACTAATATAATAGTTTGAATAAAGAATTTATCAAAATGATTTGAACATGTTTTAGCCACATTTCAAATCCTGATCTACGTACTTATAAAAATAAAGCTGGCTGGGTATGTTGTAACCCTTTTTATTGTTGAAAGTGAAATCAGTGTGTATTAATTGACATCTGCTGGTAATTTACCAATTATTAGGTATTTTGAAGCACAAGATACAACAAAAAATAGCATATCAATTCGGTTACATTAGAACAACAGTGTTAAGTGTTTCAAAGCGTATTTTATATCAATGATCACAAAACATGATTCATGATGGAAGGAGTATAAGACATTATTTTCTTACAAATAAAAAAATGAAGTTTGGTACAAATCTGCCTGACCCCTTAGTCAATCCTGTAAAGCCATTTATGCAACGATCAACAAACTGCACATTTCTATACTGTAATCATTTCCTTTTTTTAATTTGCAATAGCTCAAGTTCCAGATCAAGCATTCAATTGAAAGCTTTTGTGAACTGCAGAAATGTGAACCTCTAAACCAGTTCCAAGTCTTCCTTGGTCTCTAAAAGGGTTTTTATTCCAGGCCTCCCATCATCTTTTACCAACTTTCCTGTCCCCCCAGAAAGATGCTGCTGCCACCA
The DNA here is from genome assembly GCA_032876305.1 of Orestias chungarensis. NCBI lineage: Eukaryota > Metazoa > Chordata > Actinopteri > Cyprinodontiformes > Cyprinodontidae > Orestias > Orestias chungarensis. The sequence goes on along the minus strand of JAVLVB010000173.1, from coordinate 3,752,099 downwards.
TGTGTCACTATTAGATTTTTAGCTAGCTGCTTAAGTGGGAAGTGAGCCTCTCTTTAAACAGAATGTTCCACCTGGGCTGTGGATCTCTGTTTTCCCAAAATAACACTTTTCTTGTGGTTGTAATGTATGAAAATGTTCAGGATTGTAAATACTTTGCACGTGTCATACATTATTAACAAGCAAATCCATGGAAACGTCACTTTGGAAAGCTGCTGCGGCGGCAAACAAAGGAGATACCGAACCTGAAAAGATCTTAATGCGTCTGCTGCTCCTGTTTACCTCTGCAGTCTAAAAGCAGAGTAGAAACGAGGTCACATTGTGGTGAAACTCATTATACCACGTTCTTATTCACACTGGCTCTTTTATTTAAGCCTCTTTTCTCCACATGCACAGAAGTTTCCCATTCCCCTAGATGACTAAGCAAGGATGTGCAGTAAACTTCCTCTTCCTCTCTTGGTTTTGCCCTTTGACCTGCCATCTTTTGTTACGATTTTGAAAGCCTAATTAGTGCTTCATGCAAACAACTCATTAGATTCCTGTTGGTGACTCATTATACCAGATGTTAAAAACGAATAGATACACCTGCGAATCTCACGCGGCCTGCACCGATTCAACATCATAAAGGAAACATTTGAACGGAACAATTACTCAGCTGACACAGAAAAAAATCTTAGTCAGATGTTGTTGTTTTTTAATGTTAAAAAAGACATTCAGGTGTCTTGTAGGAATGTAAATCTTTCCAGTTTTTTTCTTTTTTTTCCACATAAGTTATCAATGTTCTGTTTTTTTACAACCCCAGCAAAACCTTACATCACTGGGCACAAGCGAAGTGAAAATAAAAACGAGGGGGAAAACGCCATGATATACTGCAAGTCTGTCGGCTACCCACACCCAACATGGACGTGGCGAAAAGTGGACGGAACATCTTACAAGGTTTTATATCGAAGCATGAAAATCCTAAAGATGCAAAAGATACTGTAGCTCAGATCATTTAAAATGGTCCAACTGTTATGGTTGCATTTTTTTTTCTAGGATATCGACAACTCCACAGGACGCTTCTTTATCATGACCAGAGACAACTACACAGAGCTCAACATACTGAACCTAGATATAACCACGGATCCTGGGGTATACGAATGCAACGCAACTAATGTGATTGGGAACACAGCCGAGACCACAATACTACGGGTGCGCAGCCATCTTGCACCGCTTTGGCCGTTTCTGGGAGTGCTTGCGGAAATCATCATCCTCGTAGTCATCATCGTTGTGTATGAAAAACGCAAGACGCCAGACGACATTATTGATGGTAAGAAAATGCTTCTTCTTTATTGAAAAGAAATTTTCAATAATAACCTGAAGGGGGATTTTATTGGCTTAAATAATGACATGTGAAACCAAATTTTCTAAGAAATTCTTTTTTTTGTAAATCAATTCAGAGTAAAGGTGATTAGAAAAGTATGTTTTCCGTCTGATAAACTCTTATAGATGTACTCTTCTAACCATCATAGTTTATACTGCAAACTGCAAACCCAGAAGTTGATTCTGCTGTCGGAGGAGATCTGAAGAGGCAACCAGAGCTTTTCATGACTCTCCTGTTTGCTCTTGGTAGTTTTCACAAAAGCAGGACCAACAAACCGCTCGCATGGGGGTCACACGTTTTCAAACGGATCCATTTGTGAATTTGAAATATTTACATTAAAAACGAGGCAAAGCTCAGCCTGGAAAGAGTTGGCTGTTGAGTTACGAGTCATACAGGAAGCTGTCAGAACATGAAAGTCCCAATATGTAACTTAATTGGCTACTATTCTTTTCCCCCTTTCCCCTTCCTTCCATATGGGACCATATTCTTAATGGGTGGTAAGTGAGAGATCCTGCATGGTTATGAAGATCTGTTGTCAGTTTGTATGTTTTTTTTTAAATTAGCCTACAGCCCCATTAACTATACTTACTATCTTGAATAAGACCCTGCATTGATTGCAAACCGACTAGAACATTTCCATTTTCATGAAGCTGGATCCATAACAATTTATAATGCATCTCCTTCGTGTAAATATCAGGCAACTATTTTAACAATCCAGTTTTTTTAAATAATTTAAATAGCCCCTTTGTTTTATTTGACCAGGCAATGTTGCAATATTTTAATAATACTAAAAACGATTTTCCCAGATTTTAATTAGAAAAATGGCCCCATACTGTGTAAACCAGCAGGTCAAGCAAGTATAAAGGACTGATAAGAATTCTATATAAATGGTTATGCACAAATATGCAAATAAGAAAGGTTAGAGAATATTTTTCTTTTCCTATGATACTACCGTGATTCTGTAATTTTCGTACATTTTGACAATATTTCTGAATTTCCTGATCGGCATAGTCAGCATTTACAGTATAACTGTAAACAATACATAGAATTCCTTTCATTTCATAGTAGACACAAAATATATCTGTTTATGATATTGAATAGAATTAATAACCGTCTTTGTGATTGGTAACAAGGCCTGCTCTGTTTTTTTCTTACCGAAGCTACAGGCTACAAACTCAAATCTGCAACAACACTACTCACTGTTGCTGATGCAGCAACAAAACTTTTCAAGATGATACAAAAACTCACAAAATCAATTTTTTCTTCAACAAACTGTTGCTACAGCCTGTTGTGAAGAGTCTCTAAAACAGCTTTATCAGCACAATTTCCTTCTCTGCACGGTCCCTGCTCAACCAGTAGCAGGAACCCACTTAGCTGAACACAGAGGATGGTAAGAGTTAATTAGGATATTGTGTAGATTTTACTCAAAATTACAACTCGCTTGTTTCCATCTCAGTTTAAATATGTAAATATCTATTCACATTTACCTATTTTTTTTGGACAATAGCTTTAAATTACGTTAAAAAATGCATAGTCTTATGGTTTGTGTATTTTTTTATGTAGTTTTTCTATGTAGCAGTTTTTAGTCAGCCCAAAAAATAAAAATCTGAAGCGATTAGGGTAGATTATATTTGCTGTTTATGTCATTCGAATCAGGATGAATTCCAGCTCACAGCCTTTCTCAAATCTCCTCTTAGCATCAGCTCCTCCCGGAGGTTTTGCGTTATAATTTCGGGTCCATTGGTGGCATATTTTGTTGTTTTTTTTATCTCCACACTCAAACGCATTGATGGAGCGGCTCAGAGTCCTGTATCTGCTGCTGAAATCACTTTTTTTTTTTTTTGCTGTGTGATGAACTCACTGAGCTCTATATAGAGGGACACCAAAACCACAGTTTGAAACAGTGAAATCTCGAATTGATAGTTGACTGATTTTTTCCCCCCCATTATATTTTGTCAAACCAACAACATCACACAGTAAAAAGCTGTTGTCTGCCTGCTTCCGAAGACATGAGTGCATTCCTGTTGTATAAATGTGAAGTGTGATTAAACAGCATAAGCTGACAGATTTTCCTCCTCTTGACTTAACCATGTTGTCTTTTTTTTTTTTTTTGTTCTAACATTATAGCTGCCATAATCTGCTCCATTTTAATGCCACGGAATGCTGCTAATGCCGCTTATCCCCAATAACTGCATGGGAAATATCTTACTGTGATTGGTTACTTCTTGTACCTGCTGACACCTTTTATTTGTCTGCAACACACCCAAAAAAAAAAGACTTATAAACCCCAAGGAAATACCCTTTTTTTACCACCAGCAAAATCCTGCACCTTTTTTTCTTAAACACTGTAACAATGGCACTTAGTTATATTTTAGGTCTTTGTTACTTTAGATTATTGCTGTACACTTTGGAAATAGTCAACAAGCAGCATCTATCACGCTCTATCAAGCCTATTTAAAACTAACTGTAATTAAAAGACAGCTTTAAGTGAGCCATCTGTAACACACCTACACAAACTCTTTATTTGACATAAACAGAAAACCCCATTAGATTCATTTGTTTTGTAAGGTTAAGTTTAGAATTTTTGGCTTAAAAGCTGACTTTATACAGACTTGTGAATTTCTAGTGCTGTTCCAGTGATAAATCCGTTAAGCTGACTGTTTTTTTAAGCAATTCAGTGCTCTTGCTTTTCCCAGGCTCCTCAGAATGGAAAGTCGAACATCAAGATGGCCGTTTTTCTGCGTGAAAAACACAAACCCGAACAAAAAAAATAAAAAAATGAACAGAATCAGCCGTGAAATTCATTTAAAACAGCTGATCTTTTCCTGCCCTCTGACCAACACTTGTGTTTTGTTTGTTTTTTGTCTTGTTTCATCTCCATTCCAAAGACGATGAACCAGTCGGCCCAGTGTAAGTAAACACTCACAATGTCTATACATTAGGTATCGTTTCAAAGTACTTGTTATGGTATGAGCTATGATTAGTTACTTTTCGTCTAAATGCTTTTCCAGGAAAACAAACTCAACAAACAACCACAAGGACAAAAACATACGCCAGAGAAATAAGAAATAAGCAATTTAATCAAGTAAGACTGCTTCAAGGGATGGAGGGGGGCGGGGGATAACTGTGGAAAACACTGAAGAGAAATAACTTAGAATCATGTCTTCTGTACGTTTTCTCTCCACAGATGAAATGGCTAAACTGCATTTTTTTGTGACTACATGAAAGTATCAGAGGTTGACAAAACCCCGGGCGGTGTGGAATAACCCATATCCTGTCTCGCTTTTCGAGAAACAATATCAGCATAACACTGGCAACAATAAGGACCTAACCGTAACGGCTGTCTTAAGCATGCCTTATCCAGTCTTAGGTGGCATTTTCAGGATGACGAAATAACGGCTGACGTGCCACAAAGGTGTACACATTTTCCAATGTGCTGTTGATGTCTCCTTTTATTATTTTTTTCGAACATGTCCTCAACCGAGGTGATCCCTTTTGTATTACATATCATGTACAATGCATGCAAGATAATAATGCAATAGGATACTCAGAATAGACATTTTCTGTTGTTATCCCTCGTGTGGTTATTTTTATTTTTGCATCCAAACTAGCTGTTTTTTATGGAGTCATCCCTATATATATATATATGTATATATATATATATATATATATATATATATATATATATACAATTTTTTTATTTATTGAGAATTTGTACAGCATATCATTGTCATTGAAATATTTCATTTGTGACGAGAAGTCTACTTTTAAAAGAACTTTTATTGTGAAGCCAAGGCTTGAACGAAAGGCAGTATTTAAATTTAATTGAGAGTGCTTACAGAAAATGACTACTGTGTGTTTAACTTATCTTAACAAAAGAAGGATATCTGTATTATTTCTATTTTCTTTCCAGAGTAACTTAGGTGTCTTGTATATGTTGAAGTATGAGTGTTCAAATGATAGGAAATATATTAAAAAAACAAATATTTTTTTTATAATTCCCCGATTTCAATTAATTGATTTTTACTTTTTATTTTTCTCTCTTTACCTGTATAGCATGGCTATAATCCTATGCAATATGTATTCTTAAATAGATATATGGAGGGCAGTTTGTTTTACTCAGTGAAGCTTTAATCTTGTGGCATCACTTGAAAGCCGGCATAGACTCACTGCTGTAGCTGCATGACTCCCCTTTTAATACAATGTATAAATGTGTGTTGCGGTCGAGAAGGACCTGGATTATGGACGTGAACTGAGGGACCAGATTATATAGCCACGATAAAACATATGAGTGAGACCAACGTTGTTTTTTTTCTAAATAAAAACCATGTGAGAAATCCTGTCATGTCTTTTATTTTAAATCCCTTGGATGTTTAAGAATTGAAACTATGAAAGACTTAAAACTGACGCGATCATCCGTGTTACATAACAATTACAGCGAGATGCACAAGCAGAACGGCCAAGGGACCTGAAACAACAACAGAGACTGCCTACACGGAGTTTAAAACATAACATGTTTGCCAGTGGCTTGAACTCTGCCTTTAGCTGGCGGTAAGATGTTTTTCATTCTTCTTGCAGTTTCCCCAGCTCCTCCTGTACCTTCTCTACGAATGCAGGGAAGCTGGGATCCAGTAGGCAAACACGCAGGATGGGTTCCAAGTCACCTGGTGCCAAAGAACAGTGACTATATACGTTGGGGAGAGCCAGAGAAGTCTCTCCCATGAAGTGCTACGGGATACAAAGATTGTAGTTAATTGAAAAGTGAGAATCCCATTAAAAGAACTACAACTAGAATATGTTCATACATCTTTTCGTATAGTTTTATTAAGCACAAATGATTATAACGTAATAATATACAAGTTACAATGTTTACTACCTGGGTGAGACGCTTGACGGACACACAGCCGTGGACGGCTTCGGGCGGGGCCTGCCCATTCCTCCCCAGACATGCCTGCTGCCAGAAGAGGACAGAAAAAGTGAGGAGGAGAAGGGAAAAAAAAGATTTGACAGACACCGCGTGACAGAGTAGAGTACGGAAACCAATCAATGACCTCATTACTAATTGAAAATTTTCCAGCCCCTCAAAGTCCTTTCATCTTCTCCGTGAACCTCTGCATTGCCTGCGTCTCGCAAAGGTCAACTCGAGCACCGTGGCCAAGTCCATTTATTTCCTGGTCCTTTATGTTTAATGGCTTAAAGCACACAAGAGCTTCATGTTTTACTTGGAAGCCAAATTCTAGTTAATTAAATTCATAATGTTACTCAAAAATCTACCGAGGAGCCCAACTTTCATATTCTTAGTTATCTTGACTTGATTTTAAATGTTTAATTTGATGTTGATTTTTACTTTTCTAATATTTTTGTAATCTGGTTTTTGTAATACCTAATAAATTAAAACAATGTTGCATAATAAATCCAACGTTAATATTTGTGTTTTCTTAAATGTAAATAGATGTTTTTTATGGGTCTTTACTTAATCCTTCACAAAAATCTGTGGTTACTTAATGATTCCTCCATATTTAAGTGGCCCATCTTAGATCAAATCAGCCTTTCAAAATGGACAATGTAGTAAATAGCACCACCTAGTGAGTACATGATGGTACTGTTGACTAGGAAACATATTTAAAGACTGTAGTGAGCATCTTCAATTATGGTTTACGAAAAGCATATTTCACAAACAAAACCATTTATACAAATGTAATATTATAATAGAAATGTTTCGAGTATTGTTATCATCCATTTCTATTCTAAGAGTCATCAATGCTGTATTTTGCTTGGATTTGGAATATAGCTAGTTTAACAGATTAACAGGTCCAAAAACGTGTCAGATTAGCTTTGGAAAAAACAAACAAAAAACAAAAACAAAAAAAACATAAATTTGCTAAGAAGAAAGCTTAGCAACCTGTGGAGCTGGCGGGACCTCAGTGGGTGGTTGATTCGGATGTGTCACGGCAACTTCCAGAGAGGTGACAGGAATGTACTCCGCCAACTTTTCCACAGCCCTTGAACACTGATTTACTGCTTGTGCCGTGCTGCTCCCATCAAACTGCATCCTCATCATGCGGCTCTCCCCCTGCATGAGTCGAAACAAGCCGTACACCGTCTGTTTCTGTCTGTCAGTCACAGCCATAGAAATATTTGAGGTACCGTATGTTTTCTACCGCTGATCAGTGAAATATATGGATAAACAATAGCTGGAAAAAAAAAAAAGTATCTGATTGTATAGTAATTTTCTGCGCCGTTTCAGGTGCGAAAGGAAACATGATTGGTTTTACCGCTTACCTTCACGGTAAATCGAATCATCAGGTTATCAGATTTGTGCTGCGCCTTCAGAGAGTTGGAGCCATCGTGTAAAGGGATTGTATCCTGAGCAATCGAAAAGAGAAAAAGAATCTTTACTATGTGAGAGAGAACTTCTTACTTGGATGTATAGATATTTTTACATTATACCATTGTGAGCAAAGTAAACTGTTCCTATCAAGAACTCTAGTGCAAATGAGTAAGTGTTTCCCCGAACTGTCTGCAGGGGTCTCTGTTTGCTCAGTAACATCAAAGCTTCATATTTGGATCTAATCCACTTTTAGTCTCCAGGACTTTAGAGCGGAAAAACAATAACTGTACAGTCTGTTGTTTGTTAAATCTGCTCTGCAGGGTTCTAATTTTAAAGTATATCCACAGTCAGGAGAGTGATGCACTTCACTCATGATGCAGCATTTAATAGAACGTTCATTACAGAAACATACAGAAAGAACATTATTTTAAACATTTAGTCCTTTTACATTGTAAATTCCTAAATTCTGACTAAATTTCTACCCAACGTCCCCAATCGGATTCTGATTATATTTGACCACAAAGGAATATTCATACTTAAAAGTTAAATGTTTAAATCCTCTGATAGCCTCTTTTAGGAGGCAAATATGATTGGTATCTTTTCAGAGATTTACAAACTGTACGCCTAACTTCTATGTATCAAAAATCCCTTATCATTAAAAGTAAAGTCTGTCAAAGAGTATTGTTTTAGGCTCAATGTATGGCATCTAAAGACTGAATGCAGCCTCAAAGAGAGAAATCTATAAAAATGGTGGAAAAATATGTTGATGGAAATTAGAAATTATATGAAAGGGCTACATAGGGTAGTTTTTGCTCCTTATTGGTTTTTATAGTTATGATGTACAATCTTTTTTCTTAAGCTGCAAGACAATTACTGTGAAGCCCACAAATGTATTAAGCTTTTTATGTTACCTGTATGTATTTTGGGTAAAAATTTCATATGAAATTTGAGTGACATATTTCACTGTAACATTCTGGCCTCTAAGCAGATTATTTGGCTTGGCTCCTGCGAAACAATGCAGTCGAATCCCATCAGATTTGAGCAGAAAAGGTCAGCCTCTGCAGCAGAATATTTTATTTAGACATCACCAGAAGCTCTGATTTGAAATTTATATTTATGTCCAGTGCCTGGAAACATTGTGAGCAAAATCTGGCACTTCAACAATGTCAACACAGCTTTGTTTTAGTGCGATGCAAATGTGCAACGCGACGTCTGCAGTTTCCGCTGTTTTATGCAAGGGTCACAGCTACAGTGTATAAACTGAATGCCAAGTGTACGAGATTCCTCTGAAATGAAGAGACTTTTGTTCGCGTACATGCATCAACGTCTCTTACAAGTATACCTTAACATCAATAGGGCTGTTAAATCCAAAGTTTTCAACTGGTTTAAGCTAAACCAACTAACTATGATTTAAATGAGAGCTTGGATAATTTAACCGGTTCATACAAAGAAGCAGTATTTTTTAAGCACTTACAGGCAATCCAAAGGCAATCACATAGCAATGTTCAACCACATCACATTCATATCTTACCAAGCTTTCTTGCCCTTGCAGCACCAGCAAATGTCCAGTTTCCAAAATTGTCATGACAATTTTTGGTTCATTGACATTGGTCTCAAAAACCTGCAAAAATAAACACAAATGAATTTATTGTACGTCTCCGTTTTCCCCCCCCCCCTCTGGGGTTGATCAATACGTCTCTGCTTTTCAGCTATCATATGTAGCGAACCACCTCAAGATCTTCACAGTTTTGTACTGCTAAATGTCTTCAGATGTATATTTTACTATATTTTCCCTTCTTTAAATTCGTTTAAACTAGCCGTCTTTGCATAATGAGTACTTTATGAAGTTACACTACATTGAGCGTGTAATGTAAGTGATGCAGTTTGACACAAAAAAGTGAAAGGTTTAGTTTTACTGATTAAATATTATTTCAGCAGACCTTCGAAATTCTATATATGTGGCCCTCTTACGGATTTGGCCCCAGGGGCTTTGGTTTGACAAATGTGGATTAAAAGGTGAGGAGATACGAAAGTGCATCTCAATTATTTATTAAAAAAATAAAAATAAAATGTGCCTATATACACTCTGCAGGGACTGTGTATATTAGTGGGACAGGAGATGACCCAAAGGGCTGGAGAGAGGGAAGTCTATTTGATTAGGCTGCTGCCTCCTTGATTTCATCAAAAAAGAAAAGAAAGAGAAAAGATAATGAATTAAATATGTTAGAAAATGTTTTGTAACAGGAATACGTTTTTTGTTTTAAATGTTACAGTTTCACAGAGTCACAACATGTCACAACAGAGCAACGGCGGGGCCCAGATCAGGTATCCTTGGGATCTTAGCAATCAGGAAATATGATAAAATCTTCCAGTTAAAACATCATGCTAATGTGTTTCAAATATTTTGATGTTATCGTTTTAATGCTGGAGAGAATGATTTGCATACAAACCTAAAAATTTTAGGCATCTGATCCCGACTGCCATGAATCACTGGTATCTCAATTTATTCAAAGTACCGGTAAATCCCTATGTTTTTTTACTTTTATTATCAAGTATCATTTTATTATTTTAGTTTGAACATTGCAAAATGTGCCTGGTTGTTATGGAATTTGCCATCGTCATTAAAATATTTACCAGCATAATCAATGATTTTCCAATATCTGCCAGCCCAAAAGATAAGAAAAAAACTCTTAAATGCAGATAAAAACTATACTTGTAGAACAAAAAGCTTTTTGATAAATACAGACTAATGGGAAACAAGATGCCAGCATAACCCGAGGTGCTATTTGAGTCATCTTTTAAAAATGTACTGCATAAAAACAACTGTTTTCATAATATCGTGCTCCCTAATTTGAATAAATGGTAAAACTTGGTTGTATGAAGCAAATTAACTCTCACCATCAACATTATTACTGGAATCATGTATTTTTGTGTTATGATTTTTTTTTTGCATCCCTAGTTATTTACAAATATTTTCTACTAGATTAATGTATTTCTGGAAACATCCCTATGAATATTTCCATTCCTCTTTCCTTACCATGATGCGCCCACCTCCAAATGTCATTGCCAGATTTGTTCTCGCTGGAAAGCTGTGCTGTTTTTTTTTTAATCCTCCCAACATTACTGTTTCTAAAAAGCTCAATTTTGATCTCTGCTGACAAGACCATATTATTGTTATATTTCAAAAGATTGTTTAAAGATTGTTCAGGAAGCTTAACACACTTAAGTCTAAATTTTCCACAGCAATTAGGTGTTAAATTGAATGCATACATTTTTTTTCCCATTCTAACAATCTGGAACAGAGGTATTCCTGATGTTTTAGAAGCTCTTAAAAAGAGGTCCTTGGCTCTGGGGCAGTGGTTTATATAATTATTATGTGGACTCTGTCTGAAAGAGTGCAGGGTTCACCTAGCTGTGTCTGATTTCTCTTGTAATTATCTTTTTTCTACTGTTGGATAAAAGCCTTGACAGGAATTGCTGGAAGCTTTAGTAGAAATTCCTCCTAAACAATCCCAAACTTTTTTTTTTTTTAAAGTACGAAAGGTGTTGGTTTTGCCCATCATATTATATTTCTTGTGTGACAAATTCAGAACTGCCAGAGATGATGTTGTCTAAATCGCAGAATTGCTTTCTACTAACAGATGGATTTTAGTCTGAGCCATTGCTTTCCATGCCTCGACTTCCTTTACGCCTATAAAATAAATATAATTTCATTACAAGATGTTAATTTATGAATATTACCGTTTACAATCTTTACCATGTGGGTTGATGCCAACATCAGTTGAGAACTGCTTGTCAAATGCAACTTCAGAAACCATAGACCTTAAAATTTGGTGATGTATTCGATTCGTACAAATGTTACCAACAGCACGTAATTGACAAAAACAATCAAAAAATCAGAATATGATTGGTTGATTTCCCGGAGGTCTGCTCCTACCTCCAAAGAGGTAGGGATGTGTTTACTGTATGCAGTGTTACTAGATACGGTCGAGGTTTTCCAGCCCAAAAATCTGTTAAAATCCGCCAAATCACAAAACAAACCGCCCAATTAATATATTGTTATATTTATTGTTATATTTACTGTGTAACATAAACACGCTTCTTAATGCTTTGGCGGCTCTCCTTATATTTTCCCCACTTCGGCATCTTCCCGCTAAATTCGTCCACCTGTTGCTAAAACTAGCATGATTTGTGGCGCTGCTATCTATGTTGTAAACGCCCTGGTAGAACGTTTGCTAGTAATGGGTAGATGAGAAGTCATGAAGCGTTTCGACACATAGCAAAACTGTATGGATACTGTGTCGATACTGAATACTGACACCTGCTGGACATTAAAAATCCCTACAGGCAACCTAGTTAGACTGATTATATGAACCAGTGTAAACAATAACATTTAAGTCATTGTATGTTATTGTGTATTATATATTGTATTATTTAATATCTTAAGTTAAACTGAAAATGGTGATCTGATATTCTTAAATACAGTCAATAAATAATGTGAACATGGGCCATAAGTGCAAATTTAAGTGATTGTGTTTGAAATGATGCGTGTGAACCGAGGTTTTTCTTCACACATTTTCATTCAAACATTCCAGCGTTTTGAAATTTAGTCTGTTACGCTTTTTCAACTGAGAGTCCATTCCAGCTGAATTTTTATTCAGATAGATCAAGTAGAAGCTGAAAGGAAGCGGACGAAAGAGCAAAATGAAAACGACTCCCTTATTTTCCGATGTAAGACAAAAATGGTCCCACACTGCGGAAATCTTTCCTTTGCCTGGAGGCTCCATAGTTGATGCTGTGCCGAAAAAGATCAAGAATTATTCTTGGCAAACGCATCCCGTTGACATATTCGCTTTCTTATAAACACAGTTTGGTGCCTCAGTGGTATTTCGAAACGGTTGCTGTATCGGTCACGTGACAGGCTGAAATCAATACATGCACCAATAAGGGTTTTGGTCTGAGGGCTTTGATACATGCAGGGTTGCCTGACCCATCACTAACGTTAGCTGATCAGTGATGGAGAAAGGTCAGGGAGGCCAGTAATGGGTGGACATGTGTTTCAATAGGTTAACTCAAAAAACGCCAATCTGACCTCAAACCAGCCCAAATGATCTCCACCCGTCCAAAGCAATTTTTACCCTCAGAATCAAAATGAAAACCGCCCAATCTGGTAACAATAACTGTATGTTATTATAAAATAGTGATTGTATTTGCTTTTTGTTCGTTTTTATAAAGCTAAACAATAAAAAAATACAACTGAGCGATAATATGTATGTGGCTGTTAACAGGAGAACGTTAACAGTTTTAGTCGGTTAGCTAGCATAAAGCTAACTGTGTAACATCCGGGTTACCTTCCACGGCTTTCCTCCTGGTTTCGGGACAAGACGTCCATATCGTCTCAGTGTCCAGGTGTGACTGTTTGCCATTTCAAAAAGACTTTAGACTCTAGTTTGTCGTTTCAGACAGAAAAATGTTTCTCTGTTTTTTTTGTTTTGTTTTTTTCTCTCCCGAGCTTGACTGCGCATGCGCGGAACTAAAGCAGTCAGTGGGTAAACTTCACATATCATTAACAGGTTAAAACCACACAGAAATTAGTTATTTCATATAACACATTAATGTTGCAAATAGTGTTAGTTTCTAAATATTAAAAATGTATATAAAGAGTGTATATCTTTTTTATTTATTTTAATTTGAACTATGGTTGTTTAATTTAGTGTTTTTATTTATTTATTTATTTTAATTTTTTATTTGAGATTTCACCTCATTTTTTTCCGTTAACACATATAAAACAGTGTCAGTTCACTCAAAAACAGAAGCTATTTTCAATGTGGTTTATCAAAAACAAACAAAACAAACCAAAAGCAACACATGGCTCACTGGCAGAGCAGATGAAGCATGTGCAAAGGCTACAGTCCTCAGTTGTCCCTGGTTTGATTCCCTGTCTGGACCATATGCTGCTCTCTGTTCTTCTTTTAAGTTCTCTGCTGCAAAAATTTATATAAACATTATACTAACAATAATAGAAGCTTACCAAATGGCATAATTCACATATTTCATTATGACATGACCAAACTTTTATATAAATTCCTTTCTTTTTATGTTGCATGTATTTCATACATAAAACATGGTTTTTAAACAATGGCGCATTGTGTAATGTTAAAGTTGTTTAATTGCTAAATTGGAAAAGTCACATGAATCTCAAATCAATCAAATCAAATAAAAAATACTTTATCCCAAAGGCAAATTAAATTACGCCAGCATTAGCTGCAAGGAAAGACCCTTGGTGCTTATGTCTAGTTTATAAGTTTTATTGGATGAAAGCAAACACCCTTCAATGCATCTTATGGGGATTTTGTGGTCTAAATGAAGTAAACGAAGCTTTCACCCTAACTGGACTAAATACTCACGGTGGGCAAAATACTGTATCCACAACGAAACATAATGTTGGCAGCATCATTCAGCAGGCTATAGTTTTTTTTTTTACAAAGCTTAATACAACGCAAGCATTCTGAAAAATATGTTGGAGATGACAAACAACTTGATCATGGAGCGGAACGTGACTTACTATAGCTTCTGTATACTGGCGTGCATAGGTCAGACAAAGCTTTACCATTAATCCACTGGAAAATCAGAAGGAAATTCCTCATGAAAACTTGTGATATATTGTGACATATTGTTTGGTTCTACAAAGAGTTAACAGAACAAGACTGCACTCTTTGTATTTGTTTATTTAAAAAAAATAAAAAGATTCAAGGATATCCTCAGGTGGATTTAAATAACATCTTATCATTTTGATGCTTCTAGTGATGGAGTTTTTTTCTTCATGCTTATTTATTTTTTGCTGCCGTAAAAAAGGTTTATTGTACAACCAAACCCTTTATATGTGTTTAGCCTTAAATGAACAACCAACACCTCAAGCATAATCAGTTATTGCGAAGGATCAAGCTATTGTCTGCTTGGAAAAACAATAAAAATACTTATTTAGAATTTTTTTACGTTCTTAATGAACAGGTTTCAGTACAGGTGTTTGACTTGTTTCCATGTAACACATTGTCATATTATTTTCAAATTTACTCTGAACCTTTTTAAGAGTGTAGATCTGTCGGGAAGCCTGTTTTATATGTTTGCTTCATTTAACTTAACATATATATTCCACTCAGCAGATTACGCGGGAGAAGATATTCTAAAAATATGACTGTGTTGGCTGTCATGGTGAAACCCACTGATGGCGGAGCAACCTGTAGACTGAGCTGAACCAGGATGCCTTTTAAGAATGGGGATGGCGTTTCCCCTTTAAACAAGGTGGGTTGAGCTTCTTTGCAGTTCTCGCTCCTATGGCAACCCAATAGATCTTCAGCATGAATATTCACAATTCACCAAAACCCCGACTAACGATCAGTGATGCTCCTTGGAACGCACTACTGTATTTTACGTGATTATTTTATATATATATATATATATATATATATATATATATACATACATATATATATATATATATATATATACATATATATATATATATATACATATATATACATATA
>JAVLVB010000173.1:3720347-3736764 GCA_032876305.1 Orestias chungarensis | reverse complement strand
TATATATATATATATATCATTGTTCACAGGCGGAGCGTGAGTGAGGGGGGGGTTAGGAGAGCATCCTTGGACCTTTCCCCCTGTCTCCATCCAGACGTCCTCCCGTGCACATCTCACGTGCGCCACGCTAAGGTGACTTTCAGGCAGTTTCTTGCCACTTTTTGCGCACGATGTCGGAGCGCCGCGGAGATGCACGCCGACGACGCAGCGGCCCCAGCTGTGCGTGAGGACATCCGCGAGCAGCCAGGTAGTGTGATCGGCAGGGACGAGCGTCTCCCGTCTGTTCGCGGCGGAGTCTTGGCGGGTCTTGTCATGCGCTACGGGATTTCGGGGGTCCAGCTTGGCTCCGGCTTGAATGGATGCGGGGCGCGGGGGACGCTGGCTCCACGCACCCTGGATTGATCTGATCCCCCATCCACCTCCCGCGTCTCAATGTCATAATGGACAGGTTGCACTCATCCATGCGTAAAAGGCTGTACAGTTTGCCACAGCACGTCGGACAGAAAGCCTCCATCATGGGCGAGGGAGAAGACGCGGACAATGACGCCCGCAGGAAGAGCATCCGGCTGAAGGCGCTGCCGTCGCCGACCTCCGGGCTGAGCTGCAGATGGGTCGCTGAGACCAGGAGCGAGTCTGCAGTGATGGAGACGGACATGGGGAGACCGCTGAAGACCAGCTCCAACGGGGACTGCCGGATGTTCCGAGGCAGCCTCTCGTCCATCACCAGCCGCCACGCGCACGACTCGGACTCGGCGGAGGCGAGGCGCCTCATTACCGAGGGGGACGTGACCCCGGGCGAGGAAAGCCCCCCCGGGGCGCTCTGCGAGGAGCTGCCGGAGGAAGGCGCGCAGGGCGCCGGTGGCGGCGGCAGGGGCGGCCGCGCCGAACCCGCGCAGCAGCAGGCGGGCAGCCTGAAGTTGGACGGCATCGAGCAGATCCTGCCGGACGACGCTGGCTTGTATCAAGCCGGGTTCATCCACAGGCAGCTGGGAGCGATGCTTCAGCCCGGGGTCAACAAGTTCTCCCTGAGGATGTTCGGCAGCGAGAAGGCGGTGGAACGAGAGCAGGAGCGCGTCAAGTCGGCCGGGTTTTGGATAATTCACCCTTACAGCGACTTCAGGTAAAAATAATAAAAACAAAATATAATCAGACACCTGGTTCGCACTTATGTGACGGTCAAGGCTCCACCGTGGAACGGGGATACCTTGCGCAGGCCCAGATGTTTATTTTTCACTTCCCCCCCTCCAGGATGCTCTGGGATTAGTCAAAGCAAAGCGCTGTTCATTCTTAAATTCAGGGTTGCACTAAATGCATGATGAAAAATAAATATTTACAAAGTTGTATCTAAGATACAGAGCTATAAATAAGACCGCTATTAATTAGGAAGCTGGCTGATGGTACACAGCAAACCAGATTTACTCAAATTGCATAAATTTGACATGTCTATTTCATATATATATATATATATGTGTGTGTGGCCTTGCCTTGGGGATTTTCCTTTTATATTACCTACAAAATACAGATATAAAATACAAACATGTTCCAGTTTTATTTCTTGAGGCTTCCTTAAATGATGTGGTTCTTCAAATAAAGCATATTTAGGCTTTACATGATTTTTAAGTCTTAATATTAATAGTGAAAACTGTCGTTATTAGTGGAATCTTTTTATAAAATATTTGTTCTGATAAGACAAAAAAACCTCTAGTTTTACTTCCTTACAGATTGCATCACCCTTAAGATTTAGGGTAACAGAATGGGACATATATTACGGAGATTCTGGTCTAAATCTAAATTGTGATTTTTATTGCATGTATATTTTCCCTGTTCATGATGTTAACAGGTTAATTTGATTAATTGGCAGAGATGGTATAATGATCAAGGATTCAAGTCAGTTTATTTATATAAACACCAATTCTAAAGACAAGAAAAAAAAGATTATTTCAGCAATATATACATTGCTAAAGTTCCTATTGCGCATTAAGTTCAAATGAGTTTTCCTTTTTTTAAATTTAAGAAAACCTAACAGATGCAAATTGATTTGAAGCATTAACTCATTCTGGACGAGCGACAGGAGGCAATTGCTCACTTTGGAAATTCTAGATTGGTAGAGGAAAAATAGCCGACTAAGGAGAAGTTTACAGTTTTTCCTCCTGCAACCTAAGCCAATAGCAGCAAAACAAAACAGATACTGTAGGACAGGATAACCCAAACCTTTAGAATGAGACATAAAGGAGGTAGAACCATTGAAAACGTCTTTCTAGAATGAACACCCTCACTCCACGAGAAGTAAACTAATACTTCCTCCTTCATTCAATGACTGAACTTCTAGGAACCACCAGTAAACCTGCAGTCTGGGAGCAAAGTTCAGTTTTAGGAACGTATGGAACAGTCATATCACTGATACGTGTGCGAGCTTGATCTTTAAGGGCTTTATCTGTGAGAAGGATAATCTTTAATACTATTAATTATTAAATAAGGCACCAATGAAGAATAGCTAAAATAGAATAGGATCTGTATTTTAATTTTTTTTTAGCATAATTCGTGCTGTGGTGTATCGTTTCAATTGATGATTTTTAACTATATTTTGTTAACTTCCTGATAGTAAAGGCTTAGAATAGCACAAGTTTGAGGTAGATTTTGGCAGAATGTTGTAGGTGAAAGAAGAAAATTCTAGAAACCTGTTTAGGGATGCCCTAATCCGATATATATACATATATTGGATATTGGTCAAATATTAGCCAAAAATCAAATATTAAACTATTTCGGCCAGCATCTAAAATCTCAAATATACACACTCCATCACAAGCATTTTGTTTTAACATTTAATCTCTGCCACTTTTTTTAATTTAGCAGCTGGTATCCAGCATGCAGAGCCCACGTGATCACCACAACACTGTGACAAGTAGCAATGAATAGGAACGATGTTGGCTGTGTGGCAGTACTTTTATACTATAAGCCATAAATTGAGCATAAAAATTGTGAGGGTGATTTTTCCAGATGAAAGGGTCAGACAATCTAACAAGACCAGAACACACACAAGTTCATCATTTAAGGCCATGAGAATATCATTAGTGACTCTTCTGTTGTAGTGCAACAATAATGTCTGAAACCAGAATGAAATTCTCCAAACAGGCCATTACTCTGTAGATGCTCTCAGACTTGATTGGTGACTATTGTTTCAACAATTTCAGATAAGAAATGACGTCTATACATATAGGTCTTTAACTTAATAAGGCTCTTGATTGGGAGTAGGTCTCTTAAGCAAAGGGTTAATTACAGCTACCTTAGAAGCATGTGGTATGTTTCAGTTTTTCCAAGGATAGTTGGATAGTTTGGTTAATCATATTTAAAATAGGTTTGAACAAAGGGAACACTTATTTAGATCATTTGGTTGGGATTGGTTCCAACATGCAAGTTGATGTTTTAGATGAAGCTAAAAGTTTTGAGAACTGAATCAAGAAGTCCAAAGCCACATCACATTGATCAGTTGTTTAGTGCTGACTTATTTACTGAGAATGAAGTAATCACGTTTGTGAAAAATTACAAAATGTATTTATGAACAATCCCACGAAGTCATTAATGCTGAGGGAATAGATTGCTCCACAGAGCTATGAATCCATGTTAGTTCGGTAACTGAATTAAAAAGGAACCTATTGTTCTTCTTCTTTCATTAATGATTAAAAACATACTTTTGTAGCTTGGCTAAGGGCTTGTTTACATAGCAGTAGACAATTTTCCCAGGTTTGTAAGTACTCCTCTATATGTGTTGAGCACCACTTTCTCTCCAAAGCATTGTGGATTAGAGTACACAGCTTTGAGTAAAACCAAGGAGCCAATCTTTACCCAGTTCTTCAGGGGGCTATATTTCCAATGCTTAAGCTGTAAAGTGTACCAAATGTTTTACCTACATTATAAAAAGTTAAAAACCTACCCTAAAAAATAATGTAAGTGGATATTAAAGATGGAAAACATGTCAATAATCAAAGAAAACCTTTTTTGAGTAGAAAATTGATGCATTTAACTTACCTCTCGGATGTTTCATGCTAAAATATGTTTTAAATAGAGAATGTTTAATAATTCAAGACCAAAATGCGTAGGTTGGGATTTCCCTTTTATTTTACTATATTACTGAACTCTGCAATGCTTTAAAAAGAGCTCATACTTCACCCATGTTTTTTTTTTGATTTCACACGATAGACAAACGTAAATCATTGCAAATAATCAAGCGGAAGAAACAAATTTAAAAATGCCACATGGAGTTCTGATTGTTGTTCAATTCTTTAACAGAAAACTGTTGCTTATTGTTTAAACAAAGCTTGGGTACATTGAGTTGGCTTTTTAATCCGTCATCTACGACCGAATATAATAGGGAACAGCCAATCGTGACATGGACATCCATTTTAATGGACAGGCTTGGATAGAAGGAAGAATGAAGAGTGGCAAGAAGAAAGCTAGTGTTCTGGCTAGAATTGATGAAACTTGAATTTTTTGGTCTATATGTACCAGCCAATGTAAGACAGAAAACAAAAATGCCGAAATCTACCATTCCCAACATCAAACTTGGTAGGGGCAGCTTGACTGATGGGGAGATATATGCAGTACAATCCAGGAAGAAAAACTTGTTGAGGAGTGCAAAATACATGAGACCATTTTGTAGGCTCTAAAAGTCGAGTCAGGTCACAATGAAATGGTTTAAATCAAAGCATGTGCATGTGTTTCATTGACTTAACAGACTGCCCTAAACTGAGCTTAGACACTTTGGCAAGCCATGACGCTGTTTACAGATGCTGTCCATCCAGTTTGATCGCGCTTGAGCTAGTTTGCAAAGAAGAATTGGGAGAAATTTCAGTCTCTATTAAGCTTGTAGAGACATACCACAAAAGTCTTATTTCCACCTGTTCCAAAAAACAAGAAACATTGTGCTATTTACCTTTAACCTCCAAAATACGGTGTATTTGGATGTTAGTCTATTTCACGTAGTCCAAAGAGAACACATTAAAATTTGTGGTTGTTACATGACAGGAAGTGGATATGTTCATGGGGCAAATATACTTTTGCAGGCAGGTCAATGTAGTGGTTAATAAATATTCTCTGGATATGCACCCACAAATGGATGCCACAATTTCCTGAAATCCTGAGCAGAATTATTGTTCCCACTTCCCTAATTGATTTAATCCAATTCAAAGTCAGTTCAAATTCAAAACTACTTTATTAATTCCAAAGGGAAATTAAATGTTTTCGTAACTCATACTGTCAAAGTATCTTCAAAGATCTTTTTTTGTGGATGCTTATGCTGCTGGGCAGGTACGATCTTGTGTAGCAGATATGAAGACACTACTAAAGATGCTCTGCAGTTTTAGAACAGTCTGATGAGGATTTCACTTAAAGTTCTTAATTTTATTAATAAAAATGTGTTGCATGTTGAACTCCAGAGGATCCACAGCCTTTACAGTGTTAGCTAGCGAACTCACATTGATGATCAATGGTAGAGCTTTTTTTTTTTTAGACTTCTTCCTTCCCTCTCTGACCCCTTAGCATCTGCTCTGGATCCACTGCGCCTTTTTAAAGAAAAAGTTTTGCGATTTATGGTTAGAGTTAAAGTATTATTTCAGTTTTTGTAATATTAATCAGTTTCTCCAGTAATAAACCATCTAATTGCAATGGTTATGCATCATATGAAATGTCCAGTCTTCACTCAGCTTCACTCCAGCTATCTGACCATGCTCATACTTTGGTGTTTTTAGTTTGTCTCCTATAAACAAGTTCCAGCCTCTCATCCGTTTTTGAGATTAACATTATAACATTGTATAAAAATGTATAAAAAAGTTTATACTGCAACAAAGCCAATTTCTCTGTGCTCCCAGTTGGTTATGTCTCCTCTGTCCCCATCTGTTCCTGTTGCTCACTGTGTTAAATGTCATGAGGAAGGGTGATTTGGGGCTCGGGGAGACTGTCCTGATACTGAAAAGGTCAGAGATTTGGCACTGACTTTTGGATTTGAAGTGTCCTTGAGCAACATGCCTAAAACAGGACTCTATTCAGGGCCAACTGATGCTTCTGTAGATTTTATTGCATATGCTATGCAGAGGAAATCCTGCACTTTGTTTCAATTGGATTGTGTTTATTGCCATTATTCTTATGCAATTGTAAATTTAAAAGTGAGGGTCTCTGTGTATGGTAAGAAATGGGTCAAGGAAGTGTAAAAATTACCAAACAACTCCACATTTTCTCATTATTGAAATAACCTAAATAACCTGACATCATTTAGAAAGTATTACGTGTGATTTAATATTTCATAGACAAAAAAAACAAATGTGCTTTTTAGATAAATTCATCTCAAGCTGTGAGAAAAAGAGGCAAATTAGATAACTGCCAGCGCATATCCCAAATAGAGAAAAACAAGAGTTATAATAGACCCTGAGAGGAGAAAGGTTAAAGTTCAGGCTCCATAAACTCAAATTAGAGCGTCTTAAGGAATCACAGAGACATCCGTGTGGCACAGTTAGGCAAAATCTTGTCTTGTCAAGTTCTGTGTAACGCTAAGAAGCAGGGGAGGGTCATCATATCTTCCAAGGGGGAAAAAGCAGATTAAAATGGGATCATAATCCAATCTCCAACCCCGATTCCAGATTCAGAGCAGAAATACCGCCTTCTGTGTCCTAACAAATTCCTCACATTGATAAGACGTGGTCAGCTAAACGGAGGATCGCTTTTACAACAATAAATAAAATTAGGAGGAACAAACAAACTGGCTGAACGGTCTGCATGAGAAATACCTTAGAGAAAGAAGTTTGCAGTTTGTGCCTTCAAACTTCTTTGGTAAAAACATATGCAGATATCCTTCAGGTGTTTCTATAGATTTATTCACTCTTCTGTTTTTTGTTTTTGTGTTTTTATGTGTGTGCATACATCCACGATAAGCAATAGAAGTGGAGAGACAGGATCATTAGTACCACTAATAATATTACCAATAGTAATCAAAATAATATTCTTGATTATTATAGCAGAATTCTCTTGAAAGTTAGAGGAATTAAAAATATATATATTTAATAAAAAATAATAGTATCACAACCATCATCCTTTTAGTGCTTTAAATATTAGTAGACTGATCCATCCCTTCGACCCACTATCACCTACTCATCTTAATTATTAAAAAAAAGAAGGTGTTATTTGTTTTTTCCTACCTTTTGGCCCAGAGCTTTTTGATTGGATTATGATAGAGGAACTGCTTTGTGTGGAGTTTCTAGACAAACGAGCAGGCCCAATATTAGGATGTAGAGCTCTAACCACGAAGAGCCTTTTAATTATCTTGTACATAGCCCAGAGGACACATCTGTTAGAATGTCCTCTGAATTTCCCCAGAGAGATTGACGCGAACATTTTGCATGTTATAACTTTTTTTTTTTTCCCTCATTGATGCCAGAAATTTTGGGTTGTGGGGATGTGGAGGTCATCTGTCTCTCAGTCAGTTCGATCTCTTCTTATAAGTCAAAGCAATTTGCTATTTATCCTAGTAATACATTACCATACTTTTGGTCCTAAGTATATGTTGAGCTAAAATAGAGATATTTTAAAGTGACAGGAAAAGCATTTGTTACAAGCATCCCCTTTGTCTAAACCTGCTTATCAAAGTGAACATGCAATCTCCATACAGTAAGATCCTAACCCTGGATCAACTACACCACTCTTTAAACCAAATAATCATCTACATGAATGCAGGATCTCCTTTTCACCTTTGAAAGAGAGACAGTAGCTTATGAACTTTTCTTTTTGTGAGTCTTAACAAAAAAACTTCACAAATTGTGAAAAAAGCACTGAGGTAGATTGATTAATCATACATTTATGTTAACTACACAGCAGCCTTACAGAGACTTTTTTAAATTCCTTTTTTCGTAAGTGTTCGGGTCTTTGCAGTTACACTCAATGTTATTATCGTTTTATAACAAGGACATACAATAGAGTTGGCAATTTAAAGATGTTCGACATCTCCATTAAAGCAGGAAAATGTATTTGTTTTACTATTGTTCTTGCTGGCCAGAGCATTTCTTATTACACAGAAACTTAGGTGCAGATATCCTGCGAAATCCTCATATGCCAACACTGGAGCAATTGCTAACCCATTATATATAAATAAATAAATGAGTATAATGAAGAGGACCCTGTCTCCTTCTCTGTCTCCGATAAATAATTCCTTCTTTAATGTAGCGAGGGCAAAACATGGGGATTACAGATGGTTCTGGCTGGGCCTGAAAGTGGGGTAATCAAAATAGGCTGCGGCGCACATCTACTGATATTATGAGCCAAGAGATTATTATGGCACAATTTATTTAATGGAGGGAAACCAGAAAGGATGTACATGGCCAAAAAGTGAAGGTTGCCTGTCAGACAGCAGCATGTGACCCTTGCTAGGCAGACTTATATGACAGAGTCAGTCGCCGCCAGAGTCTACTTTTAACCTTGACAAAGTCGTGGTAATTTGAAGGTGTAATTAATTTGATTGATTAGGCCCGATATCGATTTTGAAAGCAGAAAAATCCTTTCTTGAACATTTTCTGTTAAGTGAAACATGTCACCCGGCTCACATTTTTAATTGAGTCCGATCAGCTGACGTTGCGTGTCTGTCCTGATTCACAATCCTTCGCATTACAACACTGATTTATAAGCTCTGCAGGTAGACCTGCCACACTAATCTGCCCCAAAACAAATCGGGAATTTTTGCTTTTTGTATATCATTTTGTGCCATCATTAATTGTTTATCCAGCTCATAATCTGCTGTTGTCCCTCTGACCAGGGGTAGCACAAATCAGGGAGGTGAATTGCAGAGTTGAACGGAATGACGCTTTTCAACCTATCAAATGGGAATACTTGTAAATTTAATTTGACAAATTTCAATTTCATTTTAGTCTGATATTAAACAATTAATGTTTGTTTAAACTATCATTCAAACATCTGGCATATTAATGTTGCCCTGATGATATTGAAGGAATTTTTGCATTTATCATGTTGTTATTAAAACAGAGGGCTTTCAGGAATGCATGTAGGCTTTACATTACTTTAATTTATTCAAGTCATTTACACTGAAAAATTAAGAAAACAAAGAAGTCAACACATCCTAAATTAGATGGACTTACCAAATAAAAGGGTATAAAATGACTTTTTTCAATTTGTAATCTGTTAAACATGTAAAAAGATGAGTACAGTAATAACGGTAGTTATTACTGTACCTTCGATGTCGGCTCTTCCTATCATTGTGAAGCAGAATTCACCAAGCGTTGGATTGTTCACCCACTAATAGGGAACGTGAGCTGGGTTTAGACCGTCGTGAGACAGGTTAGTTTTACCCTACTGATGATGTGTTGTTGCAATAGTAATCCTGCTCAGTACGAGAGGAACCGCAGGTTCAGACATTTGGTGTACTACGGTACAGTAGTTTTTCATGATTGTAATGTTTTTTAAATTTTTAACTTTATAATTTTCAGTTACTATAAATGTATACAATACGCATTGTGGGAATCAGTTGGATTGAAAGTTAGTTCAGTAGGCTAGATATCTTATTGGAATGCAGAATTTTCATAAATACCACTTGCAAATTATATCCAAACTACTGCATTTAAGCTGTCCTTGATTGTTGTCACATTGTAAATTTAGTGTCATCAAATTTTAAGGAAGCTGCATCCACCAACAGGTGCCACAGGCTTCTTTGGGAAGAGGGATTTCAGTACTTTATTCAGGGAAAATTGACTAAAACTATCCAGTCCAATTGCCCTTTTTGGATAGACATTGTGTGACCAGTTCAATTTAACTGCATTGTGCAATAATGATAATTAAAATGGAACAAATGGCATGTAAGTAACTATGAGGCCGTCCATAAGATAGGATGAAGTTATGTTGTAGTTTTTGTGATAGATTGATATATTTATATATATAGATTGATATATTTATATATAAATCTAATATATAAATATAATGTAATATATATATATTGTAGGACCTGTTTGTAAAGTACAATGAGATAACGTTTGTTGTGAAACTTATTCTTTTTACAATACATTAATTAGAATGTAATAATTCATCCTTTTGAATAATCATTTGGTAGGTAATCATATTTTGCATATTTTATGTATGCATTTGCAATGACCAAAACAATTGGTGATTTTTTGGTATGATTATTGGTCCTATAAGGATCTATTCTAAAAGGTTTGGATAGATTACCAATTCAATAGTCATTGTCATGAAATTAGTTGGATGAATTGTATTGTATGTCTATGCTGTTTTTTTAATTAAAACTTGAGTTAGATAAACTTTTCGGTTTGCATTTTGTTTTATAACAGACATGTTTTGCGGTTACAAGTAATGGAACCTAAAGTCCTCGTCTGCATCAGTGTCAAAGCCGTTTCCTACTCATTCCTGCAAACAGATACTGTGCTGTACCTAAGACTTACAAACTGACCTTTAGCAGTCTCAGGTGGATTCTCACACCCTCTGTCCTTCGGAAAATGGATTGTTCTTTTCCCTTTCTGCCGAGATGTGAATCTGGCACCAATTTACTGCTCCAGGGCGCAGACGCAACAGGAGAATGGTAATAATAACAAGCATCTAAATTTAATCGTACCCACTCCATGTTACAAAGTAAAGAGCACTTGCAGATTATTTAGTTAAAGTTGAATGTAATTAGTAGACGTGTGCCAGAATCACTGTGTGTTGTTGTGTCACTCAGCTGTCCGTGTGTAATAGTGCTAGGTAAGTTGGTCTCTAAATATATTTATATGGTAAATGCAGACCTGTTTTTTTATTTTATGCTTGAAAGATAGTAGCGCTTCTGTTCCGCAAACACATTTTTACTTGTGTCAGTGGTGTAGGGAAACAGTGTGAATGTTTTCTGTTGATTGTAGCTCTTTCAAAATGTTTTGGCCCCTCTTGGAGTTTCCTATGACACTAGCTGGTTTTTAGTCAAGCTTATGAATTATCACTTTGTGGTTTAAAATGTTAAACATGAGAAGTATCTACCCAGTATTCAAATAACATTTTTAATCACACCATGTTGGCTAATTTTTTTCTGATACATTTTGTACAGTGACACTAAATTGTATAGCTAGTGGTCCAGCTGATCAGTATGTCTTGATGTAGATTGTCTCTTTAAAAAATTCTAGGTTGGTGGATGTGAAATCTTGCAATTGTTCGCTTACCAAAACTTGGAAATACTTATTTTGTCTAATAATAATATTGATATTTGAATTGTATTGATGCAGAAAAAGTACTTAATATATCGTAAACATAAAAACCATGGCTTGAAACAAGTTAAAATACAGATTCTAATAACACATTCAAATTCAGCAATTAAAACATGCCTATCCTATTTTTAACAAGTTGTGTCTTCCAAATATACTATTTTACAATTAGACATATACATTAGAGGAGCTCCTCTCAGTTTACAATCTACTAACATCTAGTTGCTGTGAAATCAGTTGTGGTGCTACAATAAATGTACACGGAGAGAGAATGGGGCCAGTAGTTATTCAAAGGGGTGAAGAATAAAACAATATATATAACTCAGCCTCAGAGTCAAAAAGCCAATTGCAGATCCGGAGCTGATCCAGCTGATGGAAACTGTAATAAGTACGGCTAAAACTGAAAGGCATCCCCTTAAAATTTCAAATTTATTATTAAAGTTAAACTGTGAAGGTAAAATTAATATTATTCACTGGCAGCATTTGCGTGCCAGTGTATGATGTCATAAGAAACTGATTTTGTATTGTCTCTTCAGTATAGGAACAATAACGGGTCAGTATCTGTTTCATAGAAAGTTGGCCCCTGTCTAGGAATGTCCATAAGTGAAGTATTGTTCAGCAGTGGGTTCTCATTTGGAGAGTCTGCACTCAAGATAAAGAGGTGTGTTTGTTTTAGTGTGAGCATGTTTGTGCGTGTGTGAAGAGGTGGGTAGCCGTCACAGTTTTCAGGAAATGCTTGCTTAGATCAATGTGTTTGGCCTGGCTGTGCCACATGCTGGGTGTCTAGCAGACAGACAAATATCTGGATTATGAGACAGGCAGCGGTGAGAGACAGATCATTTTGTCTCCTGTGTGGTGTGGTGTGGCAACACCCCTGATTTATCTGCTTCATCTTCTATAGTATGCCTTATATTTCTTCATGTAGGTATCAAATCAAAATGGATAATAGGAAAAAAGCTGAAGTGTAATAATTGAAATCTTGTCTGTGCTCAGAATTGACAATCTAGAAATCAATCAACCAATGCAAAAAGCTGAAATAGTAACTCCCAAGACTATACAACAAAATCGGTCCCTTACAAAAATATTACCCTTCTCTAGGTGTGACCGTGGCACTTACTTCATGCCTGATGAAGACGTTGTAGGGGCTCTTCCTCAGTCTCCTCAAACCACAGGTGCAACATGCCCAGGACCGCCTGCAATTTATCTACCAACCAGATTTATGTGTGAAGGATGCTATCCTCTACTTGCTGCAACAAATCCACTCCCCCCTGGATAAAGACAGTTGCACAGTTAGGATCCTTTTGTTTTGGACTTTTCCAGTGCCTTTAACATGATCCAGCCCCTTCTGCTCCAGGATAAACTAAACAGCATGGGAGTGGACCCCTTCCTGGTCAACTAGATCCACAGTTACCTCACCAACAGCTCGCAGAATGTCAGGGACATCATGTCTGAAACTGTGGTCAACAGCACAAGAGCCTACCAGGGCACAGTCCTGGCCTCGTGTTCACCCTGTACGTGTGGTCGTTTGTCCTGTATGTCTGTGTATGTATGTATATATATATATATATATATATATATATATACATATATATACTGAACCCATACTCAAACTTATGTATTAAAAACTTTTACAGTAATATGTATACATGAAACTGACATGACTGACAAATAAACATGTTTTTATGTAAATATTTTAACTGTGTTTTCATTGTATGCATTACTCCTATTTATCAGTGTGTTGAAATAATTATATGATCTGCTACAACTTTTTGTTCTGCGTTAAGAAAACAGCAGCCTCTGTTGCACCAGTGCTATAAGCTAAAAAACTTAGTGTTTATCCTTTTCATTCTTGCATTATTTTAATGGAATTCATTGAAACTTGATTTAAAGAAAATAAACCATGATTGAAATCGAAACAGCAATCTCTGCCAGAAAAATGTCAATTTAAATTTTTTCTTAAAATCGTTCAGCTCAACAACCATGTGTATCTTTATTATCATACAATCCAGAAAAATAACAACCCTAGAAATATATGCTATACAATTCAGGTGTGACTTGTATTGTATACACAACTAAGACAGCTGACAGCTGACTTTCTATTGAAAGTTGTCATAATAAATATTAGTACAGATGTTGATTTATCAAAATATTGTTTCTGCAATACAGCAGGAAATCTAATGACTCCTACTTTTTTTGATAACCCGACCCAATTCTTGGTAAGCCTTGTCTGTTAATGAAACCTTTTAAATTCTTATTTTATCTAAACTTTGGATGTTTACAACCATTATGTTTAAGTCCTTCTACTGATCTAAGCCTGTTTTTATTCAGAAATGCTTCAAAAAAAGTGTTGTGGCTGCTATAAAATGTTCAGCATCAGCAGTTAAAAAGGTAATGGACCAACGCTGGTTTAGCTGACAACAAAGCCATGTGGTGATAATGTACACTGTGATCAGATCCTGGTATTTGTGCATTATCTTGAAACTTCAATTGTAATGTGAAAGCGCACAGGGAATTGCTGAGCTGCAGCTGGTCAGGTAGAAGATTCTTGACCCGTGAAAACGTTTGCTACCATTTGACCTTTCAAGTGTGGTTCTTGAAGGAGATAATATGGTATAATAAAACCAAATTCAGTTAGTGGAAATACCACAAAGTAGGTAATTGCCACTGTCTCTCGCTGTTACTATATTTTGTTGACTCACTATTGTCTGCTTTGCAGTCTTTGTAGTCTGCTTTGCTTCATCTGCAAACCAGTTAAATACCTCTCATAGTGGCTCTTAAAAAAAGCGGGAAAAAAACTACCTGAAGCCAGACATGCTTTGGGCAAAGTTTTGATGGCTCCATGTGGTTGCTTTGAATTTTCTTCCCACTTTGTTAGGTGAGAAAAGGCTTCTATTGACACCAGGAGTTGTTTGTTCTGGCATGATTGCTTATCTCTAATGTACTGGCCAGAATTCCTGTCTAAAATCTGTCTTTGGTGCCAGGACAACCTCCAACCACCCTCAGTAGGTTAACACCAAAGGTGGAAAATGAAACAAAGGTTCACATTTTATAAAGACCATTAAGGATATTGCAGGTTTTGCATAGTAATAATAAAGATAAGCCTAATGGATGATTTGTGCAAACCAAAAAAAATAAAAAATTTATAATGTGATATTCCACAGTTCTTTCCACAGTTCCGAGTCAGCTTTAACAAACGGAAATAGATTTTAAGGTTTGATGTAAAGATGAAAATGTAAAGCCTGTTGTAGGTAACTGTCTTTTGATTAATTTTTCATTGTACGGTTGCTTTCAATATTATACTACTACTTATCATTCTCTGTTAAATTGTATAAATGCATTGGTAATTTACTGTCTTTACACAAAAGGACCTTATAAAAGGTGTCCAGATAAGACACCTCTGACATTGCCTCTAGTTTAGGAATAGCTTGACATAATAGCTGTGACAGTTTTCTTTCCACTTAACTTACCATAAATAGGCTTTAAAGCCGCAGCTTACTTAACAGATAGCTTTTGTGTTTTACCCACCTTATGTAGCGTAAACCACAAATAGTGTTAGTAACTATGCTGTCACGAAAGCAGTCATCACTGTGTTTGTAATGGTGGACCAGATTTCCCATAAAAAATATTTTTGTCATGTTTGAATTGTCTCATGTAATACATTTTTGATTGACCCTAGCTTTAAAGCTAAGTGAATTACCTGAATAAAATAACTTGGTAATAACATCAGGGCTGTTTTTTTTAAATGCTTGTGGATATTTTAATTTGGGAGTAATAATTATTTGTGACAGATGTGTTTATGTCTCAGCTTCGATCCTAAGAAAGTTTGTGTGGTCAGTCAGATTTAAACATATTTTAAGAGGATGGCACAAACTATTTTGAATCATACAACACATGTTTCGCTTTAACCATATTGCCGGTTATATTCAATTCACATATTACACAAACACAACTCTTTTACTTTAATGTGCCACCAGCAGCCGACTTGTAATCTTATAAAAGGATCCATTTAAGCAATGTTTGGTAATGTTTACTTCTTTCGATAGATTTTATTTTTTCACCCATCTGTGAGCAGTTAGTAAATCCCCTTTTTTACCCTCAGGTTAGGGTTGGGGAGATTTTCCTCGACCTCTGATGAAATCTTCCTCGCCCAGGTTTGATAAAAAAGCTTCTCCTAAATATAGCCACCTATAACTGCATAGCCTCAGTGTCACTGCTGTGCTTGCTCTGTGCCTGTTGGCTGCAAGGACAGTGCTGTTATGACAGTTTATTGGAATTGGTGACAATCAGATATAGTACAAACCCTTTTAGTTGTTTTCGTTTTTTTTTATCTAGACTCTTAAATCTTATTGAGCATGTTTGCCAACTCACTCATTTTAACCTAATGTGCTGTTTTTTTTAGAGCAGCTTAAATAATATATTTTTTTCTGTTTTCATATGAAGTTGTAAGTGTGATCTTTTGTCAAAAGACTGCGTCTCACCGTGACTACGTGTATCTTATGCATAAGTAAGTTTTTTTCTATTTCTCACAAGAACCTTTTGTGCTTATTTTTTATTTATTCATCTTTATTAATTCATTCTTGCATGGTGATGGTCTTAATGTGGTTCTGCCGCATACTATTGAAGACTTTATTTTTTGGGCTGTTTCGTTTTAAATTTTACAACAATTTAAACATATTTGGGATCAAATCTGGGATGGCAAAATCTTTTATAAAAATCTTAAAAATTCATTTATTTAAATAAATTTTTCGTTGTAAGGTAGCTTTCAACATCATACTACTAGTTACCATACTCTATTAAATTGTATAAAGGCATTGGTAATTTATTGTCTTTACAAAAAAGGACCTTATAAAAGCTGCCCAGACAAGACACCTCTGTTATTGTCTCTAGTTTAGGAATAGCTTGACAGTTGTCTTTATTAATTCATTTTTGCATGGTGATGGCCTTAATGTGGTTCTGCCCCATACTATTTAAAACTTTATTTTTTGGCTGTTTTGTTTTAAATTTTACAACCATATTAAAATATTTGGGATCAAATCTGGGATTGCAATTTTTTCTAATAAAAATCTTAAAAAATTCATTTCTTTTTGATTAATTTTTCATTGTAAGGTTTCTTTCAATATTATACTACTAGCTAATAGTTACCATATATATATATATATATATATATATATATATATATATATATATAT
>JAVLVB010000173.1:3702277-3717092 GCA_032876305.1 Orestias chungarensis | reverse complement strand
TTTTTCTTATGTAAAGCACTTTGAATTGTCTTGTACACGAAAATATGCTATTCAAATAAACTTGCCTTGCCTTGCCTATTGCACACACAATGTCACAGCAATACTCCCTTCCTGCTATCTTGAATTTGGTAAGGTGGGCTCTTTCAGCTACCTTGAATTGTAATAGACACCCTAAGGTATAAAGTGATTCTGAATTTATTAAGGTGAGGACTGAATCCTAAACTTCCTTTTAAAATGAAAGTTTAAATTCTTTAGCCCCTACAGATTTTACTTTCTTAGAGAAGAACTAAGGTTGAACCGCACGTTTTACTGTAAATAGGACAGATTTTAATGTTCAGAAGCGCTGTAAAGTTGAAGTGATGTGAATGAAGTTTCTGTAAGAGGATACTTTGTGGACATTGGCTTAATGCGGTAATATGGTCTATTGGGTATCAAAATCTATGTATGTAATAAAACAAATAGTGCAACTCTGCAGCCTATTTGAGGGAAAAATAAATGTTGCACTTTATGTACTACAAAAATATGTTGCTTGTGACCCACTTAAAGGAAAAGAAGTCTTGTGTTTAAAATCTTTTCCTGAGACTGTTAGTGCCTGACCTCAGCACTCTGTATCTGCGACCCGAGGGCAGCAGCTCAGATTTGTCCTCACCGTGTACAGTCCCTCAGAAGCCTGTGTGACCTCTAGAGACAGCAGTTTTTATAGAGGTCTTTTAGTAATGCAAGGGTGGCCAATAATCTTTTTGGTGTCTAGAGTGCCTTCTTGTGTTACATGATGCAGCTTGAAAACCATACAGAGAGGAAGTAAGTCTGTGCAGTGTCAGTTCAACAATGGTGGAAGACAGTCAACTGCTGCTGTCTCAAGTTGTGCCTTTCAAGGGTCTTTATCCATGTGTAACTTGTGGAACTTGGACCTGGACTTCCTACTCCGAAGTCAAAAATCAACAGGTGTTAGGAGTTGATGAATAGTTTTCATAACGCCAAACCATTGTCCATCCTGAGTTGTGTTTCATCCTCCCAAGAGATCAGGTCAACAACAGAAGCATTGTCAAGAAATCTGATGACAGCTTTTTCGAGGTGTTTGCTGACAAAGTTACAGGTTTACAGAGTGGACAGTAGAGAGAACACAACCCAAAGTGTAGAAGCTTGGGCGTGAAGGCCAACTATAATCAGTATGTCAGATCATTTGGTGTTAAAAGCAGAGTGAGAGTCATCAAAGAACAATCTTATTTTAGCACCCCTGATGTTCCAGGTTGGATATGCTGTTTTGGAGCATTGTGTCTTCAACTTGTTTGCTCTTTATGTGAACTGAAGAAGGTCAAGTGTGTAAGAAAGCAGCAAATAATCCGACATTGGGCAAGTTTCTCAAGACAATCCGCTGTGATTATTATTGGTTCAACTATTAGTCACTGAGGCTGCGGATGTAGTCTTTTTACGGAGGGAGATGAAGGAATGAGACAGTGATGACTTTAAGATTTTTGTTAAGACTTCTTCCGGTTGCTCTGCACACACACGGAGAATCCCGACTGTTACTCTCACCTTCTTTGCACGCAATGTATTCCTTATCTGGTGGTCCTTAACAGTGAGGCTGCTGGTGCTGCAAACCAATCACTGGTTTGATAAGAATCACTCAGTCAGGTTTATTAAACACTGTGCACACTGGTGAGAGTTTACAACAGAGGCATCCACCCTCTCCAGAGTCCTAGAAAACTCTTAAAATAGGGGTGTGAAGACTTTTTTAGGGACAGAGAGGGAGGAAGAAGAGCATAACGAGATAAGACCCTGTGTGTATGTAGACGGTATTTTTTTCCCCGAAGTTAAACGGCTCAGTCCTTCAGTGACAGCACTACTATTTTACACTTAGTCCTCAAGACTAACATAATGATTAACAACAATTAGACTAAATAATTCAAAAATAATTGTTCCATTACAGCTACCTCATAATGTGGTTATAACCAGGCTACAGAGAAGCTTTTTTCCAACTTCCATTATTCTCATGAACAATCAAACAATTATTTTATATATTTTTATTACTTCTATAGTTTTTATGCTGCACAAAACTGCACTTTTAAAAAAATATATAAATTATCCATGCTAAATGTTACAAATGATTCTTTACTGTATTTTTCGTGCCTTTACTGTATTTTTCGTGCACTGCAAGCATCTATGTAACCAAAAACAAATTCCTTGTATGTGTGAGCATACTTGGCCAATAAAGGCTGATTCTGATTCTGATTCTGATTCTGATAAACTCTAAACCTGCCAGTTTCTGCATCTCTTTCTTATATGGAATTTGATTGTTTTTTAAAATGGGTTCAAGGAAATCATTTTTAAATCCTGTAGCTTAAACGTAAACGTTGTGGCTACTGCTAATATAAACCTTTTAGCAGTAGACCAAAATTTTACTCCGTATCTTAGTGTGTTGAAAAAATAGTAATCAAGCCTTTTCTGCCACAGCTCTTCTGTGTATTTTACCTAAGTCACACATATATAAAATTTTTATTATAGTTTGTGTGTTTGCAGAATACCTATCTAAAGCATATTCCTGGAGATATAATATTTATATACAGAACAAATCGCAGTTCCCATTTCAAATTTTTTCTGAGCACTTTTTTAAGCCGTTTTGAATATATAATATACAGATTAATTAAAGGGGTTAATAGTTGGAAACGTTTTATTAGATTCTCCTGGAAGCCCTAGGAAATTGTGAGAACCGCATTACATTTTACATTAATCATTAAGAGCAATAGCAAACCATACATAAGAAAAATGTTTGCTGGCTCTTTCAATTTGTATTACAAACATTGTATTTTGGCAAGTTGTCAAATAAAAATAATAAATTTTTTATATATGATTTGGGGATAATGTAGGGAATGTGGGAAGTCATTATAATAAATAAGAGGTTGTTTTTTACAAGTACTGACTAGTTTGAATGTAATAACATGCCCATGGGAAGAATGGGAACAATTTTTCGTTAGTGAAAGAGACAATTTTTAAGGTATCATTTTTCTGTTCATATTTTTTGACAGTTATTGTGTATATTGTAATGTTTTATGTTTTTTGAAATCTTTTATATCTCAGGAGGCATTTGACTGAGAGTATTGAATTAAAACATTCCTGAACAGAGGATTTTTGTTTAATTGAAATTAAACCAATATGTTTTGGGGTCCATTATTATATAGTCAGAGAATGAGTTTCATTCAAACAATCAAAAACAGCTCAGGAAATTTACGAAAGAAAGCATACAGAACTGGAATCTCAAAAGAGAGGATTGTACCCCATGTTCTCCAACAAAGAGCAGATTGTGGATTCAAAGTGCTTCAAATCAGGGCCCCGTCAAAATAAAGCTGAATACATTTTGAACTGGAACGTAAAGGCTTCCTGTGAGTCAGAGCTTCTGAGCTGATCTCTTGATAACCAAAGCCTGTCTGCAAATGGGCAAACTGCGAAGAAACAGCCTTACTCATGCACGCTAATCATTCCAACAGGAAACCGATTCTAAATTACAAATATTTCACCAGTTCAATTCACTTTCACAGTTGTCATACATATTGTGTGTTGTTTAAATAAAGGTACAGTTGTGTGATATGACATCATTTTGTTATTCACGCTGCATTTTACAGGAGAAATGATGCCTCTACATGACACGTTATATATGCAGTTTCCACAGTTTATTTGATTGACATATCTAAAAATAAATAAATAAATGCCATCCCACTACATGCATATTTAAATACAGAGTACACGTCCATTATACTTACCTGATTTTCAATCTCCTCGTATTACCCGCAACTCTTCTTAAATGAAGCTTACTAGATAAGCATGTCGGGTTGTTTGTGGGAACTCTTTTAGTTCCATTCCAGGTAGGTGACTAGCAGGGTGAGGAGAAGGAGAGAGGCTTATCATGTAGTTAGAGGCACTCTAACAGTGACAACATGTCCCTGCTGTCCCTGGTCATTCCACTGAGAGTATGGTTGACTCTGGCTCCATTGGTGTAGACAGTAAAATGTCAGAGCTGCCCCACTCTTAACATTGTAGCAAAGAGCCGCCGTACGAGCTGTTTTGCTACTTGCTAAGTTACATATATACTCAGATGACATTATGTTTAATAACATGTTTTTGTATTGTTGCTGTTAATTAATTTGTTTTTAGGTTTTGTGTCAAAGTCATTATGTTGTAGTGTTCTGTGACAGGGTGACTGGGATAGATGAACTCAGTATCAGGGATCCACTGCATTATAGAACACAGTAAATGGATCCCAGCTATGTTTGGTAAGACTGACCTCCATTAAAAGGTAAACACAAATGTGAAAAGGGAGAAATCCTGAGCATCCTCTCCGTACTTCTATTCAAACATGGAGGCACTCTTATATGCACACAAACATGTGCATGTGGGTCAGCAGACAAACAATAAACACAAGTAAGCCATATCCCAGTTCAGGGGCTGCTTCCACAGAGGGCTCCATCTAAAAGCGGATTGCATCCAACTGGTCGTCCCTTTTTCCAAAGGCCCTCCATGTGCAGTCCAAAGACATATACGTCTCTTACACCTAACAATATTTGCAGCATGAAATACTCTATTTTCTGCATAGCACTTCACAAGAATTACTGTGCAGGTTGGTTGTCAGTGAAAGAGAAAACCTTAAACCGTTTTTTTATGTCATGTAAACTCACTATATAATCAAATAAATCAACAAAAAAT
The DNA here is from genome assembly GCA_032876305.1 of Orestias chungarensis. Lineage (NCBI taxonomy): Eukaryota > Metazoa > Chordata > Actinopteri > Cyprinodontiformes > Cyprinodontidae > Orestias > Orestias chungarensis. The sequence continues at coordinate 3,712,394 of JAVLVB010000173.1, read as the reverse complement.
GAAATAAATTTCATTGTTCCTGGTTGTGCACCTCCTAATTCTGGGGGAATACTATTCACACAGCCTTTCACACAAGATGGCCGATTTCCAAGGTGTTCTTGGAAAGCAGGTTTGCCTTTACAGTCAACGTTTTTGTAACACAGATTATTCAGGGTTCTGTAAAGCATTTTTGTAAATGCCAATAGCCAGGGCATTTAGGATCTCCTGTAGTCTGTATCACAGAAAAGGTCTGTGATAGAGGATATTGTTATTGTATGGCAATGCAGTAAGACAAGATGATTGTCCATAATAATTTAAATGTTATAACACTAGTAGCTAATCAAAACCTTTTTTTTTATCATCAAATCAGAATATGTCTTGCAAATATTGTTAACACCAAAAAACCGCGGCGTGCTTTAGGGTATCTTTTGCTAACTGATTTTTGTCCAGGTTTAAAGGTAAAATGTGCAAAAACCCCTGAATCTTTTATCCATTTAATCTAATGTATCATTTTCCTAACTTCCTCTGCTGTTTAATCTGTTTGTTTTTTTTACCAGTTTTTGCCCCCATTTTCCTATGTTGCAAGGAAGCCATACCCATGAAATATTTATTAATGAAACACTTAAACAGATTATGGTCATACTTTCTTATAAAAATCCTAAAATCCACTGTATATTGTCATTAGTTTCATTAATAGTGTCATGTTATTTAACATTTATGTTGGTGCTAATTATACTTTAAGTATCAAGTAGGACAGATACTGACCCCTAATCAAACAAAAAATGTATTATTGTGAATTGAATGATGCTATAATTTGTTTAATAATGTTGCATATTTAAGTGTAACAAAATAGAAAGTTGAAGAGATATACAAATCTGAATATTCTTTAGGTAGCCAAACTATGAAACGTAGCTTTTGATTTCAATACGCCTGTGGAGTGTCAAATAATGTATGTTTTTTTATATGCAGAGTTGGCTTTTTTTTTACTCACTCAAGTTTACCACTTGGATGATTGAGGGGTTTGAATAATTGTAACGTGTTCTCGAGGAAGATTCTGATTCCTATATGTCATTTTACCCAGCACTCAGTCATTGCCCTGATTATACTCAGTCACAACTTGATTTCTCTGTTCAAATTCAGTTTGGACAAAATGCATTGACTAAATTAATTTATTGTGAAGAGGTTTTTCAACTCCACAAGTATAATCATTCAACAGTTTAAGAGAAAACTGTCAGTGGTTGATGCCATACAGATGGATCTCAATAATCTAATAAAAATATGGTTTAGAGCTTTTAGAAGACCTTGATTCCTATGATATCATTTTTTAATAGGGGTAGCTCATCGTACAAATTCTTGAGGTATTAGAATAGCACTTAATATCCAATGGAGGTAAGTACTATCTCACAAGGACTAGCCATTAGGTCTCTGTTTGATAAGTTGTATATACAAAACAAACAACTACTGTTAAAAAATATGTTGATCAGCATTTGGGACATCTGACACATGAAGCCCAGATTAGGTGCATAACTGTACACTGTAAACACACTTTGGATAACTGTAATTTATTCCAGAGAAGCTGGAAACACGAAAATATGTATAAAATGTCTTGACACGTGTTAGCAGTTCATCCTTTGAAATTGCATTTCTCCTTTTGAGTTTTCAGCCTTAATGTGAGAAAGCGCAGCTGTGCCAAGGCCTATCTAAATATAACTACATATGACAACACGTTGGAACACTAGATTACTATCAGTTTCCTCCATGCGTGTACGTCTGTGCGCTTGTGTTTAAAGGAGCCAGAGATGACTGTCCGTGCTTATGTTTATATGTATTGTGTTTGTCTGGGGTTTCACTGTAAACTGCTCACATGTTTTCTTGATAAGTGCCTATGCAGTGTGGAGAAAAGTTTGAATATTTTAACTTACGGGTTTTGTAGATTTTGTTCATAAAGAAATTAAGGGGAGACAACAATGACATTAAATTGTTTTTTTGTTTTTTTTTGTGGAAATTAGGGATTCTCACATGTCAGAAAAACAAGATATCCCTTTAAAACTGAAACGTTCTTAAGTTGTTTATTTTCATTGGAAACATTAGTAGGACCTTCCGAGTCTGTGCCACTTTACTGATCCAAGTGCACATGTTTATGTGTCCAAACAATAAACTCGAGATTTATGCATTTAAATCTCAAAACCACAAAATACTTAGCTATCAACTGCATAAAACACAATAAAATGAAAATGGTTGCAAACACCTCAGTTTTAATCAGTTATAATCTGTGTTTTCAAAGTTATAAAGTCAAACTAAAAAGTTCCTTAATAACACTACTAGAAGAATTTGGCTTTGTCATCTTGGCAATGTAGTGCAATATTTTTGGTTGCTAGTTGTGGTTAGATGTTTTTCATCCATTTTACTGTGGGGATGGTGTGTTCTGCATGTGCACTGTTAGGTTTCTTGGTGGGTTTGCATTTTTGTCATGTACTTTCTATTCTTTGATTTTAAATTTAACAAAGCTCAGAAAGATGCATGTAGTTTTTTTTTTTGCCTTTTCCCTACCTTCAATTCCTCAACAAAATTTCTATAGATATTAAAATGATTTAGTCTTTTTATTTTATTTAACTCATTACATGTTATTATTTTGTTTCACAAGTGCTGTAGGTTCTCCGATAAGCTGACTTGCGTTACTTACACTATATCAATTTTGGCCTGTTCAGTGATGGCCGAAATGTTTAGTGTCCTTGTTTTTGTTCTCTTCTAGGCCATGTCTTTTTTTGCTTCGCCCCACCTTCCCTAGTTTTTAAAGTTCCTGGATGAATAACAAGCCACAACAAGTGTTTTTTGGTCTGTTTACAAGACGAGAATAAAAGGGAATTTGCCTCTATCCCACAACCTCTCCTTGAATTAGGGTCCTCGTCTCTCAGCTACACTGTTCAGTAACAGTGTGATTCTTTACAGGAGAAGTTCAATGGAAACCATTGAGTTATTTATTTCAAAACACCTTAAATGAACTAAAAAATCAATACACATTGGCTGCACAAAAAGAAAGTAGACCAACAGTAACTGAAATGATCATCCTAGCTCAATTTCATGTGCATACAACTCTGGATATGTTTCAGGCAGTGTTTCTTGGTTATTTAAATGATGGATTATTCCTATCTAGGTTTCAAAAAAGCTTTTTATAGTGCCAGTATTTAATTCAGGCGTCTATGTGTTTTGGGCTCTTTGGTTCATAGGTTTTATTCAATTACCAATCACTGAGAAAAGGCAGCTTTCAGACTCAGACAAAAACATTTTTAACCCTGAACTAACAATAGGTTGTGTTTTATAGTCCAAACTATAAATAATAGAGAACCCCACCAAACTATAGAAGTAAAGATCCATATAGAGATTCAGAACACATACAAAGTAAGCCTGTAAATTGTTTTTGCTTTACATATAATGTTAACTTTTAATAGACAAGTGAGCCTCAGGAAAATGAAGAAAGAATGAAGTGATCAAGCTGCTGCCATACTTTAACTTAATAATCATCAAGGAAAGGTTTCATATGCGTGCACTTTATTAAGATATTGTGGTATTTCAATTATTTCTGCAGAAAAAACTTACAATGTGATGCACATAAATAGAGTAGTCAGTGAAATGTACAGGACATTCTATTTTAAGTTTCAGAACCAGGCTTACAATAGTAAATCCATAGTGTTTAACAGAATATTGGGCAAGCTGAAACTCTCTCTCCATTTGCAAGTCCCAGTTAGATTTGATGGAAAGTGACTGTGAATATTTGTTTTGAAATTTTGCAATCAATTCACATTTGGATATCAGGTCTGGATTCTAACACATAAATAGGCTTTGGTCAAACCTGTAATGTGGTTTTTATTTAAGCTCTTGCCATATTCTTGGTGTTATTCCCTTGCTTAAAAGGGAACCACCTGTTCTCTAAAGTCTCTTTAATATGTGCATTATGTATTATTCTACATGCAGTAAGCTTTTTTAAGGTTTTATCAACGTTAGAGTCCTTCTCAGGTAGCTGTTAAAGTTTTTTTGTTTTTTTTTACTTCAGTAATCTTTATATATTTCCTTTTTTGTCTTTCCGAATTAAGGTTTTACTGGGATCTGACCATGTTGCTGCTGATGGTTGGCAATCTCATCATCATACCCGTAGGCATCACCTTCTTCAAGGACGAGCACACACCCCCTTGGATCGTTTTCAACGTGGTCTCAGACACATTCTTCCTCATGGACCTGGTCCTCAATTTCAGGACGGGCATAGTCAAAGAAGACAACACGGAGATCATCCTGGATCCCCAGCAGATCAAAATCAAGTACTTGCGTAGCTGGTTTGTGGTAGATTTCATATCATCCATACCTGTGGACTACATTTTTCTAATAGTGGAGACGCGCATAGACTCAGATTTCTACAAAACGGCGCGCGCTTTGCGGATTGTACGCTTTACGAAGATCCTCAGCTTGCTGCGGCTCCTGCGGCTGTCTCGACTCATTCGTTACATCCACCAGTGGGAAGAGGTAGGAAGGTTCCCCTCATTTAAGTGTTTGATTTAATCGATGACCTTTTTTTCTTTTTTGGTTAAGGTACACATAAATCTAATACATAGACAAATAGCCTTAAAACATAATTTAAAAACAAGATAGTCAAAATTAGGTTTTACATTGTAAATTTAATTACAATGTAAATACTATTCATATCCTGGTGTGCTAGTGCAAGCATTTTTGCTCTATAACTTCTCCATATTCCCACCAGGGGGGGAATTTGGATGGAAGGGGCTTTTGATTGCATCACCCCTTGAAAGGTGCGAAGAGACTCTTTACCTATACGTGAATCACCAATATGTTGATGAAGCTGGGATGTTGATTAGCATTTTACCTCCGTGTGCCCATCCAGAGAGCAGTGGGACCACGGACCCCAGAGAGGCAGTGCTGCAGTACAAGCATGATTATAATTGCAGCAGTAATTAGAAAAGTTCCAATTGCTGTCTTTGGATGAATTGTTTAATCTCCAGGGTGAAGGGTGCAAAGCAAAGTGTCAGACTCCCAGTTTGAAGTAAACAACAAGGCTCTAAATTAAATGATTTGATTTGGCATTAAGTGGAATACTACAAAGTAAAGCAGTTCAAAGTCATATTGGGGCTCATTGGAATTATATACATTTGTGATTGAGAGCCTTTTGGCATTCTGCATGAGTACTGTGAACATTTTTATTGCACTTTTTCGGTTTAAAGATGACGTCCTAAGTGGAAACCTTAGGTTTAATGTCTTGCTAAGGAATACTTCTGGATAATAAGTGGAAAGGAAGACAAGAGAAGAGTCTGTACGATATTCACTGCACAAAGTAGTACTTTTATTTATCACATGATTTCTGCAATCTACTTCAGCCAAGAAACTAATTACCACCTACCTCTATCTGTATTGACTTTTGCACTTTGAAATATTTACATTAACTGTTTAGAACAGACCTTTTATTTCTTTATTGAAATAAATGTATTTATTTCGATCAAATTTGAATCAAAACCAAAAAAACACAACAATTGTGCTTCTTAAAGTAATTCTAATACATTTTTTGTAGAGGTTTTTGTACCAATTAAGATTAGTCAGTTTTCTCAAAACATCCAAAGATTTTCTTGTCTGTTCTAATGACTGTGTATAAACCATGTTCCATAATAAACCATAATAAACTTGTAACTTTACAAAATTAGAATTAGGTAACAGAGAAAAAAAAAGGTGGAAAGAAGAGGAACACTTCAAAGAAAAAAGAACAAATTGCTAGATTGTAGTTTGTCAATTTATTCTGAGATAATTGATGAACTCTCATGAGTAACGTTTTATTTTAGAAAAGCAAGACTTAAAAGAAGGATAGGGGAAGACAAAGGTGAATAATTCATTTTCGCACCATTAAAATGAGAAGGACATTAAAGGACATTGACTGCACTGCAATGTGCAGTCAATGGGACATTACATGTGTGGAGAAATGACCATGTGCATGTCGTGTCATCTGTGTGTGTGTATGTGTGTGTGTGTGTGTGTGTTAGTCATGTGTGCTCTGTGTACGGTTGGAGGTCATGTGTGTTGTGTGTAATGGGTCTGATGAATGGTTGTAAGGCAGACAGAGTGAAGGCCGGCTTTTCCTGAGCACCATAGCAGTGCACATGCAACCTTACAGAAATGTCATCTGTCACCGCAGAATAGCTTGTTGCCAACATCACACCACCTGCCTGACTTTTTGACTTTCCTCGTTAGTGCTGTGCTGCAGACATGCACTCACTGGTAACAAACAGGATACAGATTGAATGGTCTAATCTGGAAATCATTTGCAGCACTCTTGTATTTTTGGGTTGCATTTATGTAATAAACTAATGCAAGTACATAATTGTACAGTGGTACGAGAAATATGTATAACTTTGAAACAGAAAAAGGAATATCTAAAAAGTCACTTATGTATTTAGACAATTGCAATGGTTAGATATATTCATTTGTGTAAATGTAGCTGTATGATATTTTGAATTCATATGCAGTTACAAACCGGATTCCAAAAAAGTTGGGACACTACACAAATTGTGACTAATAACTGAATGCAATGATTTGGAGGTGCCAACATCTAGTATTTTATTCAGAATAGAACAGAATTCACAGATCAAAAGTTTAAACTGAGAGAATGTATCATTTTAAGGGAAAAATATGTTGTGGCATCACTTCATGGCATCAACAAATCTCCAAAAAGTTGAGACAAGGCCATTTTTTACCAATTTTGGGAATCCCCCTTCTTCTTACAACACTCAACAGACGTCTGGGGACAGAGGCGACCAGTTTCTCAAATTTAGAAATAGGAATGCTCTCCTATTCATGTCTACTACAAGCCTCTAACTGTTCAATCATCTTGGGCTTTCTTTGTCGCACCTTCCTCTTTATAATGCGCCAAATGTTCTCTATAGGTGAAAGATCTGGACTGCAGGCTGGCCATTTCAGTACCCGGATTCTTCTCCTACGTAGCCATGATGTTGTGATTGCTGCAGAATGTGGTCTGGCATTATCTTGTTGAAAAATGGAGTGTATTCCCTGAAAGAGATGACGTCTAGATGGGAGCATATGTTGTTCTAGAACCTGAACATAGTTCTCTGCATTAATGGTGCCTTTCCAGACATGCAAGCTGCCCATGCCACAAGCACTCATGCAACCCCATACCATCAGTGATGCAGGCTTCTGAACGGAGCGATGATAACAACTTATCCTTGTCCTCTCTGGTCCTGATGACATGGCGTCTCAGTTTTCCATAAAGAACTTCAAATCGTGACTCATCTGACCACAGAACAGTCTCCATTTTGCCACACTCCATTTTAAAAGACCCCTGGCCCAGTGCAAACATCTGAACTTGTGGAGCTTGCTTAGAAATGGCTTCCTCTTTGCACTCTAGAGTTTCAGCTGGCAACGGCGGATGGCACGGTGGATTGTGTTCACTGAGAATGCTTTCTGGAAGTATTCCTGAGCCCATTCTGTTATTTCCTTGACAGTGGCATTCTTGTTTGAGGTGCAGTGACGTTTAACGGCCCAGAGATCACGAGCATCCAGTAGAGTTTTACGGCCTTGACCCTTACGCACAGTAATTGTTCTAGATTCTCTGAATCTATTGATGATGTTATGCACGGTTGATGATCATAACTTAAACGTTTTTTCACGCTGGGTAACACCATTCTGCTATTGCTACGAGAGCTTTCTGCGCAACAATGGTGGAATAAGTGATCCTCTTACCATCTTGGCTTCAAAGAGACACTGACACTCTGAGAAGCTCTTTTTATAGCCAATCATGTTGTCAATTGACCTAATTAGTATTAATTGGTCTTCCAGCTGTTCGTTATACGCCCAATTTTTCCAGCCAGTTATTGCTACTTGTACCAACATTTTTGGGATGTGTTGACACAAATTTTGAATAAACATATTTTTCCTTTAAATTGTTACATTTACTCAGATTAAACTTTCGATCGGTCATCTATGTTGTGTTATGAATAAAATATTGACATCTGCCATCTCCACATCATTGCATTCAGTTTTTATTCACAATTTGTTTAGTGTCCCAACTATTTTGGAATCCGTTTTGTACATATTTTAGACATGTATATGTGCGTGTAAAAAAGCCCGCCTTTCATCCATCAATCCTTCCATCCATCGTCTGTACATGCTAAACCCTGTAGCCTTGCAGAGTCATAGGATTCTTTTTATGTTCATTTCTTTATTGCTATTTGTTTTTTTAGTTTTTTTAATCAAGGTTACAGGGCCTGGTACCTCAAGAATTATGACAAGATCCAAAAATCCAATCTGCTACACAAGAGTTGTGAAGTTTGACAGTGAGACAGTGAGAGTTATGGGAGCTATTATATCTGCTGGTGTGGATTAACAGTGTTGTTTAAGGGGGCAATTGAGAACAGACTATTAGAACATTTTAGAGCACTTTATGCTTCCCTCTGCTTCGAACCTTTGCACACATACTGATTTGTTTTTTTCAGTGGGTCTTAAAACTGTTTTTGAGTTGCACGTGCTAAATGCATTTCAACCCTTGTCCCCTAAGAGTCACAAGGTGATTGGCCCATGAAACGCTGCTTTCATGCAGTAACTCATGCGAAAAAAGTCCAGATCAGATTTGTAAGCAACATCAACCTGACAACCTTGCTTTACTCAAAGCTCCTTATTTATTGATCTAAAATTAATCATTTTCCAACTTTCTGGGAAACTTAATATTGAGATTTTTCCGCTATAACCCCTAATAATCGAAATGACGAGAAAACTCTTGAAATATATCCTTCTATGTGTAGTGGAGGTATGCAATATATGGGCCTTACTGTTAGAACTGAGTTACTTAATGAAAGATGATTTTCCGATTTATCAAATTGCACCTGTGTTCAGCGCATTAGTTTCAGACAAATTTAGTTTAAACCCCTTTTCCAGTGCTGTTTAGGCTAATCATTTTCCGCTGCTCCTCCTCACACGGAAAAAATTGTGCCGGTGTGACCTGCTCTCTTACAGCAGCACGCTGCTCTGATGCGTCATAAATCGGTTTTATAATCCCTCGGGGACAGTTAGCTAACTTACACATGTAGCACTCGGTCACAGACCTACAACAAAAATAATGTTTCTTGGAGATATAAAAGTGCTCACTCCTATTGAAGACCAGATAAAAAAAGAAAAATGAGAAAAACAGTTTTGGTGTATAGTAAGTTACTTTAGATTTCATTTTTAAAAATTCCCAAATAGACCAGAAAATGATTTATAATCTTTGGAAAGTCTACTTTTACACCACTAACTCCTAATCCATATATAAACATAATATTAATGCATCCGGGTTCGTTTTTTCCTCTGTGTTCACTTGCAAGTTTTAGCTGGCCATGATGATACTCTGTAATTGCACGTCCTCTGTATATACCGCACCATAGCCAAGAGGCTCAGACATGTTGGCACATAACCACTAACTGATGAAGTATCCTTCGGCCCGAATGTTCATCCCTAAACCGTTCCCTTGAGTCTTCTCAGGAAAAGAGCAGTGGGGACTGCAGAGCTTCATCTTCATGTGAATCATCTGCGCTCATAATTTAAATTGATTAAGGCTGGTGATGATGAGGACTCCACACGACAAAGGACATTTTGAAATTGAGAGAAGCCATTTCCTTTGCAGGATCTTATACGCTCCGAAAGGGGCTAATCTTAAGTATGCTTGAGAATTTTTCAGCTACTAAAGTGATTTTTAAAGCTGCAGTCTTTAGAAATCAATCACCATCTTTACTTCCTTTAATCTACTCACCACTAACACTATCAGTAATTTTTTTTAAAGCAAGACCCCGATCCCCCACCGGCTTGTGAAATCTTCTTACACGTCCTTTTCCATCATGGCTACCATAAATTAGCTTTGATTGCTGGCATTCCCCTCCAAACCCTCTAGATGCAAAGCTTTTTCACGCCCTGTGAGCTGATAGAACGTTGTTTACAAACAACAAGGTTTTAGTGGTTGTGGCTTCCTGCCAGTGATAACACTGTCATGCATAATGGCGTTCAGCATGGTGTACAGATATTATCAAGCTCTCACACACACACACACACACACACACACACACACACACACACACACACACACACACACACACACACACAC